>VZQC01008589.1:0-36078 GCA_009823505.1 Rhizomys pruinosus | reverse complement strand
ACGACACGGGTTCGATCCTCAGCACCCACAATGGCGGCTGATGAAACCGTTCTGAAACTCCAATTCCAGGAGGAACTCCAGTTCCAGGGGAATCCGACACCCTCTTCTGACCCTGCGGCATTGCATGACACGGGTGCACAGACCTGCATGCAGACAGTACATTCATACACAATACAGAAATGAATAAAATTAATTAAAAAAATTAAAAAAAAAGAACTTTTTTGCCTGTCATGGTTTAAATCATTGTCCTTTGAGTCCCTAAATGACCTTTAGTAGCCTTAAAGAACAAACTGTAGGACTTACTGCATAGCTTTAATGTCAACTTGACACACCTGAGCTGAGAAACTTCAATAATTGCCTTCAATTGGATTAGCCTGTGCCCATTGTGGGATGCCATTCTTGGCCAGATATTCTATATGTGTACAATAGGCTGAACTATGAGCCAGCAACACAAGCAGTAAAGTAAGTGGCATCCTTTCCTAGCCTGTGCTGCAGCCACATCACCAGGCTCCAATGTTCAAGTTTTTCTTAGGAGTTATATGGTAATTAAAGTACCAAATTAATTCAAATAATCCCTTGAGGTTTAGCAACCACACTTAAAGCTCCAATCTGATTTGGCAAGAGGGATTTGAAGGGACAATATTTTGGCCCCTACCCTCTGAGGTCAACTTGGGTCCTACGGTCCTGTATCCGCAACTTTGAGCATGTCCTGTGGCAGTGAGTCACCAGTCATCCTGGGCCAGGGAGGTCTTGGAGATCCACTTAAAAGGACTTCATCCCCGTTGTACAAAAATATATATATATATATATAATAAAAATTAAAAATAAAAGACTTCATCTGGCCAGTGTCCAGTCAAGGGAGGAAAGTCCATATAAAGGAGAAACTCCTCATGCTTCAAAGGAAAGCTAATGGTCAAGCAAGGTCTGATGTTGCCCTCACATAGATGGAACTGGTGAAGAGAGCCAGGCGCAAGGCCTGAGTGACCCCCTAAGGACTAGGACCTCAACTGACCTTAACACCAAAACAAACTTCATTTATCTGAGCTAACTGTGTGGTTTTAAACACGCCAACAGGAAACTGTAATCTAAAGAAGAGAAAATGATATACCTTATTACCAGAGAGATAGGTGAGAGACCTATTGTGCCAAGTTAGGACTCTACTGTGTCATGTTAGAAAATATCTCAGAGATAGGTGACAGATTTAATGCGCCATGCCAGAAAATACCACTTTTTTTTTTTTTTTTTTTTTTGGTCTTTCCCTGTAGCCCCAGCTGTCCTGGAATTCACTCTGTAGACCAGGCTGGCCTTGAACTCACAAAGATCCACCTGCCTCTCCCTCCCAAGTGCTGGGATTAAAGGTGTGCACCACCACGCCTGGACTGAAAATACCACCTTTTATATTCTCATGGTTATGGATCTCATTCTGGAGCCCTGTGAACTAAAGCTGGCCCTCATTCTAGAGCTACTGTACTAAAACTTTTTTCCAATTTCTCAAACCAGGTACAAGTCCTCTCCCTCTGCGGACCCTAAACAGGGACCCTCCAATTGCTAATGCACCCAGTAGCCCCCTGTTGGTACTGTGAAATCCCTACATGGTATACTCATGTAGACTCAACCAGCTTTCTTTTCAGTTGCAGAGAAAAATCCACTAAGTACTGGCCACTATCAATCTGGACCGAACCCACAGGGGCAGAGCACCCAGAGCAGCCAAAATGAGAAACCGATTCTAACCCTCCAAGCCTGAACAGCTGTTCGCCAAGACCTCCTCCCTGATCAGCTCTGAAGCAATACAGAAGAGAGAACAGCGCCCCATTTCCGTTATAATCAAAAAGGCTGAATGTATGAGTCTGGGCTTCCAGAATAAGGACACAGAGCACTTCCTTCAGAGGCTCAATCTTTTTTTTAATTTTTTTAATTTTATTTATTTTTGTATGTGTCATGAACATTACTGTCTGCATGTAGGTTTGTGCACCCGTGTCATGCAATGCCCGCAGGGGTCAGAAGAGGGTGTCTGATTCCCCTGGAACTGGAGTTACAGACGGTTCTCAGCCGCCATGTAGGTGTTAGGGATTGAACCTGAGTCCTCTGCAAGTGCAGTCAGTGCTCTTAACCCCTAGGCCATCTCTCCAGCCCCAGTCTGTCAATCTTCTGACCACTTCCTCTGTACATGAGGCCCCGCCCCCTGGCTATAAGTGGGTGGGCCCCAGGTGCCATCTTTCTCTCTCTCTTTGCCTGCCATGTGTCCGGTTCCACATGTCTGTAGGCGGCCCTTGCAAGCTGCCCTTGCAAACTGCCCTCGCTGGTAATTCCACATGGAAGTAAATCTTGTTCCTGGGGTGATTTAAGCCTCATGCCTTTTTATCTGGGGGCTGGGGCTGGGGGTACACCGCCCCTTTTTATAACCTAACAGGTACCCATTAGTGGAATGGGGTGCCTGTTTAAGAGCCTGCCAACTTGGGCTGTAAAGCCAATACTCTGTCCAGGTGTAATGGTGCACCCCTGTGGTCCCAGAACTTGAGAGGTAGAAGCATGAGGGTCAGGAGTTCAAGGCATTCTTGGATACATGTTGAGTTCAAGGCCAATCTGGGCCACATTGTGGGCCTCCATTCAACTGGTTGTTGGACCTCTCTCTACCGAGGGTAAATGTGAAGGAGCAAAAACCAATCGGAGGGTGAAGCTCAATTTCATTTTCCAGTACAAGGTATATAGGAAGCTTCTACCAATCAGCACAGAGCAAATCCAAGCATTGGAAAGGTCAATCTAATCATGCACTTACATAGTCCTCAGCATACATATGCTTCTATAGATGGTCATGCATTGTTTACAATCCCAACACGCAACTAATCACAGCGAGGAGGCTGCAAGCAACTGTTGCCAGGAAGGGTGCCATGTTGATGGCCCAGCAAGAAATTCAGCAATGTGGCTTTCTAACAGGCCCAGGAGTGTACTGCACATGTGACGCCAAGTAATAATTCACCATCTATTCCTGTTTCCTTCATTGACATTTAGGAATAATATTGTCTACCTGTGGTGGTTTGGATGAGTGTCCCCCATAGGCTCTAGGTATTCAGACATTTGCCTCCAGTTGGTGGCACTGTTTTTGGAGGTCTTGGAGGGTGTGGCCATGCTAGAGGAAGTGCGTTGCTAGGGGCAGGCTTAGTGAGTTTAACAAGCCTGGTGGTATACAGTTGCTTCCTCTCTGCTTCCTGTGCTCTTTGCGATATGTGACCCTCTGTTTGCTGCTTCGATCCGCCGCCACGCCTCCCGCCACAATGACTAATCCCTGAACCGCCAATTGTTAAGCTCAAATAAACTCTTCCTTTATAAGTTCCTTGGTCTGGTGTTTTATCACAGCAACAGAAAACTGACTAATACACTACCTTTTTGGATTATTAAGAAAACTGGGGCGCTGGAGGGATAGTTTAGCAATTGAGAGCACTTACTGCTCTTGTAGAGGATCTGGGTTTGGTTCCCAGCACCTACACAGTGGCTTACAACCATCTGTAACTCCAGTTTCTGTTGATCTGATGCCCTCTTGGGCTTCCATGAGGCTCGCATGCAAGTGGTGCACTTATATACAAGCAAGCAAAACATTCCTACATTGCTGGCGTGGTAGCCCACGCCTTTAATCCTAGCACTTGGGAGGCAGAGGCAGGTGGATCTTTGTCAGTTCAAGGCCAGCCTGGTCTACAGAGTGAGTTCCAGGACAGCTGGGCTACAGGGAGAACCCTGTCTCAAAAAGACCAAAAAAAAAAAAAAACATTCCTACATTTAAAATTAAAATTAAAGAAAATTTGTAGGGATGGCCACCCCAGGACCCTTATGGTGGAAGGAGAAAGCCCATTCTTACCAGTTGTCTCTGACTTCCACATGCATCCCTCAAATAAGTAAATAAATAGAGGTAAAAAAATAACTGACAGCACTCGGGAGGCAGAGGCAGGCAGATCTCTGTGAGTTCAAGGCCAGCCTGGTCTACAGAGTGAGTTCTAGGCCAGCTAGGACTAAAGGGAGACTCTGTCTCAAAAAAAATATTAGACAATAAGTGTATATATTAAAAATTATTTATATGGGGCTGGAGAGATGGCTCAGCAGTTAAGAGCACTGACTGCTCTTGCAGAGGACCCAGGTTAGATTCCCAGCACCCATATGGCAGCTAAGAACATTCTTAGGTGGGGTGTGGTGGCTCATGCCTTTATTCCCAGCACTCAGGAGGCAGAGGCAGGTGGATCTCTGGAAGTTCAAGGCCAGCTTGGTCTACATAGCCAGCTCCAGGCCACCTGGGACTAAAGGGGGACCCTGTCTCAAAAATAAAATAAAATATTTATATATGCAGTGTATTACATATATCTATGATATTTATTATCCTGCAATATATTTATAAATATTATTAATAAATATAATGATAATGCTAGCTAAGTGTGATGGAATGCATCTATGGTCCCAAATATTCAGGAGGAAGACAGGAGAGGGCCTCTTGTACATAGGAGTTCTAGACCAATCTGAGAAAGTTAGTAAGACACTGCTTCAAAAAAAATTTTTTTGGAGACAGGCAGGGTTTCCCCGTGAGCCCCAGCTGCCTGGTGACTCACTTAATAGGAGAAGAGTGCATCCTTAACTACAGAGATCCCTCTGCCTCTGCCTGACCAGGCCTGGCTTCAAAATCTTTTTTTTCTTGGAGTACAGTAAGGTTTTTGTTTTAATTTTGATTCTTTTCTTAATGTTTTAATTTAATTAATTAATTAATTTTTTAAAAAATCTTTTCGAGACAGGGTCTCTCTGTAGCTCCAGCTGTCCTGGAACTCACTCTGTAGACCAGGCTGGCCTTGAACTCACAAAGATCCGCTTGCCTCTGCCTCCCAAGTGCTAGGATTAAAGGCGTGCGCCACCATACCCAGCTTTTATTTTTATTTTATATGTATGAGTGGTATGCCTGCATGTGTGTAAGTGTACCATGTCATACAGTACCTGTGGAGGACAGAAGAGGACATCAGATCCCCTGAAACTAGAGTTACAGACAGTTGTTAGCTGCCATGTGGAAACTGGGATTTGAACCTAGGTCTGCAAGAATAGCTAGTACTCTTAACAGCTGAGCCATCTTTCCAGCCCCATGTTTGTTGTTTGGTTTTGAGACAGGGTCTCACTACGTAGCTCACGTTGGCCTGGAACTCTATGTCGAGCAGGTTGGCCTTGAACACACAGAGATCTGTCTGCTTCTGCCTCCCAAGTGTTGAGATTAAAGGTAGCATGCTTCACTTAGGAGGCAGAGTCAGGCGGATCTTGGTGAGTTCAAGGCCAGCCTTGTCTACAGAGCGAATTCCAGGACAGCTGGGGCTCCAGGGAAACCCTGTCTCAAAAAGACCAAAAAAAAAAAAAAGGGTAGCATGCTTGCCTGGTTTTGATTTTAAGACAGTGTGTGACCCAATTTGGCCTTGATTTTTTTTTTTAATTTAAAAAAATTTTTATTTGTTTTTTATGTGTATGAGTGTACTCTCTGCATGTAGGTTGGTGCACCCATGTTGTGCAATGCCTCAGAGGTCAGAAGAGGGTGTGGGATTCCCCTGAAACTGGAGTTAAAGACTGGTTTGTGGGGCTGGAGAGATGGCCTAGCCGGTTAAGAGCGCCGACCGCTCTTACAGAGGACCCGGGTTCGATCCCCAGCACCCACATGGCGGCCGAGAAAACCGTCTGAAATCCAATTTCAGGAGAACTCCAGCTCCAGGGGAATCCAGACCCTCTTCTGACCTCCGCGCATTGCACCACACGGGTGCACCAAACTTGCATGCAGACAATACATTACAACATATGGAAATAAAAAAAAAAAAAAAAAAAGAGATGGTTTGTTTTGGGGGGGGTCTTTTTTTTTTTTTTTTTTGTTTTTGTTTTTTGGTCTTTTTCGAGACAGGGTCTCCCTGTAGTCCCAGCTGTCCTGGAACTCACTCTGTAGACCAGGCTGGCCTTGAACTCACAAAGATCCGCCTGCCTCTGCCTCCCAAGTGCTAGGATTAAAGGCGTGCGCCACCACGCCTGGCTTTGGGGGGTCTTTTTGAGACAGGGTCTCCCTGTAGCCCCAGCTGGCCTGGAACTCACTCTGTAGACCAGGCTGGCCTTGAACTCATAGAGATCCACCTGCCTCTGCCTCCCGAGTGCTAGGAATAAAGGCGTGCACCACCACGCCCAGCTTAAAGACTGTTCTTAGCTACCATGTGGGTGCTGGGAATCAAACCCAGGTCCTCTGCAAGAGCAGTTGGTGCTCTTAACCACTGAGCCATCTCTCCAGCCCCAGCCTTGATTTTATGATCATCATTCCTCTGCTTTTTGCTGGAATTCCTACCACTCCTTGATATTTATTTTTGAGACAGGGTCTCACTCTATAGCCCTAATTGGCCTGAAACTCTCTATGTAGACCAGGCTATCTTCCCATGCAGAGATCTGTCTGCCCCTGCTTTTAGTCGCCAAGTGTGGAATTAAAGGTGTATGGTATGTCACTATCCCCAGCCAAGTGTATGGAGTTGGGGAGGAGTGATGGCTCAGTGGACCGAGGTTTAATTCCCTGGAACCAAACAGTAGCTCCTTACTACTTCATGTCCAGGGAAATTGACTTCTGGAACTCTGTGGGCATGAGGCATGTATAAAGTACATGCAGGCAAATACTTGTGCAAAATAAAAAGGAATAAATCTTTTAAAAATATTTATTTTATTTATTTATTTATTTGGTGGTTTTGAGACAGGTTCTCCCTCTAGCCCCAGCTGGCCTGGAACTCACTTTGTAGACCAGGCTGGCCTTGAACTCACAGAGATCTACCTGCCTCTGCTTCCCAAGTGCTAGGATTAAAAGTGTGTACCACATCCAGCTTTATTTATTTATTTATTTATTTATTTATTTAATGCGTATGAGTATATTGCCTCCATATGTATAAGTAAGAGGTATTGGATCTCCTGGAAGTGTGTTGGGCTCTGTGGGCCCTCCATACTCATGGCACGGAAAGAGAACGCGGCCTACTGTACCACCTTTGGCAGGAGGCTTACATTTTTGTATCAGTTGACATTTTCTCACGCGTGTGCTGGGCGTCAGCACATGCTGGAGAAAAGGTCAAACCTGCCATGAGCCATATGCTCCAATGCTTTGCTACCCTCGGGTTACCTGATCAAATCAAAACAGATAATGGTCCATGCTTCGTAAGTAAATCTTTTATAGAATTCCTCCAATCAAGGAAAATCTCATATTCTACTGGTATCCCCTATAACCCTCAGGGACAGGCTATTGTTGAGAGGTTCAATCAAACCCTCAAGGCTCAATTACAAAAACCAAAGGGAGAGTCCATGCCCCCACATGATCAACTAAAGAAAGCACTATTCACCCTAAATATTTTCCAAGAAAGACAGGCATACATCCCCTTTTCAGAAACACTGGTCCTCATCTGTCATCTATAGCTAATATCTCCCCCAACAGGGAGACAATGATAATGACCCCTCCAGGGAGTGTTTCACCCCTGAGAAAGGCCCCTCTGCTCTTCCCTCAGGAACAGCCCAGGATGAAAGTGATGTTGCTCCTCCTGCTGCTGGTTCTTGTCACGTCCAGTGATGGGGGACTTGGAGACCCCAATGCAGCCAGACAACGCTTGGAGGCTAGATCTGGAATTGTCTGAAACAAAAGAGAGAACTTCAAGAAAATCCCTTGTGAGCCGGGTGTGGTGGCGCATGCCTTTAAACCTAGCACTTGGGAGGCAGACGCAGGCGGATCTTTGTGAGTTCAAGGCCAGCCTGGTCTACAGAGTGAGTTCCAGGATAGCTGGGGCTACAGGGAGACCCTGTCTCGAAAAAAGAAAATACCTTGTGGACCAGCTTGCACATCTTCCTGCCCTACCTCCTCTGGTTGGACCCCTTCTTACACTCTTCCTAATTCTTACCCTTGGGCCCCGTGTGATTAACTAAATCACTCAATTTATCCAGGGGAGGCTAGATGACATCTATCACACTATCACAGGCTTGCTAATCAGGAGCCAGGGTCTTATGAATGGCCATCTTCATACAATCACCCGACCCCCCACCCTCCATGTGGCCAATGATGGGTAAGACCCCAGAGAGACTGGGGCAACCTAAGACAGGGCATGGAGAGGCTCTTCGGCAGACCGGAGTCATAGCACCCGACGACAGGTAAGATCTTTCTGCACTCAGCCAACCTAAGACAGGGACCAAAACCTTAGCTGTTTGTATCCCAAAGACAGGTAAGACTGAGTTTGCGAGAATAGACAACCTAAGACAGGGGCTGTGTTTCTCCTCCTGCATTACAAAAACAAAAGGAGGAATTGTTGGGCCCTGTGGGCCCTCCATACTCATGGCGTGGAAGAAAATGCGGCCTACTGTAATCCCCTGAG
Source organism: Rhizomys pruinosus (assembly GCA_009823505.1). NCBI lineage: Eukaryota > Metazoa > Chordata > Mammalia > Rodentia > Spalacidae > Rhizomys > Rhizomys pruinosus. The sequence continues at coordinate 27,703 of VZQC01008589.1, read as the reverse complement.
CCTGACTGGAGTTTGGTGACCTGTCTTTGGCTGGTCACTTCTGCATAGGAGTGACTCAGCATAGCCCGACCTAAAAGCGCCTCTACCCGGATACAACCGATGTGGCGAATTACTATTGGCCCAAAGCTATCTCCCACTCTACGTATCTCCTCTCCCACCTTCTTTTCTCCACCCCTCCCGCCAAGCATATATAAGCGGCTGCCTGATGCAATGAAGTGAGTCCTTGCTTTGACGAGACTCCCAACTCCCGTGTGGTTCTTTTTGGGTCGTCAACACTTGCCATCCCGCTCAGCCCCGGAGGAGAGACAGGCTGGCAGACTCTCCCCTCCATCTTACCTGCTGGAGGAGCCGGCAGAACTGGAGTTATAGACGAGTGTTAGCTGCCATGTGGATGCTGGGAATCGAACCTGGAGTACTCTGCAAAAGCAGCCAGTACTCTCAACTGCTGAGCCACTTCTCCAGTCCCAGAAAAATGAATAAATCTTAAAAACATATTTACGTGCAAAAAAAAAAAAAAAACATATTTACATGCAACAGTCAGACTGTCTCTATGCTGCCCAGGCTGGCCTCTAACTCCTAGGCTCAAACAACTTTCCTATCTCAGTCTCCTAAATGTGTTTACTAGTGTGCCATATTTGTTTTCTTTCTAATTAATGGTGAACAAAATAAAGGAAATAGGAAGCCATTCATTTCCAGGGGAATCCTGGGGCATGGCTGCTCTCAAAAGTTACACTGTAGCTAGGTGTGGTGGTACATGCCTTAATCCCAGCACTTCTGAGGACAGAGACAGGCAGATCTGAGTCTGAAAATCTCACTGTAGCTAGGTGTGGTGGTACATGCCTTAATCCCAGCACTTCTGAGGACAGAGACAGGCAGATCTGAGTCTGAAAATCTCACTGTAGCTAGGTGTGGTGGCACAAGCCTTTAATCCTAGCACTTGGGAGGCAGAGGCAGGAAGATCTCTGTGAGTTCAAGGCCAGCCTGGTCTACATAGTGAGTTCCAGGACAGCTGGGGCTACAGGGAGACCCTGTCTCAGAAAAAAAAAAACAAAAAAACCCAACCAAGGAAACAAACAAACCTATACTGATTAGGTAAGTGATCTCAACTACTTAAGAAATCTAAACCAACTCAGTACTTTTTTGTACAAATGGGGAAACTGAGGAATACTTTAGTCTTCTGCCCTGTGTAATTAGTATGTAAAATAAGAAATGTATGTATAGAAATACAGATGTTCCTCTGTTTATGATGAGGTTACACCCATCACAGGTTGAAAATATGGAGCTAAATCCATCACATAAAATCCATCACAGGTTGAAAATATGGAGCTAAATGTACAGCCTGGCAGTGACTCTGGGTGCACTCATGTCTGTCATCCCGGCACTAAGGAGATGATCAAGAGTTGAAGGTTATCCTCCAGTTTATGTCAAGTTTGAGCCCAGCCTGGCCCACAAGAGACTGTATCAAAAAACAAACAAAAATAGGCCAGTGAGACGGCTCAGCAGGGAAATTGCTTTTCTCCAAGTCTAATGACTTGAGTTAAATCCCTGGAACCCATTTGGTGGAAGAAAATTGACTCTCCAGTGTTGTCCTCTGACCTACACCCCCACCAACACAAATAAATAAACATAAAACAAAACAAAAGTTCCAGCACTTGGAAGTCTGAGGCAGGAGGATCATGGGTTTGAGGCCAGATTAGGCTACCTAGTGAGACTCTGTCTTAATAACAGAACAGGCCAGCTATGGTGCTATATGCCTTTAGTCTCAGTATTTGGGGACTAAAAGCAGAGGCAGGTGGAGCTCAGTGATTAATGGGACTACCCTACTCTACATAGAGTTCCAGGTCACCCAGGGTTACATAGTGAGTCCTCTCTTTCTCTCTCAAAAAAAAGTAAAATAAAAAATACATTTAATACACATAAGCTCAAGAATATCTTAGTTTAGCCACACAGGATGCTGTGTGTATTAGTTGTTTACCCTCTTCATCATGTGGCCAACTGGGAGCTACAGCTCAATGCCACTGCCCAGAATTACAACAGAGCTTTGTACCCAGTATCAATGGCCCACTGAAAGGCCAGACTCCAAGTATTATCCCTCCCTTCCTTCTTCCTACTTTCCTCTTTCCCTCCTCCCTCCCTCCTTCCATCTTTCCTTTCCCTTCCTTTTTTTCTTTTCTTTCCCTCTTTCCCTTTCCTCCTCCCCTCTCCTTCCCTCCCTTTCTTTTTTTTTTTTTGTAGGTTTTAAAAAATATTTTTATTGAAGTTTCGTGTATTTAATATATAATTTCTCAGGCCAATTTAGACTCATTTCCCTTTCCATGCCCCCAACCTCACCCAAGTTTATGCATTCTGCCATACCTGCCTTGTAGTTTTTTGAGTCAGGGTTTTCCTGATTGTCCAGATTGGCCTTGAACTCAATATACTCCTGCCTCAGTCTCCCAAGTGCTAGGAGTACAATGTGCCACCATCCCTGTGGTTATTGTTGGACAGGTATCATTTTCATGCCATAATAAAGACAAAATATTGCAAGCCAAACCACTGAAAGTCAGAAGCCATATATATTGGGTTTTGGCCCTGATTCCTGACACAATTCTTGTTTTGGTGGGTTTTAAACAATTTTATCTGTATGAGTGTTTTGCCTGCATGTATGTAACTTTATCTACACATGCAATGGCCATGGAAGTCAGAAGACAGTATCAGGTCCCTAGAACAGGAGTTAGGGACAATTGTTAGGCATCATGTGGGTGCTGGGAACCTAACCTGAGTCCTCTACTAGAGCAGCCAGTGCTCTTAACTGCTGAGCCATCTCTCCAGTCCATTTTGATGTTTTTCAGACAAGGTCTCACTATGTAGCCCTGGCTGGCCTGGAACTCACTTTGTAGCCCAGGCTAGCTTTAAGCTTATAGGTTATCCATTTACCTCTGTAGAAGGATCCAAGTACTGGGATTCTAGGCATGTGTCATTATGTCCCACATAACTTTTAAAAATATATTTTTTTATTTGGGGGCTGCAGGTCTGGTTCAGTGGTTAAGAACTCTATTGCTCTTGTACAGAGGACCTGGGTTTGGTTCCCAGGAACCACATGGCAGTTCACTCTGCACCTTCAGTTCCAGGGAATCCAATGCTTTCCTTTGGCCTCTGAGAGCCCCAGGCAAGTGTATGGCAAAAACACTTATACACATAAAACAAAAATAAACCTTTAAAAAAGATTTTATTAGGTGCTAGAGAGATGGTTCAGTGGTTTAGAGCATGTACTGTTCTTCCAGATAAGGTGAGTTCGAGTCCCAGCACCCACATTATGCAGCTCAAGATCATCTGTAACTCCAGCTCTACAGGATGTGACACCAGTGGCCTCTGGGGGCACCTGCACTCATGTGCACATATACAAACACATATGCATAGCTAAAAATAAAATAAATGGGGCTGGCGAGACAGCTCAGCAGTTAAGAGCACTGGTTGCTTTTGCGGAGAATACAGGTTTGGTTTCTAGCACCCAAATGATGTCTAACAATCTTGTGTAACTCCAGTTCCAGGGGATCTGACTCTGTCTTCTGGCCTCCTTGGACACACCATGATACACATGCACTTCCATACATGCATGACACAGGTGCACTTACATGCATGCAGAGCAAATATTCATACACATAAAATAAAATACTTTTAAAAAGATTTTATTTTTATAAAGACAGAGAAAGATGCAGGATAGTTATGGCAGTGTGCATGATCTGGGGTGGGGTGGGGGGAAGGGAAAAGGGAATATGTCTAAAGTGAACTGAGAAATAATGTCTGAGATACACAAAACATCAATAAAAGCATTATTAAAAAAATAAATGAAGGGCTGGAGAGATAGCCTAGCGGTTAAGAGCGCCGACTGCTCTTGCAGAGGACCCAGGTTCAATCCCCAGCACCCACATGGCAGCTGAGAACTGTCTGTAACTCCAATTCCAGGAGAACTCTAGTTCCAGGGGAATCTGAGACCCTCTTCTGACCTCCACGGCATTGCACGACATGGGTGCACAAACTTGCATGCAAACAGTACATTCATACACATAGAAAATTTTAAAAAATTAAAAAAATAATAAATAAATAAATAAATGAAAGCATCTCCAAAAAAAAAAAAAAAAGACACCAAATGCTGGAGAGGTTGTGGGGAAAGGGGAACCATCATCCACCGCTGGTGGGAATGTAAACTGGTACAACTACTATGGAAAGAACTGGGGCAAATACTTAAGACTCAAAATGAGTCTAACAACTGACCCACTCATACCACTCATGGCTATATACCCACAAGACTCATCCTACAGCAAAGATACATGCACATCCATGTTTATTGCAGCTCTCTTCACAACAGTGAAGTGCTGGAACCAACCCAAGTGTCCCTCAACCAATGAGTGGATAGAGAATATGTGGTAAATCTACACAATAGAATTCTTTTTTGTTTTTTTAATTTATTTATTATTTTAGTTATTTCTGTATGTGTATGAAACGGATGTCTGCATGCAAGTTTTGTGCACCCGTGTCGTGCAACGCCGCGGAGGTCGAAGAGGTATCGGATTCCCCTGGAACTGGAGTTCTCCTGGAATGTGTGAGTTTCAGATGGTTCTCTAGCCGCCATGTGGGTGCTGGGGATCCTCGGTAAGACGGTCGGCGCTCTTACCCCGGCTCTCCAGCCCCACAATAGAATTCTATGCAGAAGTAAAGAAAGATGACATCATGAACTTTGCAGGTAAATGGATGGAACTCGAAGCCATTATGCTAAGTGAAGTAACACAGTCCCAGAAAAACAAACAACGAATGGTATCTCTCATTTGTGGATGCTAGAACCAAATACCTAGTAGTAAGGCAAACTGAGCAACATATATTAAATGTGTGTGTGTGCGTGTGTGTGGTGTGTGTATGTATTTGGTTTACCTGAAAGCAACTGTGCCATTATAATGTGAATACCTTAATGGGATCTAGAATTAACCTACTACTTATTTTCAGACTTTGTAATTGTGGTATATGGGGGGAGGGTATGTATGCATACTTATAAAATTAAACATGTTTTGGAATTAATATACAGTTTATTCTAACATCATAATTTTGGTATATGTTTGAAGAGCATATATGCATTTTTTGGAGCAATACAAAATTGGAGGGAACCAGCAAAAGGACTGGGTTCAAAGAACTGACTGAAACAGTAAAACTTCATCCCCAAAAACAATAAACCTTGGATAGAAAATTAAAAAGACTGCAAAAAATAATGCAAAAAATGTGAAATGTTGGAAAATCATGAACTCAGGTGGGGTTGGGGGGCTTGGAAAGGGGAATGAATCTAAAATGGACAGAGAATTGTTGTATGAATTGCACAAAACTTCAATAAAAAAGTTTTTTAAAAGCTTTTTTTTTTTTTTGGTCTTTTTTGAGACAGGGTCTCCCTGTAGCCCCAGCTGTCCTGGAACTCACTCATTGTAGACCAGGCTGGCCTTGAACTCACAGATCTGCCTGCCTCTGCCTCCAAGTGCTAGGATTAAAGGCGTGTGCCACCTTTTTAAAGATTTTTTTTATTTATTTTTTTTATTGTTTTTTTGTGTGTTTGTTTTATTGTGTGTATGTGCAGTTGTGGGGTGCCCATGGAGACCAAAAGAGGGCGTCAAAACTCCGAGAAATAGAGTTACAGATGTTTGATGGGTGTTGGGAACCAAACTCAGGTCCTCTGCAGAAGCAGCAATTGGTTTTGACTGTTGAGTCATCTCTTCAGTCCCAGAACTGTTTTGTTTTCAATTTTTTTTTTGTCTTTTTGAGACAGGGTCTCCTTTAGTCCCTCCTGGCCTAGAGCTCACTCTGTACACCAGGCTGGCCTTGAACTCACAGAGATCCACCTGGCTTTGCCTCCTGAGTGCTGGGATTAAAGGCGTGCACTACCACGCCTGCTTTGTTTTCCCAATTATTTTAATCGCTTATTCATTTTATGTGGATGAGTGTAGTGCCTCATGATGTAAGTGCCCCTGTGTTGTGCAGTGCCTGTGGAGGAAAGCATCCAATTCCCTGATACTAGAGTTACAGATGGTGGTCAGCCATTATGTGGGTACTGGGATTTTAACCTGGGCCATCTGCAAGAGCACCCAGTGCTCTTAACCACTGAGCCATTTCTCCAGACCCCTTAAGACCAATGTATTTCGTGAGTGATAGGAGCCTCTGACTCAGAGCTTGTAAATCCCTTGGCTTGTCCTGGGTGGGAGGAATAGCTCTTGTTTTAATGTAGTTTTGGGGCTTCTGGGTGAGCATTAATCACTAAAGAAATCTTTCAGACTTGGTCTGTGCATCTCCACTTCTGACTATTCATCTACAAACTTCATAACACTCCTTTAAAAATGTGCATATTGGGCTGGAGAGATGGCCTAGCGGTTAAGAGCACCGACCGCTCTTGCAGAGGACCCGGTTCGATCCCCAGCACCCACATGGCGCCGAGAGCCGTCTGAAACTCCAATCCAGGAAGCTCCATTCCAGGGAGTCCGACACCCCTTCTGACCTCCGGCTTGCACGTCACGGGTCACACAGACTTGCATGCAGACAATACATTCATACACATATGGAAATAAATAAAAAAAAAATGTGCATATGGGGCTGGAGAGATGGCTCAGTGGTTAAGGCACCAACTGGGGCTGGAGAGATGGCCTAGCGGTTAAGAGCGCCGACAGCTCTTAAAGAGGACCCGGGTTCGATTCCCCAGCACCCACATGGCAGCCAAGAACCGTCTGAAAACTCCAATTCCAGGAGAAGCTCCAGTTCCAGGGAATCCGACACCCTCTATCTGACCTCGAGGCATTGCACAACACACGGGTGCACAGACCTACATGCAGACAGTACATTCATACACATACAGAAATAAATAAAATTTTAAAAAAATTAAAAAAAAAAAGAGCACCAACTGCTCTTGCAGAGGACCTGGGTTTGATTCTCAGCACCCACATGGTGGCAGACAGTACATTCATACACATAAAATAAAATTAAGGGGCTGAAGAGATGGCCTAGCGGTTAAGAGCGCCGACTGCTTTTGCAGAGGACCCGGGTTCGATCCCCAGCACCCACATGGCGGCCGAGAACCGTCTGTAACTCCAGTTCCAGGGGAATCAGACACCCTCTTCTGACCTCCGCGGGCATTGCACGACACTGGTGCACAAACCTACATGCAGAACAGTATGTTCATACACATACAAAAATAAATAAAATTAAAAAATAAAAAAAATAAGATTGACAGCCTCTGGAGGAAGTGGGCGTCTGTGTCCCTTGGGATTTTGGGAAGCCCTGACCTAACATTCCAGCCTTTTGCTTATGATAAGGAAATGGGGCATTGTTCTCTCTTCTGTATCTGCTTCAGAGCTGAACGCGGACTAGGTCTTGGGGGAACAGCTTTCACGCTGGAGGGTTAGAATCCGGTTTCTCATTTTGGCTGCTCTGGGTGCTCTGCCCGGTGGGTTTGGTCCAGATCGATAGTGGCCAGTACTTAGTGGCGGCTAAGAACCGTCTGTAACTCCAATTCCAGGAGAACTCCAGTTCCAGGGGAATCCGAGACCCTCTTCTGACCTCCGCAGCATTGCACGACACGGGTGCACAGACCTGCATGCAGACAGTACATTCATACACAGACAAAAATAAATAAAAATTTTAAAAAATACTAATTTATAAAATTTTTTTTTTAATTTGCATATGGCCAGGTGTGGTGGTGTATGCCTTTAATTCCAGCATTTGGGAGGCAAAGACAGGCAGATCTCTTCGAGATCAAGGCCAGCCTGGTCTACATAATGAGGCCCAGGCCAACTGGAGCTAGTGGGAGACCCTGTCTAAAAAAAATGTATGTATGTGTATGTGCACAGGTATGTGTGTGTGTGTGCACGCATGCATGTGTGTGTGCATGCATGTGTGTGTGTGTGTGTGTGTGTGTGTGTGTGACAAAGAACACCTGTGAGTGTTGGAGTGTTATTCCTTAGGGACATGGTCCACTCCTCTGAGACAGGTTCTCCTTGACCTGCAGCTCAACGATTAGGTTAGACAGGCTGACCAGTAGGCACCAGTGATCCTCCTAGCTCTGCTCCCCCCCAGCACTGGAATTCCAGGTGCATGCCTGCCACACCTAGCAGGGCACATGAGTGCTGGGATCAAGCTGAGGGCTGCACACTTGTGAGGCAAGCACTTCCCTGACTGCGCTGTCCCCCCAGCCCACACTATAAGCTAGTAGATGTAGGCATATTGCTTTCCTAGGTCCTGTGAGCCACTCTAGCAATTCAACAAAACTAAGGAGAGGGTAATTGGAGCCACAAATTCAGAGCCAGTGGGCAGGAAGTTTGGGATGCCCAGATTTGGGATCGACATTTAAAAGTGGAGGTGGTGGTGAAGTGGGGTGGTAGGGGTGAGTGGTCTTATGGGATTGAGTCTTTGACTTCTGAAATCAAATTCTGTCTGTATGCAGATAATGTTAGAACTGAATTGAAATATAGAACAACCAAATAGTATGCAAGAGAGATTTAGTGTGTGAGGAAAGGATACCTATACATCTAGTCACAGAAGTGTTCTGTGATGTGTTCAGAGCAGAGCAGAGCAGAGCAGAAGAGGAGAAACAGTAAATTTGCCTTAGTATGCAGAAGGCTCTTGGTTCACTTCCTAGTAACCCAAACAAGCAAACGAACACAAACTGTTTTTCCAAATATATATGTGATATTAGTATGGGCTTTGAAAGCAGATTTTGTGTGTGTGTGTGTGTGTGTGTGTGTGTGTGTAAGCAGATTTTTTTTTTTTTGTCTTTTGGAGACAGAGTCTTCTTGTAACCTCAGCTGTCCTGGAACTCACTATATGGACCAGGCTGGCCTTGAACTCACAGAAACCCACCTGCCTCTGCCTCCCGAGTGCTGGGATTAAAGGCATGTGTCACCATGCAGAATTTTTTTGTGTATGTGTGAAAACAGAGTCTTTTTACTATCTGTGCTGCCCAGCGGCTGGGCAATCTTGGGCAGATATATAGGACCTTTGAGGTTTTTTTTTTAATTTATTTCTTTATATATTTTTTATCAAATCTAGACCCGTGTGCCCCCCCTCATCCCCCCACTGAGCTTTTCTTAGAGATAGTGATACCTACCATTCTGAGGGGCACACTAAAAGATCTGGTAAACATATGCTAGGTTATTCTGAAACTGTTCTTTTTCTGATTCTCCTATAATTACTTTTTTTCTAGTACTTTGATTTTTTTTTTTTTGTTGTACAATACCTGGGAGTCCAGAAGAGACGCCATTATAGACAGTTGTTAGATGCCATGTGGGTGCTGGGAAATGTTCTAGTTTGTCTTCCATGCTGTGACAAAACACTCTGACCGACACCAACTGGGGAGGAAAGGGTTTATTCAGCTTACATCTTCTTGGGTCACATTTCATCACTAGAGAGCCCAAGGCAGGAACTCAGGCAGGAACCTGGAGGCAGGAGCTGAAGCACAGGCCATGGAGGAAATGCTGTTCATTGGCTTGCTCCCCTGGCTCATGCCAGCCTGCCTTCTTATACAGTACGACAAAACCTGCCCAGGGTGGCACTACTCACTGTGGGCTGGGCCCTCCCACCTGCCGACCATCAAGACAATACCCACAGATGTGGCCACAGGCCAATCCAATGGACCATTCCCCAATTGAGGCTCCCTCAACCCAGGTGTGTCAAGTTGACACTAAAGCTCCAGCACAGAACAGAGCCGGTACTCTTCAAAAGCGCCAGTGCTCTTAACCACTGAGTCATCTCTCGCCACTTGTCTATGTTTCTGATGACCTATGGTTGAGCAGTCTATATCTATCATAGTCAGACATTGTGTTCCATAAATTTGTAGACAAGCATGGTGTAATATACCTGTAATCCCAGAGATTTTATTTTTCTTTTAAAATATTTTTTAAAATTTTATTTTTTTTGTATGTATTGAATGTACTGTCTGCATGTAGGTTTGTGCACCCGTGTCGTGCAATGCCGCAGAGGTCAGAAGAGGGTCTCAGATTCCCCTGGAACTGGAGTTACAGATGGTTCTTAGCCGCCATGTGGGTGCTGGGGATCAAACCCGGGTCCTCTGCAAGAGAAGTCTGGTGCTCTTAAACCGCTAGGTTATCNTTCAGGAACAATCGTACCACTTGCGCCTGTTGTGCACTTTTTTTTTCAAGGTTCTCACTATGTATCCTGGGCTGGGCCTGGAACTCACTAGTGTAGACTGGCCATCAATTCACTAGAAATCCACTTGTCTCTGCCTCCTGGGTACTGAGATTAAAAGCATGCACATGGGCTGGAGAGAGGGCCTAGCGGTTAAGACGCCGACCGCTCTTGCAGAGGACCCGAGTTCGATCCCAAGCACCCACATGGCGGCCGAGAACCGTCTGAAACTCCAATTCCAGGAGAACATCCAGTTCCAGGGGAATCCGACCACCCTCTCTGACTCCGCGCATTGCACGACAACGGGTGCACAGACCTAAATAGAAGATACAATAAAAACAAAAAAAAATAATAAAAAATAAAAAAAAAAAAAAAAAAAAAGCATGCACTACCACACTCAATTTGCTATGTATCTTTGAACTCACTATCTAGGTAGCCCATGTTGGCCATGAACTCCCTATCTATGTAGCCTATGTTGGGCATGAACTCACTATGTAGCCCAGGCTGGCCTCAAACTCCCCAATGCTGGGATTATAGGCACATGGTACCACACCCAGCTCCCTTTCTAAAAACTTTAATTTTGGAAGTATCTGTCAAAATGCCTGTTGCTTATCCATGAATACCACAAACAAACAACCAAAAAACAAACAAACAACAAAAAATAGATTCCCAACTGCCTTGGTTGTTTGTTAAATAAGCCAAGCTAGACCAGCCACGTGCTTGGCTCCTGTAATCCGAATCCTTTCAGAGTAAAATAGTGATGGAGCTCCACTGTTGGAGCTAACTCGTGTCATGTATCACCCTGAAGAGTTCCTGTTTGTTATTTTTATTTATTAATTTATTTTTTGGTCTTTTTTGAGTCAGGGTCTCCTTGCAGCCCCAGCTGTCCTGGAACTCTCTATGTAGACCAGGCTGGTCTTGAACTCACAGAGATCCACCTGCTTCTGCCTCCTGAGTGCTGGGATCAAAGGCTTGCTCCACAATGCCCCGTCTTGTACTTATATATTTATTTAAAAAATATTTTGTCAGGCGTGGTGGCTCCATGTGGTGTACTCCAGCCTCCTCTATTCCAGTGTTTTGTTATAGTAGCCCTAGCTAACTAATACACACATGGTGCAAAGATCTTCATCATTACAGCCCTCTTCTTCCTTTCTTTCTTTTTTTTTTTTTTTTTGTTTGTCTTTTTGAGACAGTCTCCCTGTAGCCCCAGCTGGCCTGGAACTTGCTCTGTGTAGGAGCTTCTCTTGCTACGAGCAGGTACAGTGCAGTCCTGCTAAGGGAAGGGGAGCACAGTGCCTGCCTGTGGCCACTGTACAGAACTGACCCCTCAGTGCAGAGGTCTGTTGGTTACTTTCGTAACCCAACCTGAGAGATACTTCCAACTCGGTCCTTAGCCTGGGAAAATGGACCTTTTTGCATCTGGCCATGCTTTCCTACCTGCCCAAAGACTGCTGGTCTCTGGACAGGAATTTCAGGCTGATGGCTGATGGCCTATGTTCAGCCTACGCCCACTCACAATTCACTTCACAGCTGGTGACCTGGTAGGTCTCTGTCCAGCCCCACACCAGATTACCAGGTTGGTGGTCTGATGGACTGCCATCCAACCCACTGGCCAAGACACTTGAAATCCAGGCCTGCTTCAGCCTGTATGCAGCAGAAATAAACAGCCGGAATTCTGTGATATGTTAATGGAAATTCGATTTATTTCTGCCAGCTTGCTCTTTATTTTTAAAAAAAATTTTTTTTATTTATTTATTTTTGTATGTGTATGAATGTACTGTCTGCATGCAGGTCTGTGCACCCGTGTCGTGCAATGCCACAGAGGTCAGAAGAGATCTCGGATTCCCTGGAACTGGAGTTCTCCTGGAATTGGAGTTACAGACGGTTCTTAGCCGCCATGTGGGTGCTGGGGATCGAACCTGGGTCCTCTGCAAGGCGTTCAGTGCTCTAACACACTAGGCTATCTCTCCAGCCCCTGCACTCACTTTTATAAGCAAAATGACTGTTAGTCCCAGAGCCAATCACAGACCCCCAGTTACCACCATGGTATACTGCTCTCTGCCTAGCATCACGTGCCCCTTACTTGCTCCCTCTTGGGGAGAGATCAGAGGAATCCCATGACTCCCACATGGTTCCCTGAGGGTGCTAGCTGAGAACTAGCCCCTAATTCAAACTGGATCTTGGGGCTGTAGAGATGGCCTAGAGGTTAAGAGCGCCGAGTGCTCTTGCAGAGGACCTGGGTTTGATCCCCAGCACCCACACGGCAGCTGAGACCCATCTTTAACTCCAGTTCCAGGGGAATCCGACACTCTCTTCTGACCTCCGAGGCATTGCACGACATGGGTGCACAGACCTACATGCAGACAGTACATTCATACATGTACAAAATAAATAAAATTTAAAAAATTATAAAATAAATTAAAAACAAACAAACAAACAAACAAACTGGATCTTACCACAGCTCTGTAGACCAGGCTGGCCTTGAACTCACAGAGATCCTCCTGCCTCTGCCTCCCAAGTGCTGAGATTAAGGGCATGTGCCACCACACCGGCACAATCCTTTCTTAGATCTCCTTATTCCTGATTATCTAGTTTTTCTCATTCAAGGCTTCTAACAAAACAACCAAATCATTTACCATTATCTATAATTCTGAATATGCCCTTAACCTCAGGTCACTTGTATAGTGCATCAGCCAAAGTTCCTGGTTGGAAAGATTTCTCTGCACTATGATCTTTCAGGATCACCATGATTTGCTTGCACTTTCTTGCCTACTAAGCTAAGCAGTTCCATTGGCTAGTTATAAAGGAGTATGTAGCAGCAGATATAAGCTGAGTGGGAAGAATGAGGTTAATAGTGGTGGATGACAGGGGCCTGAGCTGCCTTGTATCTGATCCTGTGTGGACCAATTCAGTCTTGTCACAGATTGCTCTGGGCCCATTCACTTTGAGACTTGGTAGCTCTGACAGACTGAATTCATGATATATTGGATAGGTTGTGCTATGTAGTTTTTGGATAACTTGCAGTATATTGTCTGCACCCTTGTAAGTGCACCCATGTTGTACAATACCTGTGGAGTCCAGAAGAGGACGCCATTATAGACAGTTGTTAGATGCCATGTGGGTGCTGGGAACATGTTCTAGTTTGTCTTCCATGTGCGGTGACAAAACACTCTGACCGACACCAACAACTTGGGGAGGAAAGGGTTTATTCAGCTTACATATCTGGGACAATTCATCACTTGAGAGCCCAGGCAGGAACTAGGGGAACCTGGAGCAGGAGCTGAGCACAGGCCATGGAGGAAATCTGCTTTCATTGGCTTGCTCCCCTGGCTCATGTCCAGCCTGCCTTCTTATACAGTAAGACCATCTGCCTAGGGTGGATACTCACTGTGGGTTGGGCCTCCTATCAATTGACCATCAAGACAATATCCCCAGAGTGGCCACAGGCCATCATGGGAATTCCCCAATTGAGGCTCCCTCAACCCAGGTGTGTCAAGTTGACACTAAAGCTATCCAGCACAGAACAGAGCCCTGGTACTCTTCAAAAGCAGCCAGTGCTCTTAACCACTGAGTCATCTCTCTCCAGCCCTTGTCTATGTTTCTGATGACCTATGGTTGAGCAGTCTATATCTATCATAGTCAGACATTGTGTTCCATAAATTTGTAGACAAGCATGGTGTAATATACCTGTAATCCCAGAGATTTTATTTTTACTTTTTAAAATATTTTTTAAAATTTTATTTATTTTTGTATGTATATGAATGTACTGTCTGCATGTAGGTTTGTGCACGCCTGTCGTGCAATGCCGCAGAGGTAAGAAGAGGTCTTCAGATCCCCTGGAACTGGAGTTACAGATGGTTCTTAGCCGCCATGTGGGTGCTGGGGATCAAACCCGGGTCCTCTGCAGAGAAGTTGGTGCTCTTAACCGCTAGTTATTCTCCAGCCCAATCCCGAAGATTTTAAAGGCCTCACCATCACGCCCAGCTACTGTTTGCTCTTTTTTAATTACCCAGTCATGAGAGTATTTTTGCTCTAATACATGATCCTGACATAATTTGTTTTCTCCCACCAGAGGTCTAAAAGCCAATCAAGGTCTGGAACCTTGATAATTAGGAGCCAAAAATACATTTTTCTCATATAATAAATATAAATATAACTTTAAAGATTAAGTGACAGAAAGCTAATACAAGCTGTCATGATAAGAGTACCTTAAATTGCTGGGCGTGGTAGTGTGCATGCCTTTAATCCTAGCACTCAGAGGCAGAGCAGGTGGATCTTGTGAGTTCAAGGCCAGCCTGTCTACAGAGTGAGGTCCAGGCCAGCTGGGGTTACAGGGAGACCCTGTCTTGAAAAGACCAAAAAAAAAAAAAAAACCAAGAGTAACCTTAAATTTAAAAAGATGCCCTATCGTCTGGGGGTGCACCTGTTATGGTGTTCATGTAGAAGTCAGAGACCAACTTTCTCCAGCCCAATCCCAGAGATTTTAAAGGCCTGCACCATCACGCCCAGCTACTGTTTGCTCTTTTTTAATTACCCAGTCATGAGAGTATTTTTGCTCTAATACATGATCCTGACATAATTTGTTTTCTCCCACCAGAGGTCTAAAAGCCAATCAAGGTCTGGAACCTTGATAATTATGAGCCAAAATATACATTTTTCTCATTATAATAAATATAAATATAACATTAAAGATTATAAGTGACAGAAAGCTAATACAAGCTGTCATGATAAGAGTACCTTAAATTGCTGGGCGTGGTAGTGCATGCCTTTAATCCTAGCACTCAGGAGGCAGAGGCAGGTGGATCTTTGTGAGTTCAAGGCCAGCCTGGTCTACAGAGTGAGGTCCAGGCCAGCTGGGGTTACAGGGAGACCCTGTCTTGAAAAGACCAAAAAAAAAAAAAAACCAAGAGTACCTTAAATTTAAAAAGATTGCCCTATCGTCTGGGGGTGCACCTGTTATGGTGTTCATGTAGAAGTCAGAGGACAACTTTGGGGAGGTAGTTCTTCCTTTCCACTGGGTTGGTCCTGGGGATTGGAACTCCAGCTGTCAGTGTTGGCAGCAAGCATCTTTACCTGCTGAGCCATCTCATAAGCCCACTTAAAATTTATTTTAATTTTATGTGCGTGTGCTTGAGTGTTTTGTCTATATGCATGTAAGCGTAGCACGTGTACAGTGCCCACCAACACTAGAAGAGGGCATCAGATCCCATCGAGCTGGAGTTACAACTGGTTGTTAGCTACCATGTGGGTGCTGGGAACCAAACATAGGTCCTCTGCAAGAACAAACAGTGCTCTTAACTCCTGAGCCACCTCTCTATCTCCCTTGCCCACTTTTTTTGTATTTTAAATTTTTGTTGTTTTGTTTCTGTGTCCGCACGCATGCATGTGTGTGTGTGTGTGTGTGTGTGTGTGTGTGTGTGTGTGTATGAATTGAAACAGGGTCTCATGTAGTCCAGGTAGGCCTTGAATTAACTGTATAGTCAAGGGTGACCCTGAATTCTTAATCTGTCTGCCTCCACTTCTCAAAGGATTACACACCTGTGCTACCACGTCCAGCTTTGTTTTTGAGGCAGAGTCTTCTGTAATTCAGGCAGCCTTCAAATTCATTATGGGGCCCAAGCTGTCCATGAACTACTCATCTTTTGCTTCAGCCTTCTGAGTGCTGGAATTATAGGAATGTGTCACCATGCCTGGCTTGAGTTTGTTGTAATTTACTGACATCTTCCAGAATTTATCTAGAATTTTTCTGACTCAAAAGAAAATGTTACTAGAAGACCAAGGCAGGAGGATAGAAAGTTGGGACAGTCTTGGCTACACAGCAAGATCTTGTTTTGGGTTGGGGGAGGGTGTCTTTTTGAGACAGGGTCTCCCTGTGGCTTCAGCTGTCCTGGAACTCACTCTGTAGACCAGGCTGGTCTGGAACTCACAGAGATCCACCTGTCTCTGTCTCCTGAGTGCTGGGATGAAAGGCATGTGCCACTATACCAGGTGAAACCTGATATTTCTTTTCTTTCTTTTTTTTTTTTTTTTTTTTTTNTGTCTGCATGCAGGTCTGTGCACCCGTGTCGTGCAATGCCGCGGAGGTCAGAAGAGGGTCTCGGATTCCCCTGGAACTGGAGTTCTCCTGGAATTGGAGTTACAGACGGTTCTTAGCCGCCATGTGGGTGCTGGGGATCGAACCCGGGTCCTCTGCAAGAGCGTCGGTGCTCTTAACCGCTAGGCTATCTCTCCAGCCCCACTTGAGGTCATTTTCATCAGCCCATCCATCAGATTTTCTAAGAAGGAAATGAACATTTGGCAAGTTTCCTTTTTTTTTTTTTTTTGGCAAGTTTCTATAGTATATTTATTCTGACTTTCCTCTTTCCTTTCTTCTTTCATTTCTCTATTTTTTGCTTTTTTTGAGACCTGTCTCCCTGTCGCTCCAGTTAGCCTGAACTTGCTGTGTAGACCAGGCTGGCCTTGAACTCACAGAGATCCACCTGCTTCTGCCTCCTGAGGGCTAGGATTAAGGCATGCAGCACCACACCCAGCTCTTTTCTTTCTTTTTATATTTTATTCATTATTGTTTTTTTGTTTTTTAAGTGTTTGAGTGTGCTGTCTGCATGTAGGTTGGTGCACCCGTGTTGTGCAATGCCACGGAGGTCAGAAGAGAGCATCTGATTTCCCTGGAACTGGAGTTAAAGATGGTTCTCAGCCGCCATGTGGGTGCTGGGGATCGAACCTGGGTCCTCTGCAAGAGCAGTCGGTGCTCTTTACTGCTGAGCCATCTCTCCAGCCCTTTATTCATTATTTTTATCTTATCGTATGAGTGTATTGTCTGCGTGTATGTGGGTGGACCCATGTCATGCAAGACTAGGGAGGTCAAAAGAGCGCATTGGATTCCTAGGAACTGGAATTACAGAATTGTTGTTCGCTGCCATGTGGGAGTTGGGAACTGAACCCAGGTCCTCTGCAAGGGCAGCCAGTGCTCTTAACCGCTGAGCCATCTCTCCAGCTCCTGATGTTCTTATTTATTTATTTATTTTTTTTTGAGACAGTATCTCATTATGTGGCCCTGGCTGATCTAAGGGGGGAAAGGAAGAAAAGGGAAAGCAGGGATGAAAAAGAAAGGAAGAGGAGGAGGAGGCAGGGAGGGAGGGAGAAGGGAGAGGAAGGAGAGGAGAGTGCTAACTCCAAGCTTTGGGGTGATAAAACGGCAAAGCAAACTTTGCTGTCTTGGCACAAGCTTTACTTGTCCATATGCATATACTGATATTTCACTATCTTGAGGTGAGGAAGCCTTTTAGATCTAATAACACTATCCTGGAAACCAGAAGAGAACATCTGGCACTCACTCTGATAGGAGCAAAGCTGTAAATACCATCCGTCAATTTCCTTCCAAAGCAGTCCCTCTCCTCCCCCAGTTTTGTTTTTTTCTCATTCCCTCCCTCCCTCTCTTTCTCTCTCTCTCTCTTTCTCTCTCTCTCTCTCTTTCTTTCTTCTTTCTTTGAGACAGGATCTCACTGTGTAGCCCAGGCTGGCACTGAACTCAGAGATCCACCTGCCTCTACCTCTCAAGTGCTGGGCTAGAAGGTGTGTGCTACCACACTGGGCCCCAAAGGAGCCTTTCTAAATTTGTTTTTTGTCCACTTATCATAGGTAGAAGCGTCAGAAGCAAATGAAACCTCTGAGGTCTCATGATGTTCAAGGCAAGCAGAGTAGGAGCTTAAGGCTTCCTGTTGCTCAAGTATACCTCGTCACAGAACACTTCCATCTCCACAAGTGCCACAGGACAAAGGTCTGAGATCCCAATGTACAGTTTATCAATTTGGGTACCTTGGCACCATATCCACAAGGCAGGCCTTGTTCTAGAAATCACTGAGATTATTTCATTCTACTGTAGATATTTTTTTGTCTTTTTAAAAAATTTTTTAAAATTAATTTTATTTATTTCTGTATGTGTATGAATGTACTGTCTGCATGCAAGTTTGTGCACCCATGTCGTGCAATGCCGCGGAGGTCAGAAGAGGGTGTCGGATTCCCCTGGAACTGGAGTTCTCCTGGAACTGGAGTTTCAGACGGCTCTCGGCCGCCATGTGGGTGCTGGTGATCGAACCCGGGTCCTCTGTAAGAGCGGTTGGCGCTCTTAACCGCTAGGCCATCTCTCCAGCCCCATAGATGTATTTTTATATAGTATCTTCCTCTTCAGATTTTTTTTTTGTGTCTGAATATATTATGTACATGTACGTAAGTGCACCGAAGTTATGTAGTTCCCAGAGAGTTCAGAAAAGGACACCGGATCTCTCTGGAACTGGAGTTCCAGAGGGTTACTAGCTGCCACGTGAGTGCTGAGAACTGAACCCGTGTCCTCTATAAGAGCAGTCAATGCTCTTCTCTCCAGCCCCCTTTCGGATTTATTTATTCATTATTTTTGAGATTGGGTCTCACAGTATACCTCAATGAGGCCTCAAACTCAAGGCAAACCTCTTGCATTAGCTTCCTGAGTACTGGGATTACAAGCAAATGTTGACAGACCCAAGCTTCTTTCAATTTATCTTTTTCTTTTTCTTTCTTTCTTTCTTTATTTTTTATGTGTATGAATGTACTGTCTGCATGTAGGTCTGTGCACCCGTGTCGTGCAATGCCTCGGAGGTCAGAAGAGGGTGTCGGATTCCCCTGGAACTGGAGTTCTCCTGAAATTGGAGTTTCAGATGGTTCTCGGCCACCATGTGGGTGCTGGGGACTCTGCTCTTGCAGAGGAACCGGTTTGATCCCCAGCACCCACATGGCAGCTAAGAACCGTCTGTAACTCCAATTCCAGGAGAACTCCAGTTCCAGGGGAATCCGAGACCCTCTTCTGACCTCCGCAGCATTGCACAACACGGGTGCACAGACCTACATGCAGACAGTACATTCATACACATAGAAAAAAAAAACAAAAACAGAAGGCAAACTGGGGCCAGCAAGATGGCTCAATGGGTAAAGGTGCTTGCCGTGCAGTCTGATGACCTGAGCTTCTGATCCCTGGAACTCACATGGTGGGAGAGAACTGACTCTCTCAAGTTGTCCTCTTACCTACCCAACACAGACACACAGACACACAGACACTAAATGTAAAAAAATAAAATAAAATTATGGGGCTGGAGGGATGGCCTAGCAGTTAAGAGCACCAACCGTTCTTACAGAGGACCTGGGTTCGATCCCCAGCACCCACATGGCGGCTAAGAACTGTCTGAAACTCCAATTCCAGGAGAACTCCAGTTCCAGGGGAATCCGAGAACCTCTTCTGACCTCTGTGGCATTGCGCGACACGGGTGCACAAACTTGCATGCAGACAGTACATTCATACACATAGAGAAATAAATACAAAAAAACAAAATTAATAAAAAAAAATTAAAAAGGCAAATGTACCTCTGCCCTCCATGATAACTGGGACATGCTCATTACATGCTTTGGATATCAGAACTTCAGGTGTGTTGACAGTGTTAGTCAGTTTTTTGTCCCCAGGACAAATAACTTGAGAGAATCAGTTTAAAAGCTGGTCCCCCTGGGCGTGGTGGCACATGCCTTTAATCCCAGCACTTGGGAGGCAGAGGCAGGAGAATCTCTGTGAGTTCAAAGCCAGCCTGGTCTACATAGCTAGTTCCAGGCCAGCTGAGACTACAGGGAGACCATCTCAAAAACACCGGGGTGGGGGGGATTTGGTCCCAAGGCCAGTGAGGTGGTCAGGTCTGGCCTGCCCCATGAGCCTGAGGACCTGGGTTTGATTTCTGGAACCCATGTAAAGGTGAAGGAGAGGCCGGGCATGGTGGCACACGCCTTTAATCTTAGCACTTGGGAGGCAGAGACAGGCAGATCTCTGTGAGTTCAAGGCCAGCCTGGTCTACATAGTGAGCTCCAGGACAGCTGGGACTAAAGGGAGACCCTGTCTCAAAAATACCAAAAATACCCAGAAAGGACTTCAGATACAGCTCAGTGATAGAAGCACTCAGCATGCATAAGGCTGTAGACTCAATGCCATATACTTAAAATTAAAGAGAGACCCAGTTTAAATACAGGATTTATTTTTGCTGGTGGTTTCAGAGGTTACAGTCCACAGTCGCCTGGCTTCATTGCTTTTGGGCCTATGGTGAGGCAGAATATCATGGCAGAAGGGAAGAGTATGGCAGAGCTGACTGTCCTGAGGGAGCAGCAAAGACAGTGTCTGTGCCAGAGGTCTGCTTCCTTTTTATACTCCACCCGGGCCCCAGTCTATGGAATCAAGCTAACCACATTCCATAATGGTCTTGGCCCCATAATCACCACTTGGAATGCCCTTATAGACACATCCAAAAGTGAGGTTTACTAAGTTCCTACGCATCTCTCAAGCCAGCCAATGTGGTAATCAAGGCTGACCACCGCACTTGCCTCTGGACTCCAGGACTCGCACTGGTGCCTTCTCCCCCACTCAAACTCTAGTTGTCAGTTTCTCTATTCTCAGGGCTGTGATTTTGACTGGACCATACTACTGGCATCCCAGGGCCCCTACCCTGAAGCAGGCTTGTAGTGGTACTTTTCAGCTGACACAATTCTATGAACTGGTTTGTCTAATAAATCCCCTTTCAAGTATTTGTATCAAGTACCCTGTAGGTTCCAGTTTCTCTGTAGAACCCTAATACAATTTCTTCCTACTCTATGATTCAAAAAAAATCTTACATATTCTTTTTTTTTTGGTCTTTTCCAGACAGAGTCTCTCTGTAGCCCCAGCTGTCCTGTATAGACCAGGGTGGCCTTGAACTCACAAAGATCCACCTGCCTCTGCCTCCTGAGTGCTAGGATTAAAGGCGTGCACCACCATGCCTGGCTGAAATAATCTTTATTGTGCACATACCTATAATCCCAATACTTAGGAGGTAAGGGCAAAAGGATCTAGAGTTCAAGGCCATCCTTGTCTACATAGTAAGTTCAAGGTCAGCCTGGGCTATATAAGACGACTCTGTTTCCAAAACCCAAATCACAACCAAACAGAAATCTTTACCCATTCATAGTTTTGAGATAACTGCATCATTTGATGGTCATCTTATAGTCTTTTTAAAAAACAATTATTGGGCTGGAAAGATGGGCTAGTGGTTAAGAGTGCCAACTGCTCTTGCAGAGGACCTGGGTTCGATCCCCAGCACCCACATGGCGGCTGAGAACTGTCTTTAACTCCAGTTTCAGGGGAATCCAACACCCTTTTCTGACCTCCGTGGCATTGCACAACACGGGTGCACAAACATACATGCAGACAGTACATTCGTATACATACAAAATAAATAAAATTAAAAAAATATTTAAAACAAAACAAAAAAATAATAATTATTTTGTGGCTGGAGAGATGGCTTAGCAGTTGACAGCACCGACTGACTGCTCTTGCAGAGGACCGGGTTCGATCCCCAGCACCCACATGGAGGCTGAGAACCGTCTTTGGCTCCAGTTCCAGGGAAATCCGACACCCTCTTCTGACCTCCGCAGCATTGCACAACACGGGTGCACAAACCTGCTGGCAGACAGTACATTCAAACACATAGAAGAAAAAATAAAAAAATAAAAAGTACTTATAATTTTATGCATATGTGTGTAATGTATGTAAATGTACCCATGTCAAATTCCCTTAATCTGGTGTTACAGACAGTTAGCTGCCATGTGGTGCTGGGATTCAAACCCAGGTCTTCTACAAGAACAACCAGTGTTCTTAACCACTGACCCATCTCTCCAGCCCCATCCTATAGTCTTAGAATTGGAAGGAACTCAAAAGTCACTAGAGATCTCAGTTCACATTATAACTATGAACTTCTGGGGAAGGGCAAAAGGTTTCAACTAGAACTTCAAAGTTCCAAGGATTCATCTTGATTTTTCTCTTCATTTTCCCAGGGTAAAAGATGTGTTTCCTGAGGAGGCGTGAGTTTCTAGCTCTTAGAACTGTCAAAAAAACTCACGCGAGCTTCCCATCATTCATTTTGTAAATTAAGTTAATTAATTAATATATTTATATTGTATGGATATGTACGTCTGCACAGATTTTGCACCCGTGTCGCATGCCGCAAGGTCAGAAGAGGGTTCAGATTCCCCTGGAACTGGAGTTCTCCTGAATTGGAGTTTCAGACTGGTTCTCAGCCGCCATGTGGTTGCTGGGGATTGAACTGGGTCCTCTGCCAGAGCAGTCGGTGCTCTTAACCGCTTAGGCCATCTCTCAGCCCTTTTTTTTTTTTTTTTTTTTTGAGCTGGTCTCCCTGTAGCTAGGCTGCTCTCCTGTGATACTCGCTGGCCCTTGACCTCATAGTCCATGCTTGTCTGGTTCCAAAGGTTGCTGCCTACCATGCCTGCTTACATCTCATTTCTCTCCTCTCCTCTCTCTCGCCTCTACGTCTCTCATCATCTCTCTCCTCTCCACTCGCAGAGGCCTGTCTCTCTCCTCATCTACTCTCTCTCTCTCTCTCTTTTGTGATCCTGTTTGAGACGTGTTCTCCCAATAGGCCCCAGCTGGCCTGTGAACTCACCTCTGCTACCTCTGCCTCCCAAGTGGCTAGGATTAAAGGCATGGGCTACCATGCTCGGCTTAAGCAGTTCTTAGCTGCCATGTGTGGTCTGGGAATCTGAACCTGGTCCTCTGCAAGAGCAGAGTCGTGTGCTCCTAACCACTGAGCACTCTCGCATCTCCAGCCCCACGTCTCATTCTTCCTTTTTAAAAATTTATTAATGGGCTGGAGAGATAGCCTGTGGTTTAAAAGTGCCAGACCGCACAGTAGCTTGCAGAGGACCCGGGTTCGAATCCCCAGCACCCACCATGGGCGGCTGAGAACCGTCTTGAACTCCAATTCCAGGAGAACCAGTTCCAGGGAATCAACAACACCCCATCTGACCTCCACGCACTTTGCACGACACGAGCGGGTGCACAAGACCGCGCAATGCAGGCAGTACATCATACTCATAGAAATAAAAAATAATAAAATAAAAAAAAATTTTTATTTATTATGTTTTATGTGCATAGTGTACTTACTGTCTGTATGTAGGTTGGTGCACTCTGTTGTCATGCCTCAGAGGTCAGAAGAGGGCATCTGATTCCCTGGAACTGGAGTAAAGATGGTTCTACAGCCTGCCATGTGGGTGCTGGGGATTGAACCCGGGTCCTCTGCAAGAGCAAGCGGTGCGCTCAAAATACCGCGTGAGCACAATCTCTCCAGCCCGCCCACATCTATCTTACATTCTTAAAATTTTATCCTTCCTCCTCTTTATACATGTCCTTTGTTCTAAGAACTCTGAAGTTTACTGTAGCTTTCCTGAATCTAGTCTTTTTTCAGAGTGCTGTGGGCATTATTCCTTTTTCTACCTCCTCTCTGTTTACATTTTTTCAGATAAGGTGTCATGTATCTCATGCCAGCCTTGAAGCCCTCCCATCCCCACCTTCAACGTGCTTGGGTTACAATGTGCCTCACCACATTTAGCTTGTTTTTTGTTGAGATGAGGATTTGCCAGGTAACACGGAGTGGCCTTGAACCTGAAGCAATTCTCCTACCTCAGCCTCTTAGGTGCTGGCATTATAGGTGTGTTGCTTTCCTTTTTTTTTTTTTTTTCTCCCTGTGGCCCCAGTGTCCTGGAACTCACTGTGTAGACCAGGCTAGCCTTGAACTCACAAAGAGCCACTGCCTCTGCCTCCCAGGTGCTAGGATTAAAGGCATGCACCGCCACGCCCGGCCAGGTGTGTGCTTTCATATCCAACAGCTACCTCATACCCTTTAATAGTAACTTATGCTTCAATTCTGCATGAAGTCTTTCTTGATTTCTCAAGTTCACATGAACTCCCATAGGCATGCTACTTTGGGAGCTCAAGTGATTTTCTGCCAGAGAGCATCATTATGTGTATAGCTGTTTATTTCCCCCTGAACTTTATTTTTGAGATAAGGTGTTCATTTTTGGGGGGGGGTCCTTTTTGAAGCAGGGTCTCCCTTTAGTCCCGGCTGGTCTGGAACTCCCTATGTAGACCAGGCTGTCCTTGAATGAGATCTCCTGCCCTGCCCTCTGGGATCTAAGGCATGTGCCACCACCCCTGTTTTTTTTTTTTTTTTTTTGAGAGGATCTTGTAGCCCAGCTGGGCTGCCCTGGGACCGTCGTTTTTTTTTTTTTTTTTTTTTTTAATGTACTTACTCTTTTTTTTATGTGTATGAGTTTTTTCTGCAAGTAAGTACATCTATATATATGTGCAATGCCCAAAGAAGCCAGAAGAGGGTGTTGGATTTTTACAGATGGCTGTCTTCTTTGACTGCTCTGTACTTCCCAGCTAGTCAACCTGACCGAGGGATCCACTTGTCTCTGCCTCCCAAGTGCTAGGAATTATGGGTGTCTGGGACACTTGCCCTGTGGGTTCTTGGGACCTGGACTCCAGTCCACCTGTTTGTGCAGCAACTGTTTATCCACTGAGTTATCTCCTCAGTCCCTTGAAAGTGTCTTTGGTCCAGTGTGGTGACACATGCCTTTGATCCCAGCACTCAGGAGGCAGAGGCAGAGGCAGAGGCAGAGGCAGGCGGATATCTGGGAGTTCAAGGCCAGTCTGGTCTACATAGTGAGTTCCAGGCCAGCTGGGGCTGGGAGGGAGACCATGTCTCAAAAAAATACAAAAAATAAAATAAAATACACACACACACATACACACACACAGAGTAGGAGTTAGTGCTAGATGGCTAAATGAAAGATTGTAGAGATAGTGGTTTTGCCCGTTTTCTCAGACATTTCAAATGGCTAATGCATGAAAGGACAAAGTGGGAAAAGTGTAAGCTGGTGTCCTTTGTCCTAGAGTGCTGGGACGGGAAGCTGGAGCAGCAGAGGGCCTGCACCCTACTCTACCTGTTCTAGTGCCATGGGAGTTACCACTGGGATCCATACCTGGAGACTGAAAAATAGGAATCTCATCCAGGAGGGTGAAGAGATGCTTGTTTTTCTAGGGAAAAGTCTCTAGCCACCCCACCATCTTTTTGAGACAGGGTCTCATGTAGCCCCAAAATGGCTTCAAACTCACTACATAGCTTAAGATGGCTTTGAACCCCTAACCCTCCTGCCTCCGCTTTCCACGTGCTGGGAATACAAGTGCGTACTACTATACCTGCCTCTAGTTCCTTCCGCTCCCTCTACTTCGTGCTACTTGTCACTGTTCTGGAGTCCCATCCTTGGATTTTTTTTCCCCAGTGCTAAGGATTTGAACCCAGGACCTCCCATATAGGAAGCAAATACTCTACCACTGAATTACATCTCAGGGCACCCCAGAATTTTGGATGGGGGTGTTCGAGTCTTTGAGACAAGGTTTTGGTAAATATCTCAGGCTGGCCCTAAATTTACTATGTAGCACAAAATGGTCTTTAACTCACTATATATCTCAGGTCAGGCTCGAATTTGCAGCAATTCTTCTACCTCAGCTTCCTGAATGCTGGAATTTACAGGAGCATATGTAGCTTGGCTCAGATTTTTTTTTTTTTTTGAGACAGGGTCTCTCTAGCCCTAGTTGGCTTGAAACTTGCTATGTAGATCAGGCTGGCCTCAATTTTACAGAGAAGACAAGATTATAGAAACAGACGAGATCTTATTGCATAGCCCAGGCAATCTGGCCTGGAATCCACAATCCTCTTGCCTCAACTTTTTCATTATTTATGTGTATATGTATCCCCAGTACTAAGAATGAATGTCTGAAAGGACTTGATATCTTCTCCTTCATGTTTGTATAGAAAAATTGGCTATCATCTTGTCTTTTTTTTTGGTCTTTTTGAGATAGGGTCTCCCTGTAGCCCCAGCTGTCCTGGAACTCACTCTGTAGACCAGGCTGGCCTTGAACTCACAAAGATCCGCCTGCCTCTGCCTCCCGAGTGCTAGGATTAAAGGCATGCGCCACCACGCCCAGCTAAAATTTGCTATCATCTTAAGTGAGGTTAGCCGGCTGCACTCATTGCCTTTTGGCTGAACATGGGTTCTATCACTGAATTATAAGCCACCCCCCCACTTCTGGGGGTAGGGACAGGAGGGTTTCATTAGCCCAAACTGGCCTCAAACTTGATATCACAATATGTAGCTGAGCATGACTTTGAATTCCTGATCATACTGCCTCAGTTTCTCAAATGTTAGGATTATTGGAATTTACCACTCTCTTGCTCCCCAGCTAATCTCGTTTCTGCTAATAAAAAAAACTCTAAGAGCTGGGCTTAAAAACACCCTCGAGGGCTGGAGAGATGGCCTAGTGGCTAAGAGTGCCAACTGCTCTTGCAGAGGACCTGGGTTCGATCCCCAGCACCCACATGGCAGTTGAGAACCGTCTTTGGCTCCAGTTCCAGGGGAATCTGACACCCTCTTCTGACCTCCGAGGCACTGCACGACACGGGTGCACAAACCTACATGCAGACAGTACATTCATACACATAAAAAAAATAAATTAAAACAAACAAACAAACAAAAAAACACCCTCGATAGGCTAAGGAAGGATACTAAGTCTGAGGCCAGCCTGGATTATCCAGGAAGTCCTTGGTTCAAACACCACAGCCACCACTGAGAGAGAGAGACTGACTCCTCTCTGTTTCATTTCTCTATATTGCAGACATTTAAATCTAGCGGAGTCTCTATAATTTGCCTTCGTTCATTCCGTAGTCTCTGTCATCCACTGCTTCTGTTTCAGTTCAGAAGTGTCTTTGATTCAATGTTGACATCTACTGCCCAATCATCCTCTTATTTACAACTGATGTTTTGATTCTCATGAAAAGCTTTGCTCAGCTCAGTGTTTTTCCCACAAACTTGTGGCTGTTTATTACCTATGAAGTACAAATAATTTCCAATTGACAATTTGCTATTCTCTGCTCACTTTGATCAATCTTGCTGGAATGCTGCATGCATCCAGAGTTACACCTTCCTCATTCTCCAAAGTACAAGTACGATCTTGCCTGCTACTTAAGTTCTGGAGACAAAACACAGCTGGAAAAGTAGACATGGTAGTGTACATGTGCTTTACATACTTCTAAGTATGTAAAGCACGTGTGCACTATCATGTCTTTCCCAATCCGAGGCTGAAGTAAATTCTTCCTAGCACTAGATGAGGGCTAAGGATGTAACCTAATGGTAGGGCTTGCCTAGTGTGCAGCAGGCCCTGGGCTTGAACTCTAGCACCTGTTACTCCAGTATCATTTTGACCTTGACTGGAGTTAACGTTTTATGATCTTATTTCTCCCACTGAGCATGAACTTTTGAGAAAACAGTCACCTAATTCAGTTATGGATTGTCCCTGCAACTAATTCCAGCAAATACCCAATAAATACAGAAAGTAGTGAAGGCTTAGGATTGCATTATCTGGTTTGAACATATTAAATGTCAAAAATGGAGAGACATTCAGTTACTTTTCAAGCAATTCATTTAAAATGCGGGTTTGGGCTACATGGAGACCTATCTCAAATACAAAAACAAAATAAAAACTAAATGGAGGCACACGCCTTTAATCCCAGCACTCGGGAGGTTGAAGCAGGAGGATCTTTGTGAGTTCGAGGCCAGCCTGTCTCACAAAACAAAACAAAACAAAACAAAACAAAACAAAACA
>VZQC01008588.1:2266-27131 GCA_009823505.1 Rhizomys pruinosus | reverse complement strand
AGCTGTCCTGGAACTCACTCTGTAGACCAGGCTGACCTTGAACTCACAAAGATCTGCCTGCCTCTGCTTCCCAAGTGCTAGGATTAAAGGCGTGCGCCACCACACCTGGCAAACTCCACTTTTTTAAAAGGCAGAAATGGATGGGCATAAGGAAATTTAAAATATAAATATCTGTGTATTCTGCCATTTCCCCTATTACACAGACTAAATAAAATGGAGTTATCAGCTGAGTGACCATTTCTAATGGTCTCTTTGTACTTAAAATTTTATTTTGGGATGGTAAACATTCTCTAAATCCAGAGGGTATGCTTAATATTCCAGTTTTCATTTGAGGAGAATTACTTTTCAGTTGTAGGTGTTTGGGAGGAGGCCTGACTCAACATCTAGTATTAATGGTCCAAAGATAGACTAGCTAAACTTTCTTCTTCCTTTTGTCTTGTAGACATTAATGTGCCTCTGGAGATGATTTCCTGACCTCTGGGTTTGAGAATCAGGATGTAAAACAAATTTGTTACTTTTAGAAATGTTACTCTTCCATGGTCCTGTATATGAAACCACATCAAGAGTAGGTATATAATGCCTGCTATATTCTGTGCTTAAGAGCTATCCCAGACCTCAGTTTACCTCCAATTTCAGTGTCCAGGTTGTGGCAACCGATTTCACATCAGATGCTGAGTGTTTCAGTGACTAGGATACATGAATAAGGCAGATCAGCTACATGCAATAGCCTGGAAGGTTGTAAGCCAATTCCAGGAAATAGAGAGCAGTTTCTTCTCAATTTATTTGATCAGTTTCCCTTTCTCCTGAGTTGCCAGGGGTGGGCTGATTCCCTCCCTCCTTCCTTCCCTCCTTCCCTTCCTCCCTTCGTCCTTGTCTCTCTCCTTCCCTCCTTCCCTCCCTCCTTCTCTCCTTCCCTCCCTCTCTCCCTTTCTTTTTCTTTTGGCTGGGGTAGGGGAGTTGGTGATGCTGCCAGGGAACAAACCCAGGGCAGAAGCAAATGCCTTGAGTGAGTACCTAGCCCTCTAGATTTTTCTTAAAAGCATTAAACCAATTTTTCTGCAGCAACTTTTTTGTTTTGTTTTGTTTGTTTTCAGTTTTGTTTGTTTGACACAGGGTCCCCTTGTAGCTACAGCTAGCTAAGAACTTACTAAAGTAAACCAAACTTGCTTAGATCTCACAGAGATCTGCTTCTCTGCCTCTCCTCTGCCTCTCCTCTGCCTCTCTTTTGCCTCTTTGTTTCCGCCACCTGAGTGCTGAGATTAAAGGCATGGACTACTATGCTGGGTTTGTAGCAGTATTTGTTTTAGAGGAAAATTTGTGTCGTATTACCCAGAAAGCATAATCTTACCATGTGTTTTTTTTTAATTTTTTTAAATTTATTTTTGTATGTGTATGAATGTACTGTCTGCATTTAGGTCTGTGCACCCGTGTTATGCAATGCCGCGGAGGTCAGAAGAGGGTCTCGGATTCCCCTGGAACTGGAGTTCTCCTGGAATTGGAGTTACAGACGGTTCTTAGCAACCATGTGAGTGCTGGGGATCGAACCCGGGTCCTCTGCAAGAGCAGTTGGTGCTCTCAACCGCTAGGCCATCTCTCCAGCCCGTTACCATGTGTTTTTAAGTATATATGTAAATCCATGCTTGCACAATTGTTCTCTTCATGGAATCTTAATCTTTTATATTTTTACTATTCTTTTCTTGAACTCTTAAAATGTGGAGGTGATCCTTGATTATGTTGGTTGGCCCAGGCTGCTTGTGAGGAGTGTCCCTCTAGCTAGATTTTGGTCCTCAGCCTTCTGCTGCCACTCTTTCTACTTCAGACATATCACTTTGATATCCCCAACTTCAGAGTTAGGGACTAGTCTTCTGTGTAATTAGACTCATAGTCTGGGAATATGATTCTACCTTAATAGATATTCTTTCCATGCAGGCATTATAAAATTAATACTGTTTTAAAATACCCGCTATAGAATACAGTGCTATGTGGTATCAAGTGTGATTTTGAGTTCTAACATTGTACAATTCCTAATTGATACATAAGTTATATAGCCTGATACTAACCCCACATACACATGTGGAACCTTTACAAACAGCTATTCTGGGATACATTAAAGCTGACATCTATTTTTTCATATCAAAGGATAAAAGATGCTATACAAAGTACTTCCTGACAGAAATGTAATTCAAACTATATAAATAAGCTGCATTATTTTATGTAATACTACATTTTCTAGGTAGAGAATAATTCAGTGACACACTACATGCTTAGCATTTAAGGCTCTGGGTTCAATCCCTAGCAATAATAATGATGATGATGATGATAATAATAATAATAATAATAATAATAATCTGATAAAAAAAACTTTCTGGCAACCACACTGAAAACAATAAAAACAGCCAGATTATATTAATTTTAATGCTATATTTAACTCAGAGAGCTTCAATTATTATTTGAATAGGTACAGGATGTTTAGAAGTTGTTAAGAAACTTCATTTTATTCTTTATTCTAAATCTTACTCATTGCTTACCAGAACCTGCCATAGTGAAACCTGCAGCGGGATGTGTATTGATTTAGAGTTTGCTTTTTTTTTTTTTTAATTTCTGTATGTGTATGAATGTACTGTCTGCATGCAGGTTTGTGCACCTGTGTTGTGCAATGCTGCGGAGGTCAGAAGAGGGTGTCGGATTCCCCTGGAACTGGAGTTCTCCTGGAATTGGAGTTTTAGACGGTTCTTGACCGCCATGTGGGTGCTGAGGATCGAACCCGGATCCTCTGTAAGAGCGGTCGGCGCTCTTAACCACTAGGCCATCTCTCCAGCCCCTAGAGTTTGCTTTCTTACATTTGGAGTAGTGGATTATACACTTTGCCCTTTTCTCTGTGGTTGATCACATCCCTTGTGCCCCAATAAGCCTCACCTTGTCTCTATTGGTCAGCTGATGGCCCACAGTCATACCAGCCTTATACCCTATGTAGCATGTGGAGACTTTTCCAGGCTTCTCACAGAAGAAGAATGTTCAGGGAAGTGTAGGAGTGGTATACAACACACAGATGAAGCCTCAGCCTTCTAGAATGCAGGTTGCCAGAGTAGAAGCAGCCACTCAGGAACCCCCTTGCAGGATTACTGGCTACTGATCCAAAGCAGCAGCTTACAGCTCCCAGCAAGAGCCATGTGAGGTCCTATGGATCCCACAATTTCTTTCTAAGAATTTAATTTAAAACATTTAAAATTATATGCATATTTCTCTGTGTGGATTTGTGCACATGGGTGCAGGTGCCTGCAGAGGCCAGAGTAGAG
Organism: Rhizomys pruinosus; assembly: GCA_009823505.1. NCBI lineage: Eukaryota > Metazoa > Chordata > Mammalia > Rodentia > Spalacidae > Rhizomys > Rhizomys pruinosus. Next base: position 23,835 of record VZQC01008588.1, on the reverse strand, counting down.
CATGGGATTCCCTGAAGCTGAAGTTATAGGCAATTGAGAGCCACTTTACATAAGTGCTGGGAACAGAACTTGGGTCCTCTACATGAGTAGCATGCAGTCTTAACCACTGAGTCCTGTCTCTAGACATGACTTCTTAAGCAAAGAGCCTAAGAAAATATATAGTTGCTGATATAGAGTTCCCCATAAGAACAGTCTATATGTTTGGGTCTTTGAACTGTTTCTTTCAGAACTGGACAGAGCCCCAGCTGTTAGGTAGAACTGTGGACAAACTCATCTCACCTAAATGCTTCAACTATGGAAGATTGTCTCCAGCACTCTTCTCCCCTGGTTTATCCCATTCCATTTGACCAATGCCAAATTGCACTGCTAAAAGAAACCCAAAGTCTATGTTTTAAAGGACCTTCACCAAGATATCTGTTCTTTTTGTTTTTAATGGCATCATTACAGATAAGAATTTACAACTTTACTAGTATGGTGAGCATCCTGTTTCAGTGAATTCCTGCCATCCTTTCCATATACTCAGCCTCATCTTTCCAATGCTCTCAAGGTACTTTTCTAATACAGAAGTGCTTGTTCGGGGTGCCAGGTGGGCACTAGTGCTGGATTGATTGCCATGACCACTGTGGGGCAAAAAAGGAGAGCTGGCCATGATGATTTCAGCACTATAGTCATAAAAACAGCCTGGTACTGGCACGGAAACAGACCTGTTGACCAATGGAACATAACTGAAGATCCGAACTTGAGCACATACAATTTCAGCCACCTCATATTTGCCAAGGGGGCCAAGAAGACACAATGGAGGAAAGACAGCATCTTCAGCAAGTGGTGTTGGCAAAACTGGATCACCACTTGTAGAAGAATGAAATTAAACCCCTACCTCTCGCCCTGTACAAAAGTCAACTCCAGATGGATTAAAGACCTCAGTGTGAAACCCCCAATTCTGAAGGCGATAGAAGAAAAAGTTGGCAGCAGACTACAAGACATAGGCTTGGGGGCTGGAGAGATAGCCTAGCGGTTAAGAGCACCAACGCTCTTGCAGAGGACCCGGGTTTGATCCCCAGCACCCACATGGCGGCTAAAACCGTCTGTAACTCCAATTCCAGGAGAACTCCAGTTCCAGGGGAATCCGAGACCCTCTTCTGACCTCCGCGGCATCGCACGACACGGGTGCGCATGCAGACAATACATTCATACACATAAAAATAAATAAATAAATAAAAAATTAAAAAAAAAAAAAGACATAGGCTTAGGAAAAGACTTCCTAAATCAGACAGCAGCTGCACAAGAATTAAGGTTGACAATTGACAAATGGGACCTCAATAAACTCAAAAGCTTCTGTACATCAAAAGAAACAATTAAGGAAGTGAGGAGAAATCCCACAGAATGGGAGGAAACCTTCACTGCAGATACATCTGACTAAAGCATTGATTTCCAGAATATATAAACTACTCAAAAAACAAAGAAGAAAGAAAACAAATGACCCACTCAAAAGATGGAGCAAAGAGCTGAACAGAGACTTCACAAGTGAGGAATTAGAGATGGCTGAGAAACAAGAAGTGTTCAACATCACTAATAATTAAGGAAATGCAAATTAAAACCACTTTAAGATATCATCTCACTCCAATAAGATTGGGTAGGATCAAGAAAACAAATGATACCAAGTGCTGGAGAGGTGGGGAAAGGGGAACACTCATCCACTACTGGTGAGAATGTAAACTCATACAACCACTATGGAAAGCAGAGTGGAGAACCCTTGGAAGACTTGGAATGAACTTGCCCCCTACCCAGCCATACCATTTCTGGGCATGTACCCACAAGACTCATCTTACCACAGAGATACATGCACAGCCATGTTTATTGCAGCTTTCTTCACAAGAGCAAGGAGCCGGAACCAATCCCAAGTGACCCTCAACTGAGGATAGAGAAAATGTGGTACATCTACACAATGGAGTTCTATGCAGCGGTGAAGAAAGATGACATCATGAGCTTTGCAGGAAAATGGCTAGAGCTAGAAGATATCATGCTGAGTGAAGTAACACAGTCCCAGAAAAACAAAAGATGAATGGTATCCCTCATCTGTGGATGCTAGCATCAAATACCTAATTGTATGGCAAACTGAGCAATGTCAATGGGATCTGAAAACAACTGTGCTCTTGTATTGTAGAATCCCTTAAAAAAAATAAAGAAAAAAAAGAATATCTCAGAGATAGATGACACATTTAATGTGCCATGCCAGAAAATACTACCTTCTATATTCTCATGGTTATGGCTCTCATTCTGGAGCCCTGTGTCCTAAAGCTGGCCCTCATTCTAGAGCTCTGTGTACTAAAACTTTTTTCCCAATTCCTCAAACCAGGGTACAGGTCCTCTCTCCTGCAGATTCTAGGCAGGGATCCTCCCCTCCAATTGCTAATGTACCCAATAGCCTCTTGTTGGTACTGTGAAGTCCCTGCACTGGTATACTCATATAAGACTGAACCAGCTTGTCTTTTCAGTTGCAGAGAAAATGTCCACTAAAAGTACTGGCCACTATCGATCTTGACCAAACCCACTGGGCAGAGCACCCAGAGCAGCCAAAATGGGAAACTGGATTCTAACCCTTTGTTCCCCCTAAGACTTCGCCCTCCATCAGCTCTGAAGCAGATACAGAAGAGAGAACAGTGCCCCATTTCTTTATCATAAGCAAAAGGCTAGAATGTTAGGTCTGGGCTTCCCAGAATCCCAAGGCATACAGATGCCCACTTCCTCCAGAGGCTGTCAATCTTCTGACTGCTTCCTCTGTATCTGAGGCCCCGCCCCATGGTTATAAGTGGGTGGACCCCATCTGCCACCTCTCCCTCTGCCTCTCTGCCCCACCCCCCCGTCCTGCCCCTCTTTCTGCCCCTGCCCCCCACTACGTGTCTGCAGATGGCTCGTGCTGGCAGTCCCACATGGAAGTAAAGCATGTTCCTGGAGTGTGGAAAAAAAAAAACAAAAAAAAAAAAAGAAAGAAGTGCTTGGTTATCATTCCCTAGGTCTAGCGAACTGCCTTGGCCTTATGGCGATCCCCCAAAGCCTGAGGCCGAAATTGTGTAGTTTTTAATCCCAGGCTGGGGAGTTTCGCCATAATTAATTTCAGTTCAGATAAAAATATGAAAACAAAGTCAGGTTTAGTGGTGCATGCATTTAAGACAAGATACTCTAGCGAGGAGGCTTGGGAGATCTTCTGTGTGATGAAATCGACCTGGGAGGTCTATAGAGCAAGTTCCAGGCAGCTGGGTTTACAAGGTCTCAACAATACAAAAACAAAACAAAAACAAACAAAACAAAAAAGCAAGCAAAGAATGTGGTAAATAATTCTACTGTGTTCAGCTCTCTGCAAGTGAACAACCCTGAAGAGGTCTGTATTCTCCTCAGCTTCTGTCTTAAGACAAGGAGCAGTGTTTCATGCCTTGGGTTACCAGGTGTCTGCTTCTAGCTAGAGAGGTGATTGTGGAGATATGGAACTTGAAAAGAAAAGATGAGGAATAATAGTGAGGTAATCCTTCTGCATCCTTTGTGTTTACTTGTGAATCTGCACTGATGAAGGAAAATGGTACTACCTTTGATGATGCAACATCAAAATTCACACTGTTTGTGCCTCTAAAAAATATCTTGATTCCAAGGATAAGTGTCCAAGACATTTAGAACAAAACTATTCTATATTTGTAGATTACCGTAGGTTAAGCTTTTAAGTGAAAACTGTAGGGAACCTATAAAAACACTGTAGAGGCTGGGAGCACAGCTTAGTGATAGTGTTGAGGGCCAACTGTCAGAGGCCCTGGATCCCATCTCAACACCTATACTTATATACATGTTTGAGATAGGGAGCTACTGGTCAGTTACTGTTTTTCACATTGCTGTACATCTCTATTCTTTTAACTCCATTTGACTTAAAAACTTCTTTATTAATACCCTTGTAAATGTGTGTCAGTTTCCTAGAGACCCAGAAGGCAGCTTTCATGGTAGTCCCATGATAGAGTTGCTTAGTTGGTCAACAAGTGTGATGATATTTCTCTTATGAAATCACTGTTTTTTTCACATAGGAAAAGAAATACACCAGAGAAAAGTTCGAACTTTCCTTCTGAATAGTCTTGATAACTGAGTGTGCTGAAATAAATAATAGAGTAACAGGAGAAAAGGCAGCTAAATTTATTAATATGAATGGGAGCCACATAAAACATGAAGCTCAGTGAAGTATAATTAAGGCTTAAGCACCCTCCTCATAGAGGAGAGGAAGGAGGGGCATCTGTGAGTACTTTTACACTGAATATATGTTTTAGAGATGATGAACAAGCCTGGGGAACAGCCTGGGGTTTTGGAAGAAAGATCCTTTGGGCTCTGAGGTGATGGTTGATTTCTAGTTTCTTCTCCTGGTGCATGTGACCATAAGTAGACAGAGAAGACCCTTCAGACAAAAAGTCTCCCCAAGGCACTCTCAGTTGCAAGTCCAAAGCATTGAATTTTCTGATTACAGTGGGGATGGGGTGTCTTAATTCTGATGGGCTTTGCCCAAGCATAAGGGCAGTGGATTCAGGTCACTATCAAATCCTCAGCTAGGAAAGCCTGCCCAGGATAGAATTCATTAGTTAAGTCAACAAAATCTTTTCCCTTTGTTTAATCAAATAACCATACCTTCTTTTGACTTACTCTAACCACCCTAGAAAAGGATATCTGAGTTTAAGAGCCAGAAGCCTTGGTAATGCTGAAGATGACAACTTGTAGCCCCCTATCCCCCCCAGCTTTCAGGAATGAGGGCCCACCCAGGGCTCCAGAATGCAAATGAGAGCTCTGATTTATACTCACGTCAAGGCAGTCCTTTTCCCAGAGATAAGGCTGGGCGTCCTGTACTATACCCGTCAGCCATAGTGAAGAAACCATTTTTTTCCTCTTTCTTGGTTGCATTTATTTTGTTTTGTACATATTCATGTTATTTAAATCTTAGGGTGTTTGTTTTTTTTTAAAACAAAGCTTTCTCAGAGGCCATTCTTCTCCCCCCCCTGTGCCCTGCTGCCCTAGGAAGTCTGGAGGTCTTGTCCTGACATCACGTGCTCGACATTCAACAGCGCTTTTCTGTTCTGAGTTTGCCCTCCTCCCCAAAGCTGAAATAAATCAAAGTTGGTTGAGACATAGTCGTAATAAATCAAGACCTGTCCAGAGCTGGAGCCTGCCCAGTCAAAATGTCATACCATGGCTTTCACTGAGGATTAATTAAAGGCCTGATATAAAGCCCAGATGTGCTGCAGGAGAGCAGCCGGCTGCCTGGTGGCCATGTCCTCTCTCCTCCCAGCTCCGGCCCACGACCAAGAATATTAAGAGGAGGATAGAAGGCATTCAGGCTTGGGGAGCACTAGGGAAGGGAGGGCGCGCCCATCAGCGCATTGGGATAGACTTTATCTAGTGGTGCAGAAAATAGGGGGACTCGCTAATGAAGCAAAGAGTACAGAAAATGAATAAATAAATAATAAATAAATAAATAAATAAATAAATAAACATGCTCTCAGGCTATGTGCACTCAGTGCTTAAATGGAGGAAGAATATAATAGACCAGAAATTTTGTTTTAATCAAGAAGACAGAACAAGAACCAGAAAAAAGATTTCATTAATTTTAAAAATAATTTGCTAAGATTGATGTGTGATTTACATTGAACTTAAATTTTATAGGCTAAGGTAACTAGGTAGATAAAGTCGCTGGGTTTTTTGTTTTGTTTTTGTTTTTTTGTTTTTTTTGGCGTTTTTGTTTTCACAGAAAGCTGACTTAAAGGGATTTTCAGGGTCGTTATCCATCCAACCCCACTTCTTCCTAGGCCCACATTATTGCATATAACCATCTGTAAATGGCATGTAGTTAAATTTCATAATTAAAATGAAAATATAACAATTCAAGGGGCTGGAGAGATTGCTCAGAGGGTTGAGAACATGGGGCTGCTTCTTGTGGGCCTTGGGCTTTCATTCCTAGCTCGATATGGATAATAGGCCTAACAACTAGCGGTAATTCCTCAGTTCCAGGGGATCCAAGCCCCGCACTTTGGTATTTCAAAGAGCAGTGCTTGTACTTACACACAATGTAGGAAGCAACACATAAAAGCAAAATAAAAACAAAATATTTTTAAAAAAGAAATATATCTTCAATAGTAGCCAGTTCATATGTTCAAAATATTCCATTAATAACAAAATGAAAAAGAATTTATTCAAAACCATGTATAATAGCTGTGCTGTTATGCAACTTTAAATTTAAAACTTACCACTATTTGTTAGAAATTTGATTCTGAGGCTGAAAAACAATGTCCCAAAGACACAGTATGAATAATATGTTGTGATGTGTATATATTTCCTTATTGAATGTTTGAAAATTATCTATTTAGAAACCATAAAGAACACAAAGTAAATCTACTGATTGTTGTGCAGACTCCACTAGATGATTTATCTGAATAACTGGAATGTTTTGATATGAAAAATAAGATTCTTTGTGGCTAGAACTTCCTCTTTTATATGGCATATCTGTATATTAATGTTGATCTTCTATCAGTGGAAACTTCAGTTTTACTGAGAATAACAGATTTCTGCATAACGGTACAATGATATTTAAACTGTAGAAATTATTTTAAGAGAAATATGNACTGGCCACAAAAAAAAAAAACAGACCTGCTGACCAAATGAACAAAACCTGATATCCAACCTGAAGCCGCACATACAATTTCAGCCATCTCATATTGACAAATGGGGTCCTAGAAGGACACATGGAAGAAAAGAAGAAAAGAAGTAACAGCCTCTGCAGCATAGGGGGTGAGGGCCAACAACCCCCCAAACGTGGGAGCTACCCCGGGAGAAGAAGGAAATGAAACCCCGAAGCAGCGCGCCCGTACAAAGGGCACGCAGATGAGGAAAGAAGGACCCACAGGAATACCCCAAACTACATCGCGGAAACGACGGGGTGGTAAGAGGCCGATTGAGAAGGAAAAGGGAAGAAAGAAGCAAAAGGTGGCAGCGACGACAAGGATCAGAGGCACAGAGGGGGAAAGAGGTGCCGACAGCCGACCAGCATGCGCGGCAAAAGAAGAGATGGAGGGGGGTGTATATAAGCACAAGGGGACATCAAAGGGGACCGCAGTAAACGCCAAAAGCGGCGCCGATAAGCTAAAAGAACAACAAGCAAGGAAATGGAGGGAAGAGGGGGAGGTGAAAAAATGTAAAAAAATAATCCCACAGAGGGGGAGGAAACCGGCGGCCACAAGTGAAAGGCGGAAAAGCATTAGGTCAATTAATGGCCAGACAGAAGAATTCGAAAACTACGCAACAAAAAAAGAAGAAAGAAAAATAAAGACTACCCACTACAGATGGGGGGAGCAAAGAGCGGGAACAGAGACGGCACAACGGGCAGGAATGAGATATGGCCTAAGAAACAGCTGAAAAGGGGCGCACTATCGATAAGAAGGAAGGAGGGAAAGGAAATGAAAAGGGTTGAAAACCACTGTCGGTAAGATATGAATCCTTTACTCCAATTTCAGACTGGCTCCTAAGTAAGATACGATAAGTGACAAAGAAACCAATGATTCCAAGTGCGGAGGAGAGGCGGTTGGGGGAGAAAAGGGGGAAATTACCCTCACTCTGTGTGTGGGAATGTATATAAACTGGTAAGCAGGCCACTATGGAAAGAGTGTGGAGAAAGTCCTTGGAAGACTGAATGAAAAGATTGCCACTGACCCAGGCCATTTACCACTCCTGGGTATTGTACCCCACAAGACTCATTCTTACAGCAGGAGTTTCTGGTACAGTCTACACGAGGAGTTCATCTATCGCACGGTAAGAAAGATATGACATCATGAGTTTGCAGGAAATGGATGGAAGACTAGAAGAAGATGCAGTGAAGTAACACAGTCCCAGAACAAAAACAAAAGGCAAATGGTATCCCCTCTCTGTGGATGCTAGCACAATTACCTAATTTGTATGGCAACTGAGTAAGTCAGTGATTTTCTGAAAATCAACTGTGCTCTTGTATTGTAGATCCTTAAAAAATAAACAAATTTAAATTTATAACGGGGAAAGGAAAAAAAAAGAAAGATTTGGATAAAAGATTACGATCACTGATGGAATAGGAGATCGTTTTCCATCTGGTTGTGACTCAAAGAGATGGCGACCATTACCCAAAGAGCATTTTGGAAACATATATTAGACTTGATGGACATTTTTTAATGGAAAAAAAAAGACCGGAAACCCGGGTGTTTGTCCTACGATGTTGGTGGATAAGGGGGAGGGGCTGAATATGAGCAAAAACCACTATGTGCTCAAGTCTTAGTCTCAATAACACTTTTGGTCTTTTGCAGACAAGGTCTCCCTGTAGCCCCAGCTGGCCTAGAAAAAACTCACTCTGTACACCAGGCTGGGTTGGAACTCACAGAGCTCTGCCTGCCTCTGCCTCCCTGAAGCTGGGGATTATTTTAAAGGCATGGGCCACCATCACCCGGCACAATAAAAAATCATTTTTTTAAATAAATTTAAACTGTGGCTGGAGAGAATAGGCCATAGTTAAGAGCACTGGTGCTCTTGCAGAGGACCCCAGGTTCCATCCCCAGCATCCAAAAATGTTAGGCTACCAACCATCTTAAATTCCAGAGTTCCAGCGGGAAATCCCATTGCCCCTCTTTGACCCTTCTCTAGCATTTGCAGGGCATTTTGGGTGCACTTTCATACCTACAGACACTCAACTATACACATAAAATAGAAATAATACATTTAAATAAATAATATTTAAAGTTAGCTGGAGGGCAACGTGAGGGACTCAGCAGGGAAGGTAGGGTCCTTGCCCCCAAGCCTGATTAACCTGAGTTCAGTTCCCCAGAGGAACCAGGCGGACAGGCAATCCACCCCAACAAAAAACACAAGAACACACTACACCCCCACACAGCACGCACACTACACCATAATTAATAATAATTGTTTTTAAAAGTGGCGGGCAGTTGAGGAAGCCCAGATGTTGATAGGCCTTTACACACCACACAACATGCACCCACATGCACATACATTTACACAACATTTGCATAACGATTGCCACACCATGTTCCCTACAGGACTACACATGACATGCCCCATATGCAAGACATACCCCACCACAGGTATGTCACACCCTGACAGGCATGACCACACATGCATTGCACACAGACACAGACATTAATATGCAGGCTACACAAAGTGCACATACATTACACCACAGGCATGCCCCATACATTACACACAGGCACCGTACCTTCTACACACATGCACCCTATTTGCCAGACCTTAGTACACATGCCTGCATGCACATACTTCAGTACAACACATTATTCAACACACAAAAAAATATAATAAATAGAAAAGGAAATTCACGTCTAAGATGAGTAATACTGGGTTGTGTGGGGTCTTTGTGCCAAAAAAGCTAGTTTCCACATGAAGAACTGGAAATTTTGGAGGAGAGACAGAGGCAAAAGAATACTGTATGAAAACAGACAAACAAATGCCACATTATGACCCCATTGGAGATGGGGACGCAGGGGCCCACACAACCAAGCATCGAGTGGCAAACACCAGAAGGGAAAAGAAAGGCTTCGGGTGGGTGAGAGAGGAGAGGGCGGCCAACACCGGGTGGGCGATCTGCCAGCCTGGGAGAAGGGGCGCAGAGAGTGGGGGAAGGACGCATGTTGTCGGGGGCTAGGAATGGAGGGGGTTAAGATCAGTGAGGACGCTGGGGTAAAAGGGCAGAAGAGATGGGAGACAATGGGTAGGTGGAGCATAACACACGACCACAACGGCAGCACACAACGGCATTGGACACCCTTCAACACAGCCCCCCCTCACCTTCATGTCCTTTTGGGGGATAATACTTTTTTCAAAGCCAATTTTTTAAAAATTTATTCTCATACTTAATTATGTGTATGTCTGTACTGTATGCATGTAGGTTGCACCTGTGTCGTGCAATGCGCAGAGGTCAGAGTAAAGAGGGTGTGGTGTCGAATTCCTGGACTGGAGTTTGAGTTACAGAGGGTTCTCAGGCACCATGTGGGTGCTGCTGGGGATCAAACCTACTCGGTCCCTATTGCAAGAGCAGTCAGTGCTCTTAAACGCTTAGGCCATCTCTCCAGCCCAAAGCCATGTTTATGAGGGGGGTGGTAATTTGGTATTTGGGTCTGTAATAATTTTGTATATCAGGGACCCCTCCCTCAGCACCAGCTACACCTCACCGCCTGGAAATTTATTGTGCAGCAGTGGCAGCCATATTGCCTGTATATCCCAATCATAATTGGCTATTCACTGCTCCGTGGAGGAAAACCCAGTGTGCGGAGGCCCAAGCGGACAGCCGCGAGCAGTGAGGAAGGGGATGACGACAAGGGAAGACCCGGTGCATAGAGGCAGAAAAAAAAAGGGGAAGAGTAGAGGAACAGACCACCAAGAATAAGCGGGGGTCGATACCAAAGAGTAACCGGACCAGAAACAATTTATTTACTGGTTTACTAATACCTATAGATATAATGGCCTGTGTACTTAGTTAGAGGACTGAAAGGTTAGGCATGGACACACAAACTATCACAAATGAAGGAAACAGCCAGGAAGTGGAAAAGAGTTACAAAAAGAACCAGCTACCTGAGAATAGTTAGGACTTGTTGCTTGTCGTCCACACGTGCCCCTTTTCTTTGCGTGGTCTTTCTTGTTTTTTTTTTTTTTTTTTTTTTTTTGTTTTTTGGGATAGGGTTCCTTTATTCCCAGGTGTCCTGGAACTCATCTCTTATGACCAGGCTGCCTTGAACTCACAAAGATTCCACCTGCCTCTGCCTCCCAAGTGCTAGGATTATAAGGCATGCACCACCACCAACACCGCCCGTGGCCCCCCTTTTCTAGCCTAGGGAACAATCTGCAGAAGGAGGGTGTCCATGGGTAGAATGTAAGGGCTGCGATTGGGGTGAATGGTGAATTCGATGCTGAAATGAAAACTTACAGCCATATAGATGGACACTTATTTGCTCAACTTGAATGTACATACAAACCCCTCCAACTGGATGCATTGGGTTTGGGTTGTGTGGTTTTGGGCACAACTTCTTGCAATTGGTTTTACATGAAGGCTGCTTTTACTCATAACTTATTACTTATTGTTTAAAAAACTGAAAAACAATAAAAAAGTAATAGAACAAAACAAAAAAACCTTATTTTTTTTAATATCAGATTATAGAAGTCAGGGATCTCAAGAAGAAAATAATTCTAATAAGTATCCAGAAAACTTTGAAAGTTCCGTAGATGATGAATATATGTGGAAAGATGATAGATAGATGATTGATAGATAGATGATAGGTTGTGGGTTTATCCATCGTATACGTGTCATCTATGCACGGTGGCAGGCATCAATTGCTGTTTGTTTGTTTTTTCTTTTTCTTTCTCCTTGGCTTTAGGTCGGGACAGGGGGGGGGGGGGGCCGCCAGGGACTTTTCCCCGAGGAAATAGAAAATAAATTACCTAGCCATCCAGGTAACAGGACAGACAACATACATGGACCTCAGAGAAGGCCTGATGGTGATTCTGAGGGAATAGACTCAATTTTATTGTCTGGAACTCAGGGTTTTTTCTCTATATCCAACCCAGAACCTGGCCCGACACATACACACAATTGGGGCTGGGACAGGTAACTGGAGGGCGGGAAATCCTCAGCCTAAAATCTGCATCAAAGTTCTTTCCTGAGGGATCAAAGTACAGTCCAGACTTTCACAGGACTGTGAGAAACACCAGGGGTCAAGGCTGACAAACGAAAAAGAATACCCCACAGATTAGATTAGATAGTGATAGATGATAGATAGATCGATAGATTAGATAGATAGATAGATAACAAATAGCCCAGGAACTAGGTGGAAAAGTTAACCCTTGAATCTCTACCATCTGGTTATTTGTGATTTAGAGAGGAACTATTGATTTTTTGATTCTATCAAGCCCTAATTCAAGGCCCAGATATAAACAAATGGGTTCTTTTAGAGAAAATACACAAGATAAGAAAGAAAACGTATGGGAAAAACAGATTTCTTAGAAGAGAAAAAGTTTGGACATTTTCAAGGCAAAGAGCTTGTTGTGGTACACCTGTAAATTAAAGATGGAGAGGTTTTGCTTGCTTATAAAATAGCCAATCTTCCATGAAGAAGAGACAAATGTTTTTACATATTAAAAGTTACAGCTGTGTTATTTAACTCAACAGAGAAAATGCATGCAAACAAACCATCTCAGGTTTACCAAAGAAAGGCGATTGGCGCCAGCACGCACCAGCGACAGTGCGATAATCTAGATGGCTCCAAATGCTCTCTGGGTGTTGAGGGAGGAAGAACGGCTCTGTCACAGGAGCAGAATTCTAGAAATGCCCAATCCTGAGAGTGGCCACAATGCTAGAAAGATGAGTCTGACTCATCATTTCAGCCCCTGGTATTCATGGTACCAACTGACAGCAGGAAAGGTTAGAGCGAGGTAAGGGGACCAGGAACCATATTTACTGTGATTCCTCACCTTCTTGCCAGTGAAGCTTTTTTACAAACTGGAGACGATCTCATCACTCTCAATTAATAATGGTACTCGAAGTTCATGTCCAAAGTTTGAAGTGCAGCCACCTGATTAGGCAATTCTATTATAAAGTCAAATTTTACACAGAAATGTTACTTTAAAATGGGGCGATAGCAAGGCTGATAACTCTGTTAATAGGATTGGTGGGGTGGGTGGTTCTTTGCCCACCAAGAGCCCTGTGTGCTAAAGGCTTGGTCCTCAGCTTGCCACTGTTGGAGCAGGGTGGAAACTTGAAGACATGAGGATGAGTGAGAGGCCTTAGGGGGTTACAAGGTTCCCGTGATCTTTGCTTCCCAGCTGTCACAAGAAGAGCTGGACTTCTCTGCCAGGCACTCTGGTCATGATGGGCTGTCATAGGCCGAAACAGCAGGTACATTCGCTACGAACTGAAACCTTGGGAAAGGTGAGTCTAATAAACCTTTTCTTCTATGAAGCTCATTCTTCAGGTGTTTTGCCACAGTAAAAAAAATTCTGGCTAACATTCCAGAAAAGGTCATTTTTTAAATTAATTTTATTTATTTATTTATTGTGTATTCAATGTACTGTCTGCCATGCAAGTTTGTGCACCCGTGTCGTGCATGCCGTGGAGTCAGAAGAGGGCTGTTTCGGATTCCCTGGAACTGGGAAGTTCTCCTGGAATTTGGAGGTTTTTTCAGACGGTTCTCGCCACAATGTGGGGTTGCTGGGGGATCGAACCCGGGTCTCTGCAAAAGCAGCCAATAATCTTAACCACCGAGCCATCTCTCCAGCCAGAAAAAAAAAAAAAAAAAAAAAGAAAGAAAAAGAGCACAATAATGGAGCTGGAAAGATCCCTTATTTGGAGATTTTAACAACCTCTCTGGTGCTTGGGTTGTGTGTGCCGTTCATTTTGAAAATCCTATGTCTCTAGGACATCTTCAGGATAGATAAGAATACAAGGAGAATGCCAACCCAGTCTTGGGAATAATTTTTTTAAGACTTAGGACATTGTGAAAAACATTTATGTTTTAATTTGGCATAATGTCTAATCATTAAATCATCTTTATTAATTCAGTAGGACCGTAAGAGCTCAGCTAAACAGCCATTCTGATTTGCTTTGTCATTACATGTACTTTAAAACCAAAATGTTTTCTTTAATATATAATAACCAAGATTTGTTTTGTCAATTGAATAATTTTTCTAGTTTTCATTCAATCTAACACACTTCCTAAACATATGAAATTGTCAATATGTAGAAATTTTCACTCATGACGCAGTCCTCTAAGCTAAAGAACTACCATCTTCATCAGAGCAGCTATGACCACTTGCAAGAGAACAGCAGTATAGTAGCAGGCCTTTACTGTTGACACCCCAAGAGGAGGAGGAGGCGGAGGGTCATCGGAGCCTCTTCTCATGGTCCATTCCAGCCATTCCTCTCAGCTGTTGGTATCCAGTTCTACCCTAAATGCACTTGGTGTCAGGGTCTCAGGAGGAGCTACAGTGTGCAGGCTGGGGAAGGTTAACAGAAGACAGCTCCTTCTCCGTGGCTGTGGGGAAGCCCTTGAAAGCCATTATCTTGCTGGTATAAGATACGCAAATGTGGCTGCTGGGAGGCAAATAACGCCTTATGACGGTCAGGTGTCCCTCACACCATATGATTCCATAAAACCGCAATAAATCTCATGGTTTCTAAGGTTGAACTTTGCAGCTAAATCCCATTTTGGTTTGGGTATAATAAGACCTTCGAAGAAGAAGCTAGATGTGTTTACATCTCCCCAGGGAAGGAGTTCTTTCAATATGTAGATCACTTTTAAGGAATAATTTTGATATTACTAATTGAATCTTTATTTTAGAGAAAAATTCATTGTGAACAAAATAGTCACATGCCAGGCATGGGGGAGGGTGCACACCTTTAATCTCCCACTCAGGAGGAAGGGCAGGCATATCTCTGTGAGTTTGAGCGCCTCCTCAATACCCTAGAACAAGCTCCAGATCAGTCAGGGCTACATAAGTGAGACTCTGTCTCAGAAAACCAAAAACAAAACCAAAAACAATGAGTTTATAATAAGTTTCAAATACTATGCTTCCTACTAAACTTAGTATGGCGGATTTAAACAGCCCCCCACGGAAAAGCTCCTGTGTCGGAAGGTTTGATTTCCAATTGATAAGGTATTGATTAAAATGTTTGAATCGGTCTGTATAATTTCTGAGTATTTTGTCACTTACTCTTACAGGCCTTATTAAATATTCCTAGGATTTTGTTGTTGGTTGGTTGGCTGGTTAGTTGGTTGGTTGGTTGGTGGGTTGGTGGTTGGTTGGTGGTTGGAAGGGTTGTGTTTATTCATGTTGTTTGTTTATTGCAACATGTGGTTTCTTATAACCCCAGCTAGCATGGAATCTGGGGACCAGGCTGCTCTTGATCTCACAAGAACTGCTGCTCTGCCCCCTCCTGGCCCCCCAAATGCTGGGGTTAAAAAATGTTTTTGTGTGCGCCACCATGCCTGTCCATTTCTGTTATTTTGTTTATTAAAGTGAGTTTTGTCCCTACGGTTCGGAAGGCATTGACCTTGAGGATAACGGGATTGTTCCTAACACCAAGAATGTTCTGGCAACCAGTTAGAGAGTAAGCCAAATAAGATTTAGTAGATGTGGTGGTTTGAATTGGTTGTCCCCCCAATAGGGCTTTAAGTATTCAGACAGTCTTGTCTACAGTTGGTGGCACTGTTCTTGGAGGTCTTAGAAGGTGTGGCCTTGCTGGAGAAAGGACGTCATTGGGGGTGGACTTAGTGAGTTCTACACAAGCCTTGCGGTCTCCAGTCTCTTCCTCTTGATGTGCATCTTTCGAGATGTGGATACCTCGGCTTTCTGCTCAGTCTGCAGCGCCATGCCTCCCGCTTTTTGCCCATTACTCGTATTTTCCCTGGAGCCGTCCATCGTAAGCTCAAATAAAACTCTTCCTTTTCCCTAGTTCCCTTGGTCATGGTGGTTTTATCACAGTAGCATAAAAGTGACTAATACAGTAGTAGATGAATCTAATTATACCCAAAATTAAAACTTGAAATAAATATCTTACAAACTGTAATGATAAGAAGCTGAATGTTTTTTTAGAGTAGGAAAGAATTGTTCTACTTGATGAATTAATAATTTTCCATTGAGTAAAAAGCTTCAGGGAAGATCTTTCTGGAGCCATGGGTCAATGTTCTCCATTGTAAGTCCATAAAGATAATTAATTTAGTGTACTTTTTGATAATAAGCAACTTAAAAACTACTACTTATAAATGGAAACATTAGTTAAAAAATCCGGGGGTGGAGAGTATGGAAAACACCCCACCCCCTCAAAAAAAAATCCTCTGATGGGGTGCAGCCCAGGGGCGTGCCTGAAATATTGAAGCTGTGTGTTTCCCTGGTGAGCATTCTGACCTCTAGCCTTCACAGGTGGCATGATGAAGCACTTGTCCTGATTGTTATGCGCTTTTCATGGGTAATGGATGGCTTCTTTATTTTCCTGAAGGGAGTGCTTTGTTTATGAGTCACCTCTGAAATCTGTTTCCTCCCTTGGGTGGTCTTTCATTCCGCTCCTGTGTTAATACCTGTTCTTCATCCCTGCCAGGCCTGGAGTAAGGGAGCATTTTAGAAAATGAATCACTGTAGACTTTGCACCACAAGTAATATGCATTCCATAACTTTTCAACATGTTCCTACCTACTATGTTAGGTGCTTTGTGCTGTGCTTCAAAGAGCTGTTTCGGACTCTAGAAATTTTCACATCTGTCATTCTCTCCCCCACACTGTGGCTATGGAGCACAGAGGAACAGGTACAGAAGGCGCCCTTCTGCCACAGAGGAGTGGAACCTGGCAAAAATGCCGCCCAACTGTCTTCACAGATTAACCCCCCGGGGGCTGAATGTCGTTAATTCTGGGGAGGGAAACCTGGGAATGAATGAGATAACATCCATTACAAAAAAAAAAAACTCGACACTTCCAAAGGATAGAAGTCCTTGGACGCACAATTCTACACACTCTCCAGGGCTGGCCTGTTGAATCCTGAGTGTCACTGAGGCTCCCTCCTACTTGATCAATGAGGTCCAGCTCAGTCTTCTGAGAGTGGGACCTCAGCCCCAAATCTAAGTGAGTTACAAGTAAGTATATAGTCTACATCTCACTAATGTCGCAGGTTCAAGTGTCAGCTTCAGCTCTGTATCTTCATTCCCAGTCCAAGAGCTGTGTGCAGCCTCTCTTTAGCCTTGTCAGTCAGGGGTAAAACAGTGTTGGAGGAGGCAAGCAGTGGTTTTGAAGTGTTTGTAACTTCTGTTCTTACTGCATTGGCCAAATCAAGGCATATAGTCAAGCCCCTAGTTCAATGGGAAGGATCACACCTCTTCTACAGGAAGGAGCAGAGGAAGTCACAGTGAATAACTTTGAATGATAAGCCTATCTCCTGCCCTTATTATCTAAAACCCTGAACAATTTAGGGCATAGTTGCTTGACTGACATGAGACTTTTCACAAATGCGAGTGAGACCGGTATAGAAGGGACCAAACAGGCGTCGGAACAGGAGAGAGTACCGACAAAAAAAGAGAGGACAAGAAAAGCCAAAAAAGATGCAAACGGAAGTGGGCACACAGTACATTGTGAAAAGAATCCAGAGAATCAAATGTTTCAATTCATGAAATACAACTCCAGGTCGGTAGGGGGGGTAGTTCAGATTTGATAAGGAAAAATTTATCTTCAATTGTAATGGATTAAATAAAAAATTGTAACACCTTAATTTCTCTAACTGAAATGGCAACAGAAGAAACACTCAAGGAAGGACAACTAAGTTTTATGTCTATGCCTGGGAGCCTAAATCACATCGTCACCGCTTTTGCACTCGAAGCTTTGAAAAGAGAATAAGCTGCCATCAAAAATGCATTTTATTTACTGCTTTACAAATAAGTATAAGAAGTTTGTAAATGTGGGCTGCTTGTACTAATCTATGTTTATAAATTATATAAATTTATATATAATCTTAACATGGAAAGAAATATAGCGGGCTAAAGGCACTTTGATTACCAGAGAGGCAGATCATGCAGATCTACGTGAGATGGAGGGCCAGCCTGGTCTCTGTAGTTAGTCCAGGCCCACTGGGGGGGCTACCAAGGGAGATCCCTTGTCTCAAAAACATGACCCAAAAAAAAATTAAAAAAAAAAAAAAAAAAAAAAAAAAAAAAAAAAAAAAACCCCACCCCCCCCCCAAAAACACATTAAACATTTTATGATGTCAGCTTTTAATCTGAAGCAGCAAAAGTGGAAGTTCTGCATCTTTGTGTTGTGGGAAGCCCTATAAGTGAGCTAGGGTTGTCCTCGGTGTGGTACATGCAGCCCTGACTCTGTGTGCTAGAGAAACTGGCCCACCTAGAGGGATGCAGAGCAAGGTGTGCCCAGCAGAGAACTCTCTTCTCTGCTCACCTCAATACATTCCTGAAATGAAATAAGAATCCGTGCTTCTGTGGCTCTCTCATCTCTGAAAGACTGAGAGGCACACAAGATAACCAGCTTCTTTCTACAGTCTAACAAAGTCCTCAAATGTAGACACAAAGGGCTGGGACAGCAGAGCTCAGTGAGAGGCAAGGCCATCCATCACTCTACCCAGACAGCACTGCTAGTAAGGCAAACTCATAGGGTGACAGTGTGGCCTGCCTCTAATGCAGTGGTGACATTCTTACCAAATGTCAAATGAGGCTGACCCAGCCACCTAACAAATGTCATTAAAAGCCTCACAGATTTATCAGCTTTGTGCGTTGTACAGGCCATTTTTTTCCAGACTATAAGAGTGCCTCTTGTCATTAATATTATTCTTATTATTATTACTTCGCCTCTACCCCACACGAGTAGCATCTGGTTGGGCCATTTTTTTGGAGGGCGAGTCAGTGATTGAGGGCAGGAATCCATCCAAGTAAAGAAAAACACATTGTTTGTAAAGGGACACTGTTGTGAGCTGTTTCCGTCTGAGGACACGGAAACCTGGCACAGGTATCCTAAGTGATACTTTCTGTGAAGGAAAGGAGGCAACTATGGCTAAAATCGATGATAAATTAACTGCTTGTATGTTAAAACCTCTAAAAATGGAAATAGCCTGGGATTGCTTTGAATTAGAAAGACAAAGGATGACAGAAAACAATGGGATTAAAACTTAAAAGAATCATGCATATTTACAGAAAATGAGCGCAGGGGCGTATGAAAGAAGAGGAAGGAGATCTAAAGGGTAATTGTACAGTGGCTTATAAAAAAAAAGTGCTGTGAATGAATAATACAAAAGATTAACCTCACAGTCATATGGACTGTCCATGTGAATTTGAAATAATTATGGTGCTTCATGAGCTTAGGAACATTTGTGGCATAGGAACATGATGTGGTAGGCTAGTGGGTTTTGGCTGGAAAGAGGTCGTTCTGCAAACCTTCAGCCTGGAAAGTGTGTGATTTGGCTAGCTTTAGCTGGTTTCTTGGTAATAGAAAGAGGCATGAAGGAGGCCAAACATTAAGTGAAATCTGTCTCGAGGTGTGGTTTCCCGGCAGGTGGCCCTGGCAGTCCCACATGGAAGAAAATCATGCTCCTGTAGAGACTTATGCCTCATGTGCCTTTTTATATGGGGTTCGCGCCCTTTTATAATCTTATAATGACTCCTGACAGGTGCAAAGATATTTTTATCCGCTGAAAAGCAACCACCTTTTGTGGAATCTGACCAGCACCCCTGACACTAGGGCAGACCTGCCCTAGTCCTCAGATGGTGCTTTTGAGACTAAAAACGTTACTTCCTTACTACAGATTATTTCTCTCTCTCTCCTCTCCGCTCTCCTCCCCTCCCCCACCCCACGTGCTCTGATCTTCTTTTCCTCTCCCCAGCCTCACTGCTTGCCCTTGGCAGAATTTTCGGCAGTAAACGACTGCCCCTCACTCCAGCAGGATCCACAGGCCATGCGACCCACATGGGGGACTCTGAGATGGAGTCCACAGGCCTGTGTTTCCGTGTCCTGCAACTTATACGGGGGGACGGGAATGGGTCTTGGATTCTGTCTCCGCGTCCTGAAGACAGCAGAGTTTAGACAGGAACTCTCAGGAGGCTAAGCGAGGAAGGATGAGGGACAGGGGGGGGCGGAAAGGAGCTGTGTTCTTTAATGGGAGGCTAAAAAAATGAAGGAAAACCAGAAGGGAAGACGGAAGGTGCGAAAACAGTTCTGTTAGAATTCAGAGAGGAGAGCCTGAGAGCCAAAGTGATTGAGATGAGGATAGAGACGAGAGGAGGAGGAGACGAGAGTGAGCGAGGAGAGACGAGAAGGAGATGAGGGGAGGGGTGAGGAGAGGAGAGGAGACCCGAGCGAGGACGTTGAGGAAGGAGTGGGGGAGTAGGAGCCGGGGAGGAAGGAGACCGGAGGAGAGGGAGAGAGACACGAGAGTCGAGGGTTGAGGAGAGGGGAGAGAGAGAGAGAGAGAGAGAGAGAGAGAGAGAGAGAGAGAGAGAGAGAAGGAGAACAGAGTGGTACCTCATTGTGAAATGTGGAAGCTGGTTGTCTGGAGAAATACGCTCCTGGCAAGTCCGTCCCAGGGCTTCCAAAAAAAAGGTGGTTCTTTTCTGAGGGAGAAAAATATCTTGACCCCGAGACAGAGTCACAACACCATTATATTAGGTTATAAAGGTGTGAACTCCCAGATAAAAAGGCACATGAGACTTAAGTTACTCTAGGAACATGATTTACTTCCATGTGGGACTGCCAGAGTCGGCCACCTGCAGGCACGTGATGGAACAGGTAATAGAAGCAGTGGGGGCAAAGGCAGGGGCAGGAGCAGGGGCAAGACGGCGACTGGGGCCCACCCATTTATGCCCATGGGGCAGAACCTCAGGTACAGGGGAAGAGGTCAGAAGATTGACAGCCTCTAGAGGAAGTGGGCGGCTGCCTGTCCCTTGGAATTCTGGGAAGCCCAGACTTAACATTCCAGCTTTTTGATTATAAGGAAATAGGATGCTGTTCTCTCTTCTGTATCTGCTTCAGAGCTGAGGGGGGACAAAGTCTCAAAGGAACAGCTGTCAGGCTGGAGGGTTAGAATCTGGTTTCCCATTCTGGCTGCCCTGGGTGCTCTGCTCGGTGGTTTTTCTCCAGATTGATAGTGGCCAGTACTTAGTGGACATTTTCTCTGCAACTGAAAAGACAAGCTGGTTGAGTCTTATATGAATATACCAGTACAGGGACTTCACAGTACCAACAAGGGGCTACTGGGTGCATTAGCAATTGGAGGGTCCCTGTCTAGGGTCTGCAGAGGGAGAGAGGACCTGTACCCTAGTTTGAGGAATTGGAAAATAGTTTTAGTGCACAGAGCTCTAGAATGAGGGCCAGCTTTAGTACACAGGGCTCCAGAATGAAAGCCATAACCATGAGAATATAAAAGGTGTTATTTTCTGGCATGGCACAGTATATCTGTCAGTAGGTCTCTCACCTATCTCTCTGGTAATAAATTATTTCATTTTCTCTTCTTTAGATTACAGTTTCCTATTGGGGTATTTAAAACCACAGTTAGCTCAGATAAATGAAATTAGTTTTGGTGTTAAGGTCAGTTGATGTTCTGGTCCTTAGCAGGTCACTCAGGCCCTGCGCCTGGCTCTCTTCACCAGTTCCATCTATGTGAGGACAAAGTCAGGCCTTGCTTCCCTTTGAAGCATGAGGAGTTTCTTCTCTATCTGGACTTTCCTCCCTTGACTGGACACTGGCTGGATGAAGTCCTTTTAAGTGAATCTCCACGACTTTCCTGGCCCGGGATGACTGGTGATTCACTGCAATAGGACATGTACAAAGGTGCCAATCCAGGACCCTAGGACTTAAGCCGAGCTTAGAGGGTAGGGGCCAAAATATTGTCCCTTCAAATCCCGTTTGCCAAGTCAGACTGGAGCTTTAAGTGTGGTTGCTAAACCTCCAAGAGGATTATTTGAATAAATTGGTATTTTAAGTGCTATATAACATCTAAGTAAAGCTTGAACATTGACTTAAGCACTCTTTTTTTTT
>VZQC01008587.1:361913-399325 GCA_009823505.1 Rhizomys pruinosus | reverse complement strand
ATTCCACCAGCAGTTGAAATGAATGTTCCCCTTCCCCATAACCTCTCGCATTTGGTGTCCTTTTGTTTTCTTATCGTGGCTGGTCGTATGGGAGAAAAAAAGTGGTGAGATGATACTTAAGTGTGGTTTTAATTTGCATTTCCTTTAATAATGATGTTGAACTCTTTGCAGCCATCTTTACTTCCTTACTGGTGAAGACTCGGTTCAGCTCTTTACTCCATCGTTTGAATAGGTCCATTTTTTTCTTATTCCTTGTTTTTAAGTATTTATATATTCTGGATGTTTAATGCTCTGTCAGATAATCAAAGTGTGAAGGTTTCCTTCCACTCTGCGGGTTTTCCTCTTCACTTCCTTAATTTTTTTCTTTAGCTGTACAAAAGCTTTTGAGTTTGATGAGGCCTCACTTGTCAGCTGTTGCCCTTATTTAGCAGTGCAATTGCTATTTGATTTAGAAAGTCTTTTCTTACACCTGTGTCTTATAGGTTGCTGCTAACTCTTTCTTCTATCACCCTCAGGGTTTTAAGTTTCAAGGGTGAGATCTGATCCATGTGGAGTTTATCTTTGTACAGGGCAAATGGTAGTGTTTAATTTTGTTCTTCTCCAAATGGTGACCCAGTTTTGACAACACCATTCGCTGAAGATGGCTATCTGGTTCAGCAGTGAGCTGTTTCATGCATTCTAATCAGACCACAGTGCAATAGCTCAATATGAACAACACAGGAGAATCTCGATTAACGATAAGAAACACATGGAGACTAAACAACACAATCCGGAACAATGAGTGGGTCAGGGAAGAAATAAAGAATGGAATAAAAGCATTCCTGGAACCTAAACAAAATGACAATGAACAAACAAAACCTCTGGGATTACATGAAAGTCAGTCTTAAGAGGGAATTTTATAGCCATAAATGCCCAGATTAAAAAAAAAAGAAATTGAAAAAAGAAAATGATCTAACACCGAACTAAAGACACTTCTTTAGCTTCAGTGTTAGAGAGACAACAAATGAATCCTAAAACCATCAGACAGACACAGGAAGAATAAAAAAATCAGAGCAGAAATCAATGAAATAGAAGCAAGAAAAACACAAAATATCAATGTTACAAAAGCGGGTTCTTTGAAAAGATAAAATAGACAGACCTCTGCCCAGTTAACCAAATAAAGACAACTTCAAATCAATAGCATTCGTGAAACATCACAACATAGTAAGAAAAGGTTTCCAGACAATATGCTCATATGAGAATAATCTTCAAAACCTATACTCTACGAAATTTGAAAGCTTAAGAGAAATGGATAAATATCTGAAATCAAGGAAATCACCAAAGCTTAACAAAAAAGAGTTGACACTTAAACAAGACCCCATTATACTTGAGGAAAGTGAAACACAATAAAAAGGCCTCCAAGTAAAAAAAGCCCATCCCCAGATGGTTTCATAGCAGAAAGTTCTATAAAACATTTGAGGTCTTACAACCATTACTCTCAAACTTTTCAGGAAGATGCAAACAGAGGGAAATAATCCCAAATTTCTTCTAGAAGCCAGCATCACTCTAATACCAAAACCAGATAGGGACACAAAGAAAACTATAGACTCATAAGCATTGAATGAACCACGATGCAAAAATTCTCAACAAAATACCTGCAAATCACATTCAGACCCATATCAAGAAGATTAACCATCATGACCAGGTTGGATTCCTACAAGAGAGCAAGGGATGGGGCAACATATGTAAATCAAATAAATATCATAAAACACTAAATGGATGGAAGACAAAAACCACACGATCAGCTCAATTGAATGCTAAAAAAGCTTTCGACAAAATCCAGCATCCCTTCATGCTTAAATTCCTAGAGGTAATTGACTGGAGGGATCATTCCTCAATGTAATCCAAAGCCATATACAAGACCCACAGCAAATAATCCAAATGGAGAAAAAAGTTGGAAACATTCCCCTTACTCAGGAACACAAAAAAGCTG
Source organism: Rhizomys pruinosus (assembly GCA_009823505.1). NCBI lineage: Eukaryota > Metazoa > Chordata > Mammalia > Rodentia > Spalacidae > Rhizomys > Rhizomys pruinosus. The sequence continues at coordinate 397,353 of VZQC01008587.1, read as the reverse complement.
AGACCACTATCCTCCACGCCCTCTTCAATATAGTGCTTGAAATGCTTTCTAAGGCAATAAGGCAAGAAATTGAAATTAAAGGAGTACTAATTGGAAAAGAGAAGATCAAACTATCCCTTTTTTTGCAGAGGATAGAATATTTACCTAAGGGATGCTAAAAATTCCACCAGAAAAACCTCTTAGAAAAATGATTAAAAGTTTTCCGTAAAGTGGCAGGATTCAAATAACTTAGAAAAATAAGTAGCCTTTTTTTATATTTTTATTTATTCCTTGTAGGTGTGAATGAATGCACTGTCTGCATGTAGGTTTTGGTGCACCCATTCTGCAATGATGCCGTGGAGGGTCAGAAGAGGGTGTCAGATTGCCCCTGGAACTGGAGTCAAAGAGGGGTCTCAGCACCAGTTGGGTGCTGGGGATCGAACCCACCCAGTAAACTGGTACAACCACTTGTGGAGATCAATGTGGAGAACCCTTGAATGTGGAATCAGTGTGGAAACCCTTAAAACGCAAAATAAGCCTACCCCTGAACCAGTCCATAGCAGTCCTGATTATATACGCCACAGATCATCCTACCATCACAGACACATGGGCACAGTTAGGTTTATTGTGGCAGAGCTCTCTTAACAATATCAAAGAGCTGGAACCACGCCAAATGCCCCCTCACTTGATGACTGGATAACAAAATGTGGTACATCTACACAATGGAGTAACTCCAGTTCCAATAGAATGCAAAGCCTTCTTCTGACCTCTGCAGGCAATTTAGGACATTAGTACACTACACACATGCAGGCAATACTTTCATACACATAAAATAAAAAATAATGAATAAGGGGCTGGAGAGATGGCTCAGCATTTAAAAGCACTAACTGCTTCTGCAGAGGATTGGGGTTCAATAACCAGCACCCACATGGTGGCTAAAAACTGATCAGGGTATCTGAAACCTTCTTCAGATCTCCACAGGCATTGCCAGACACTAGTTCACTTACACATATGCAGGCAATACACTCATGCTCATAAAAAATAAAATAAAGGCCACACATGGTAGCCATGCCTTTAATCCCCAGACTGAGGAGGCAGAGGCAGGTGGATCTCTGTGAATTCAAGTCTAGCCTGGTTGAGAGAGCAAGCTCCAGGTCAGCTGGGGCTACAGGGAGACCTTGTCTCAAAACCACCAAAAAAAAAAAAAATAAAATAAATTAAATAAATAAATAAATAAATAAATAAATAAAATATTTTTTTATTGAGCTTTTGTGCATTCCATACAACCTTTCCCAACCAAATTTGGATCTGTTTCCCCATCCATTCCCCACCCCCCAAGCACACTCGTTCTGCCATACATGACAAATCCTGTCTTGCATCTTCTCAGTCATTTTAGCGTTGTTCCATTTCATGTGTAATTACTGTTTTGGGTCATTCTTGAACAAGTTTTGGTTGTTGTTTGTTTCCCTTTATTTTTATATCACTCCAAAATACATCTATATACACTCCACATATCCAGATACCAAAAGAGAGAATCTGAAAATAAATTACAGGTTAAATTCCCACCAGGACATTTTGGTATACACAATGTACATATGTCCATGCAATCAAAAAGAAATATACAGTTACAGTCCTGAGTTATATAGCAATTTGATATATGTTTAATGTACGGTTAACTTTTAAAGAGGGGATTGATTCTCTCTCATAATCGTAACAACTTAGGAAATAGAGACTAAACTTCAAGCGATCCTGTAAGTAGGCATAACCCAGGTGGTATTATATGTACTAAAAAAATTATCCATCTTGACTTGCACATAAGGATTTTGGTGCTAAGATCCACTAATGAGAGAGAACATACATCAATAGGTGGAGTCATTTTTCTGTTGCTATGGTAGAAACACTGTGACCAAGGGGATTTATAAAAGGAAGTGTTTGTTTGAGCTTACAATTGGTGGTTCCGGGGAAGGAGAGTCCATTTGGGCAGGAGGCATGGTGGCTGGAGCTGGAGCGGCAAGTCGAGGGTCACATCTCACAAGAGCACAGGAAACAGAGAGAGAGAGACTGGAGACCCAGAGGCTTGTTAAAACGCACTAACCCTGCCCCCAACAACACACCTCCTCTAGCACGGCCACACCCTCCAAGATCGCCAAAAACCAGCGCCACCAACGGAGACAAATGTCTGAATAACCTAGAGCCTATTGGGGACACTCATCCAAACCACCACAACATACATGATGTTTTGTTTCTGGGACGGTGTTACGTTTCAACTTAGCATAATGCCTTGTAGTTCCCTCCATTTTACTGAAAATTTTCTGTTTGGCTTCTTTACCACGGCATAGAAATCCATTTTGTAACTGTACCACATTGCCCTTTATCCAGTCATCAGTCGAGGGACACGTGGGTTGCTTCCAGCTCTTTTGCTATTGTAAAAATAAATGCAGCTGAGTGTGGTGGTAGACGCCTTTAATTAATCCTACACCAGAGGCAAGGCAGGGGGATCTTTGTGATTCAAGGCCAAAGGCCAGCCTGATCTCTACAGAAGTGTGTTCCAGACAGTGGGGCTACAGGGAACCCTGTACGCAAAAAGACAAAAAAAAAAAAAACTACAATAATAGGGCTGTGGCACATTCCTCTGCAAAGGATGAATCGTTTGGGTAATAACCCCAGGCGTTGGATGACTGTGTCCAGTGGCAGGTTCATTTTAAGTATTTTTTGTTGTTGTTTTGTTTTTGGGTTTTTGTTTCAACATAATTTATTTTTATGTTCTTAAACAAATCTAGACCCGTGTTTCACACCATTTCCCCACCACGTGAGAGCTCAGGCATTCTGCAAACATGCTTTTTATTGCTGTTCCTCCGTCTTTCTCAATATTCTCCATTTGGAAGTTGACTGTTTTTGAGCAGAAGTCTTGGTTTCAGTCAGTTCTTCGATGTAGTCCTTTCTTTGTTGTTGTTTGTTGTTTTGTTGTTGTTGTTGTTGTTTCCAATATACATCACTCCCAACTGTTTTGGACAAAAGCTCAAGGAGCTTTTGCACAAGAAATACTTACAACTAGATAATTGGCACTAGCATCCACAGAGAGATACCATTCGTTGTTTTGTTTTTTCGGGACTGTGTTATTTCACTCAGCATGATGGCCTCTAGCTCCAGCCATTTTCTGCAAGGTTATGATGTCATCTTTCTTACATACTGCTGTATAGAACTCCATTTGTAGATGTACCACACATTTTTCTCTATTCACTCATCGAGTTGAGGGCATTTGGGGTAGTTCCAGCTCCTTGCGAAGTGGAGAGAGCTGACATAAACATGGCCGGGCATGGATGGTATGTGGTGGGGTGATTCTTGGGGGTACATGCCCAAGAGTGGTATGGCTGGGCATGTGGCAAGATTCATTTCAAGTCTTCCAAGTGGTTCCTTCACCCTGCTTTCCATAGGGGCTGTACGTTTACATTCCCACTCAGCAGTGGATAGGTGTTCCCCTTTCCCCACAACCCTCCAGCACTTGGTATCATTTATTTTTCTCCTTGATCCTAGCCAGTCTTATTGGAGTGAGATGAATCTTAAAGTGGTTTGGATTTTCATTTCTAGTTTTATTAGAGATGTTGAACCTTCTTAAGTTGGTTTTTCTCAAACATCTCTAATTCCTAACTTGTGAAGTCTATGTTCAGCTCTTTGCTCCTCCATCTTATTGAGTGGGTCAGGTGTTTTTCTTTTTTCTTTTTTTTTGAGTAGTGATATACGCCTGGAAATCAATGCCTTTGTCTGATGTATCTGTGATGAAGGTCTCCTCCCACTATGTGGGAGGTTCCTTCAGTCCTGATTGTTTCGTTTGATGTGCAGAAGCGTTTGAGTTTAATGAGGGCCCCTTTGTCAATTGTCGGGACCTTAATTTTTGCAAAGCTGCTGTCTGATTTAGGAATTCTTTTTCTACACCTACACCTATGTCTTGTAGTCTGGTGCCAATTTTTTCTTCGATCACCTTCAGAGTTTTGGGTTTCAAATTGAGGTCTTTGATCCTCTTGAGTTGACGTTTTTGTGCAGGGCAGAGGTAGGGGTTAATTTTCATTCTTCTTTCTTCTAACAAGTGGTGACCAGTTTTTGTTTTGCCAACACCACTGTGCTGAAGATGCTGTCTTTTCTCCATTGTGGCTTCCTTGGCCCCCTTGGCCAATATAAGGTGGCTGAAATTGTGATGTGCTCAAGTTTGGATCTTTCGTTTTTGTTCCATGGGTCAACAGGTCTGTTTTTTGGCAGTACCATGCTGTTTTATGAACATAATATAGCCCTGTAGTAGAGTTTGAAGTCTGGTTATAGAGATCCCCCCGGTGTAAGCTCTTTTCGCTCAGGGTTTGTTTTGGCTATTCAGGGTCTTTTGTGTTCCCAAATGAATTTAAGGACCTTTTGTTTCCAAACTGTGAAGAAACTCTGGGGATATTGATTGGAATTGTGTTAAATCTAATGCAAAATTTTAATAAAATGACATTTTTACAATGTTAATGTTCCCAATCCATGAACATGGCAGGGGAGGTTTTTTTTCCATCTCTGATGTCTTCAATTTCTTACTTTAAAGGTTTAAGTTTGGTGTGTAGAGGATCCGTGTGTCTTTGGTTAGTTTGTTCCTAGGTATTTTGATGTTTTTGAGGCTATTGTGAGGGGAAGTTCTCTTTGAATCTTTCTCCACGTGTTGTTCGCTTTGGTGTAAGAAAGGGCCATTGATGTTTTTAAAAGGTAATTTTTTGTCCCCTGCCACTTTGCTGAAGATGTGAAAACTCGTTTCCTAGGAGTTTTCTGGTGGAGTTTTTTAGCATCCCTTAAGTAAACAATCATATCATCAGCAATAGGGATAGCTTACCTTCTTCTTTTCCAATTAGTACGCCTTTAAATTTCGCTTTTCGTGCCTTATTGCCCTAGAGTGGTTCAAGCACTAATATTGAAGAGGATTGGTGACAGGGAGCACCTTGCGGGAGGTTCCGCCTACCTTTAATGGGTATGTTTCTGTCATTTCCCCATTGAGGATGAAATTGGCTGTGGTTTGCCTGTATATGGCTTTGTTTAAATTGAGGAATGATCCATTCAATTCACTTCCTTCTAGGACTTTAAGGAAGAAGGGATGCTGGATTTTTTGTCAAAGACATTTTTTCAGCATTAATTGACATGATGGTGTGGTTTTTGTCTTTATTCCGTTTATGTGTTGAGATGTTTATTGATGTTCGTATGTTGAAACATCCCTGCATCTCTGTATGAATACAACCTGGTCATCATGGATGATCTTCGGGATGTGGGTCCTGGATGCGATTTGCCAGTATTCTGTTAGAATTTTGGCATCTGTTCATTAGGGAGATGTCTAAAATGCTCCTTTAGTTGTAGCTTTGCCTGGTTGGGGTAATAGAGTGAGGCTGGCTTCACACAAGGAATCTGGGAGAACTCCTCCATTTGTATCCTTCATAAACAGTTTCAGTAATAATGGGGTTGTAGGTCTTTTTGAAATGTTTTAATAGAAGTCTGCGTGAAACCGTCTGGGCCTGGGCTTTTTTTTTAGTTGGGAGGTTTCTAACTACATCCTCTATTTCTTCATATGTTATGGGATTGTTTAAGAATAGCGGCCGATCTCTTCTTGGTCGAACTTTGGTGATTCCAGGATTTCAAATAATCATCCATTTCTTCTAGGTTTTCAACTTGGTAGAGTATAGGTTCGTAAAGTATTCCCGTATGATTTTGTTGATCTTTTCCTTTCGTGATATTTCCCCGTTTTTAAAACATGGATCGACTGATTTGGAGGTGTTCTCCCTCTTTCGTTTTGGTTAACTGGCCTAGAGGTCTGTCTATCTTGTTTATATTCTTTCAGAGAACTAACTGTTGGATTCATTGATTTGGGGGTTTTTTTTTTTTTTTTTTTTTTTTTTTTTTTTTTTTTTTTTTTTTTTTTTTTTTTTTTTTTTTTTTTTTTTTTTTTTTTTTTTTTTGTTGTTTTTTCTCAAGTGATTTTAGCTGTAATATTAGATCATTCAATTGTGCTCTTTCGGTTTTTTCTAATTTAGGCACCCAAGGCCATAAACTTCAAACTCCCTCTTAGGAACTGCTGTTAAGGTAATCCCAGGTTTGTTGTGTTGTATGGGCACGGTAATATTCGTTGCAGGAATTCTTTTATTTCTTTCTGTATCTCTTCCTGACCCATTCAATGTATTCAAAAGTGTGTTGTTTCAACTCCATGTGTTCTTCTAGGCATAAGGCTTATCCTGGTGTTGTTGTTGAGCGTTATTGCACGTGGTCTGATAGAAATGAAATTAATTTCAATCTTTTTGTAATTTGTGGAGGGTTTTTTTTCTGTCCCAGTATATGGTCGAGTTTTGGAGAATTTTCCATGAGGGTGCTGAGTAGAAAAGTGTATTCTCTGGTATTAGGGTGGAATAGTCGGTAGATGTACCTATGAGGTCCATTTTTGTATCATATCGTTCAGTTTCAGATGTCCGCTATCTGTTTAGTCTTTGTCCTGTTGATCTAGCCAAAGGACTCAGTGGGTAATAAATCCTTCCTACTATGGTTAGTGTGTGACTTGTGTCCTGGAGAATTTTCTTTTACAAGTTTGGTGCACCAGAGTGTGGGGCATATATATTCATATTGGTGATATCTTCTTGGTAATTGTTCCTTTGATAAAAATGTAATGGCCGGTATTTGTCTCGTTTGATTTCTTCTTTTATTTGAAGTCCCTATTTTGACGGATATTAAAAAGCAACACCTAGCTTTCTTTTTTTGCTACATTTTGCTTGGAATAATTTTTTCCATCCTTTTCACTTTAAGGTGGTGCCTGTCCTTGAAGGTAAGATGTTTTCTTGTAGACGGAATATCGATGGATTCTGTTTCCTAATACAATCTCCCAGTCTATGTCTTTTGATTGGGGAATTGTCCATTATAGTTAAGGTTATGACTGAGAGGTTTGTGTTGCGTTTCTTTTTGTCTTATATCCATTTGCTGTGTGGGTTTCAGTTTCTACTTCTGCAGTTAGTTTTTCTTGATTTTTCTCTTTCTCTAGGTGCCTGGGGTTGTTGCTCCTTTCCCTCTGTTCTTTGAATTGCTTTCAAGTATTCTCTGAAGGGTTGGTTTTTTCCAGACATTGTATTCCTCTCAAGTTGTTTATGTCATGGAATGGAAGGTTTTTCTCTCTCATTCAACTAAATTGACATTTTAACTGGGTAGTAGTGAAAACCGGCTTGCATCGATTTTCCTTAACAACTGGAATGCTTTGCTCCAGGTTCGTCTTGCGTTCATAGTTTGCATTTGAAAGGCCAGTTTTAATTCGGATAGGTTTCCCCTTATAGTCACTTTTGTTTTCCTTTTGTGGCTTTAATGATTTTGTCTTTGTTTTTTGGGTGTCTATATTTTAACTATGATGTGGCGTGGAGAGTTTTCTTTCTGATCTTGGCTGTTTTGGAGTTCTATGTGCTTTCTTCTATTTGTATGGGTTTTGGCCTTTTTTAGTTTGGGGAAGTTTTTTTTTTTTTTTTCTATTATTCTGTTGAAGATAGATCAATACCATTCCCTATGGATACTCTCTCTTCCTCTATTCCTGTTGATGCAGAGTTTGATCTTTTCATATGTCCACAGGTCCTGGTTGTTCCACTTTTGTGTATTTTTAAATTTTTTCATAATCTTTCCTTGAGGAGTTTAGTTGTTGTCTGTGTTTATCTTCCAGGTCTGATATTCATTTTCTGCTTCCTCCATTCTGCTTCGGAGGCTGTTTCCATTTCTTTCCTCGTGATTGGATGATGTTTGATTCCGTTTTCATTTCCTCTTCTGATTTCTTTAGTAGTTCCACTTCCGTTTGGAGCTCTCAATCTCTTCTTGTCTCTTTGCGTCGCTGGTTGGTTTCCTCATCTTTATTTCAGCAGTGGATCTTGTTCAGTGTTTCTACGTCCTTCTGGAGTTTGTCATTGCCTCTCTCTAGGTCCTTCTTTAGTTCTTCCAGTCCTCGCATTTCTTAGTTCTTTGATTTGCTTTTATAATCTTGTAGTTCTTTATATACGTTCCCAATTGTGTTTTTGATACCTGTGTCCTGGGGCATCCCCAGTGGGATCCCACTGCAGGAGTCCTTCCATAGGATTGGTAGAACTTCATGTGGGAGTATCCTCACCCTTTCCAGTGTTGTCTCTGTCTCTGTGTTCTCTCCTGGTTTCCGCATATGGGCTTCTTCTTTCCTGTTTTCCAATGTGAGTCCTAAATGCTCTTCACTGTGTTGAAGGCTGGCTGCGTTGCTTTGCCTCCTTCATGCCTTTGGGAATCCCGTTTGGCAGGGGGGGGCGAGGCTCTTCAGCCTGGGCCCTGGTACCTTCTGCTGGCCTCAGAAGATCTCACATCTCAAGAGTCACCCAACCCCCCACATTTAATACCAGCTGGGAGGATAACTCACTCCTCCGCCCTCACAGCCACAAAAGCAAATCAAGCCAAAGACAGCTGGATTAAGGATCAACAATCAGCCTGGCTGAGGCACCCATTCCCTACCTGCTTTCCTGCTCTTCCTCCTTCTGCTGCCGCAGGAGAGCGCAAACTCATTAACTTTTTTAGTGGTGTAGCACACCTCTTCATGAACCACACTTTTCTTTTTTTAAAAAATTTTTTTTATTATAATTATTATCTTTTGTAGTGTATGAAATGACTGTCTGCAATGCAGGTCTGGTGCACCCGTGTTGTTGGCATGCCTGCCCGGGGGAGGTGGAGGTCAGAAGAGGGTCTCGGATTCCCCTGGAACTGGAGTTCTCCTGGAATTGGAACCACACTTTCTATCTCACCTTTAGGGGCTTGCTTAGCCTTGACTCTGGTTATAGGTCTGGAGGCAAAAAATGCTGGGCCCTGAGGGACATTAACTCCCAGTGGGAAGGGGACATTAGTTTCCTCAGGCAAGGGTGGGGAAGGGGGATCTGCAGGGTGTGGATTTCTCTGCTGAGGGTGGGAGATTAATTCCTCAGATAAAATCCCTCAGAATCCAAGTGTTCAAATCCTCATCTTCATGGTTCTCCCACACATCTCCATCCCAAGTTTCAGGGTTCCATCATTTCCCCACCAGTGCTATCACTTTGGCTGCTGATATTCTTCATGGGTGACAGAGCTCAAGTAGTCCAACCGTAGCCATGCTGCACTGGAGAGGCTAAGAATCCAGGGAACTGCTCAGTCCGCAAGGCTGGATGTCTCAGTAGTCCCAATCTGGTGCTGAAAGCCCGATGGATTCCAGGAGATCTGCTAGTCTCAGTACATGCTGGGATCCAAAGTGCTGATCACAGCAGCAAGACAAACTCACCAGTGAGAGAGGGGCCAGCCGCAGGAAAAAAGGGGGCTCACTTTGAGTATTTTAAGAGTTCCTCAGTCTTGAGTGTGCAGTGATTAGATCAGGGACTTCCCAGGACCACCTGAAGCACAGAGTACTAGGGCATGGGCTAAGTCAGACATACCCCCACCCTACCACCCCACCACCCCCACCAACTGGAATTTCTGAGAAAGTGCCCAAGTGGATTTTTTGGAGAACCTTCAGAACAGAAAGGGAAGAGTGAATTAGACTTCCAATATATAAAAAAAAAATTGAAAGCCTGAAACCTAGACAAGTCAACACTCCATAAACAAGGAGGAAAAAAAGGGGGCATCTGAAGGAGGTGAGCAAAGCAAACCTTCAACACAGTGAAAAGGCATTTGTGTTTTGCATCAGAATACAGGCAAAAAAGGGAAAACCACACGCTAGGAACACAGTGAAGGGACAACATGGGAAAGGTGCAGCATAATTCCACACCAAGCTCTACCAACACTGTAGGAGATTGCTACAGTGGGATCCCCCTGGGGGTGACCCAAGAAACAGATCTTAGAGGAACAATTTCTGAACTATCCAGAGAAATTAAAGAATATAAAGAACAAGTCAGAGAACTAAGGAGAGAGAATAAAAAACTCAAGAAGATCCTAGAGGAAGAAAATGACAAACTGAAGAAAGAACTAAAGGGAGAGAATGACAAAGTTCAGAAGGAAGTGGAAATACTGAAAAAGGAAGCCAACCAGTGAAGTAAGTAGCACCAATAAGAGATTAAGAAGCTCCAAAAGAAGTGGAAATATTAAAGAAATCACAGGATGAAATGAAAAAGGAAATAGATCACTCATCCAATCAAGAGGAAAGGAATGGAAAAAGCCTCAGAAATAGAATGGAAGAAGGAGAACAAAGAATATCAGACCTAGAAGATAACACAGAACAATTAAAAGCTCAAGTAAAGATTATGAAAAACAGAAAAGTGGAACAAACAGGAAATATGGGACACTATGAAAAGATCAAATCTCTGCATCATAGGACTAGAGGAAGGAGAAGAATCCCAAGAGAATAGTATTAATCAGATATTCAATAGAATATATAGATGAAAATTTCCCCAAACTAAAAAAAGACAAACCCATACAAATGAAAGAAGCACATAGAACTCCAAACAGACAAGATCAGAAAAGAAACTCCCCATGCCATATCATAGTTCAAATGCTAGATACCCAAAACAAAGACAAAATCCTGAAAGCCACAAGAGAAAAATAACAAGTGACCTATAAGGGGAAACCCATCAGAATTACAACTGACTTCTCAGCACAAACCACGAAAGCAAGAAGAACATGGAGCAAAGCATTCCCAGTGTTAAAGGACTATAGATGCCAACCCAGTTTACTATACGCAGCAAAAATGTCAATTATAGTTGAAAGAGAGAGAAAAATCTTCCATGACATAAACAAGATGATAGAATACATGTCCAGAAAACCAAACCTTCAGAAAATACTTGAAGCAATTCAAAAGAAAGAAGAGAGGAGCAACTATGCCAAACACCTAGAAAGAGAAACTAATAAAAACATAACTGCAGAAGCAGAAACCAAGACTAAAATTGCAAACGGATGATAAGGTGAAAGGAAGCAACATGCATCTTTCAATTATAACCTTAAATATTATTGGACTAAACTCCCCAATCAAAAGACATAGACTGGGAGATTGGATTAGGAAACAGAACCCATCTATACACTGTCTACAAGAAACCAATCTCAATCTCAAGGATAGGCACCAACTTTAAGGTGAAGGGATGGAAAAAATATTCCAAGTAAATGGTACCAAAAAGAAAGCAGGTGTTGTTATATTAATATCAGACAAAATAGACTTCAAAGTAAAAGAAATCAAAAGAGACAAAGAGGGCCATTACATCTTTATCAAAGGAAGAATTGACTATGAAGACTTCACAATCATGAATATATATGCACCAAACTCTGGTGCACCAAACTTTATAAAGACAATTCTTCAGGACCACAAGGCACAAATTAACCCCAGCACATTAATAGTAGGGGAGTTCAATACCCCACTAAGTCCTTTAGACAGATCAACAGGACAAAGAATAAACAGAGAGACATCTGAACTGAATGATACAATACAACAAATGGACTTCACATACATCTACCAAATAAGTCACCCAAATACCAGAGAATACACTTTCTACTCAGCACCCCATGGAACATTCTCCAAATCGACCACATACTGGGAATCAGAAAAAAACTCTACAAATACAAAAATATTGAAATAATTTCATGGATTCTATCAGACCACAATGCAATAAAGCTCAATATCAACAACAGGATAAGCCCTACAACCTACAACAACATATTGAGACTAAAGAACGCTCTCCTGAATAATGAATGGGTCAAGGAAGAAATAAAGAAGGAAATAAAAGTACTCCTCGAATTAAATGACAATGATAATACAACACAACAAAACAGATGGGACACCTTAAAAGCAGTCCTAAGAAGGATGTTTATAGCCCTGAGTGCCTACATAAAAAAAAAAAACAGAAAGAGCACAAGTGAATGACCTAACACTGCAGCTAAAAACACTTGAGAGACAACAGCAAATGAACCCTAAACAAAGTAGACAGGAAGAAATAACAAAAATCAGAACAGAAATCAGTGAAACAGAAACAAAGAAAACCATACAAAAAAATCAATGAATGCAAAAGTTGGTTCTTTGAGAGAATAAATAAGATAGACAGACGACTATCTGAGTTAACCAAAAGAAAGAAAGAGCAACTCCAAATCAATAGAATTTTTGATGAAAGGGGAAACATCACAATAGACAATGAAAAATCCAGACAATAATCATACAGGAAAACTTCAAAAAACTATACTCTACAAAGTTTGACAACCTAGAAGAAATGGATGAATATCTGAAATCCTGGGAATCACCAAAGCTCAACCAAGAAGAGACTGACAGCTTAAACAGACCCATAATGTATGAAAAAATTGAAGATGTATTAAGAAAGCTCCCAACTAACAAAAGCTCAGGCCCAGATGGTTTCATGGCAGAATTCTATAAAACATTTCAAAAAGACTTACAACCATTATTACTCAAGTTGTTTAGAAGGATACAAACAGAGGGAATTCTCCCAAGTTCCTTCTATGAAGCCAGCATCACTCTAATACCCAAAACAGGCAAAGATACAACCAAAAAAGGAGAAGTATAGACCCATCTCACTAATGAAAACATATGCAAAAATTCTCTACAAAACACTTGCAAATTACATACATACCCACATCAAGAAGATCATCCATCATGACCAAGTTGGATTCATACCAGAAATGCAGGGATAGTTCAACATACGAAAATCATTAATCACATAAAACATATAAATGGTCTGAAAGGCAGAAACCACCTGATCATCTCAATTGATGTGGAAAAAGCCTTTGACAAAATCCACTGTCCCTTCATGCTTAAAGTCATAGAGGGAATTGGATTGGAGGGTTCATTCCTCAATGTGGTCAAAGCCATATACAGGAAATCCACAGACAATATCATCCTAAATGGGGAAACTACAGAAGCATTCCTTTTAAAGGTAGGAACTCAGAAAGGCTGTCCCTTGTCACCACTCCCCTTCAGTACAGTGCTTGAAACACTTGCTGGGGAAATAAAGCAAGAAAATGATATTAAAAGCTTACTAATTGGAAAAGAGGAAGTCAAGCTATCCCATTTTGCTGATATGATTATATACTTAAGGGAAGCTAAAAAACTCCACCAGAAAACTCCTAGAAATGATTAAGAGCTTCAGTAGAGTGGCAGAATACAAAACTAACCTAGAAAAATCAGTAGCCTTTCTTACACCAACAACAAGGTACTAAGAAGGAATGCAAGGAGACCTCCCCAGTCACTGAACCTCAAAACAAAAAATACCTAGGAACAAACCTAACCAAAGACATCAAAGATCTCACAACAAAAATTTAAACCCATGAAGAAGGAAATTGAAGAAGGCACAGAAGATGGAAAAACCTCTCATGCCAGGATTGGTAAATATATAAGTAAATCCATGTCATCTCTACCCAAACTCTTGTACAGATTTATGTAATCCAATTAAAATCACCAAGAGTTTCTTCACAGGCTTGGAAAAAGTCCTTAATTTCATTTGGAAAAACAAAAGACCCTGAATAACCAAAGCAACCCGGAGTGAAAAAAGCAATACAGGGGGGATTTATACCAGACTTCAAACTATAATACAGGCCTATAGTCATAAAAAAACACTTGGTACTGGCACAAAAACAGACTGTTACCAATGGAACAAAATGAAGATCCAAACTTGAGCACACAAAATTTCAAGCCACCTATATTCAACAATGGGGCCAAGAAGACACATGGAGAAAGACAGCATCTTCAGCAAGTGGTGTTGGCAAAACTGGATCACCACTTGTAGAAGAATGAAATTAAACCCCTACCTCTCGCCCAATACAAAAGTCAGCTACAGATGGATCAAAAACCTCAACGTGAAACCCAAAACTCTGAAGGTGATACAAGAAAAAGTTGGCAGCAGACTACAAGACATAGGCAAGGAAAAGACTTTTCTAAATCAGACACAGCAGCTGCTAAGAATAAAGGTCGACAATTGACAATGGACCTTATAAACTCAAAAGCTTCTGTACATCAAAAGAAACAATCACACGGAAGTGAAGAGAAATCCCAAGACTGGGAGGAAAACCTTCAACACAGATACATCTGACAAAGCATTGACTTCCAGAGTATATAAACTACTCAAAAAACAAAGAAGAATGGAAACAAATGAATCACTCAAAAGATGGAGAAAAGAGCTGAACAGAGACTTCACAAGTGAGGAATTAGAGATGGCTGAGAAACATCTTAAGAAGTGTTCAACACCTCTAATAACTAAGGAAATGCAAATTAAAACCATTTAAAATATCATCTCCCTATGATAAGACTGGCTAGGATCAAGGAAACAAATGATACCAAGTGCTGGAGAGGTTGTGGGGAAAGGGGAACACTCATCTGTTGCTCGCAGGAATGTAAACTTGTACAACCACTATGGAAAGCAGTGTGGAGAACCCTTGGAAGATTCAAAATGAGCTTACCACCTGACCCAGTCTTACCACTCCTAGGTATATATCCATAAGACTCATCTTACTGCAGAGATACATGCACAGTTATGTTTATTACAGCTCTGTTCACAATAGCAAAAAGCTGGAACTAACCCAAATGCCCTAAACTGATGAGTGGATAGAGAAAATGTGGTACATCTACACAATGGAGTTCTATGCAGCAGGAAAAAGGCAACATCATGAACTTTGCAGGTAAATGGATGGAACTAGAAAATATTATATTAAGTGAAGTAACACAGTCCCAGAAAAACAAATGACTAATTGTTTCCCTCATCTGTGGATGCTAGCACCAACAACCTAGTTGTAACTATTTCTTGTTGGGAGTGCTGCTGCATATTGGAAAGAACTACAACACCAAGACCAACAGAAAAGACTGCATCAAAGAACTGACTGAAACGGTGAATCTGGTGGGGGAGTCTGGAGGAGGACATTGTTCTAGATTCTATTTGCAACATAATCTTTTTTTTTTTTTTTTTGAGATGGGTTTTCCTGTAGCCCCAGCTGTCCTGGACCTCACTCTGTAGACCATGCTGGCCTTGAACTCACAAAGATCTGCCTCTCAAGTGCTAGAGTTCTAGAATTAAGGCATGTGCCACCTCACACCCAGCCTATGTAACATAACTTGTATAATATAATAATATATATATATATATATATATATATATAAATATAATATATATATATATTATATCTAATATAAATATAATATATATAATAGCATATATATGGTATATTATATATAAATTTTATTTATATATATAAAACAATAAATTAAAAAAAGAGTTCTCCACACTGCTTTCCATAGGGGTTGTATGAGTTTGCATTCCTACTATCAGTGGATGAGTGTTCTGCTTCCCGCACAACCTCTCCAGCATTTTGTGTCATTTGTTTTCTTGATCACAGTCAGTCTTATCTGTCAAAGGTGAAATCTTAAAGTGGTTTTAATTTGCATTTCCTTAACTACTAGTGATGTTGAACACTTTTTAAATTTTTTTAAACTTTTTTATTATTTATTTTTATGTGAATTAATGTACTGTCTGCATGTAGGTCTGTGCACCCATGTTGTGCAATGCCACAGAGGTCAGAAGAGGGTGTTGGATTCTCCTGAAACAGGAGTTAAAAATGGTTCTCAGCCACCATGTAGGTCCTGGGGATTGAACCCAGGTCCTCTGCAAAGCACTCTTAACTACTAGACCATCTCTCCAGCCCTTAACTCTTTTTAAGATGTTTCTCAGCCATCTTTACTTCCTCTTTTATGAAGTCTCTGTTCAGCTTTTTATTCCATCTTTTGATTGGGTCATTTGTTGTCTTGCTCCTTTGTTTTTTGAGTAACTTATATAATCTGGATGTTAAAACCTCTGTCATATGTGGCACTGACGAAGGTGTCCTCACACTCTGTGGGTTTTCTCTTCACTTCTTTGATTGTTTCTTTCACTCTACAGAAGCTTTTAAGTTTAATGAGCTCCCACTTGGCAATTATTGATCTTATTTCCTATGATTCTGCTGTCTGATTTAGAAATTCTTTTCCTATACTTATAACTTGTAAGTTACTGCCAACATTTTCTTCTATCATTTTAAGAGATTCAGGTTTCATATTGAGATCTTTGATCCATTTGGAGTTGATTTTTATACAGGCTGAAATATTAGGGGTTAGTTTTATTTTTCTATAAGTGGTGATCCAATTTTGCTGGCACCATTTGCTGAAGATACTGTCTTTCCTCCATTGAGCATTCTTGGTCCCTTTGTCGAATATGAGGTGGCTGAAATTGTATGTGCTCAAGTTTGGATCTTCATTTTTGTTCCATTGGTCAACAGGTCTGTTTTTGTGCCAGTACCAAGCTTTTTTTATTACTATAGGCCTTTAGTATAGTTTGAAGTCTGGTATAGAGATCCCCTCTGTATTGCTCTTTTCACTCAGGTTTGCTTTCTCTATTTGGGTTCTTTTGTTTTTCCAAATTAAATTAAGGGAATTTTTTTCCAAGTCTGTGAAGAAACTCTTGGGGATTTTAATTGGGATTGCATTGAATCTATACAAGAGTTTGGGTAGAATGGACTTTTTTTACTATATTTATTTTCCCAATCCATGAACATGGGAGGTTTTCCCTCTTCTGATGTCTTCTTCAATTTCCTTCTTCAAGGGTTTAAAATTTTTGTTGTAGAGATCTTTGGTGTCTTTGGTTAGGTTTGTTCTTAGGAATTTTATTGTTTTTGAGGCTACTGTGAGTGGAAAGGTCCCCTCGAATTTCTTCTTCAGTTGCTTGTTGTTGGTGTAAAGAAAGGCTACTGATTTTTCTAGGTTAATTTTGTATCCTGCCACATTACTGAAACTCTTAATCGTTTCTAGGAGTTTTCTGATGGAGTTTTTAGCATCCCTTATGTAAACAATTACAGGTCTGTTTTTGTGCCAGTACCGGACTGTTTTTATGACTATAGCCCTGTAATATAGTTTGGAGTCTGTTATAGTAATCCCGTTGTGTTGCTCTTTGTGCTCAGGGTTGCTTTGGCTATTGGGGTCTTTTGTTTTTCCATATTAATTTTAGGATGTTTTTTCTAAGTATGTGAAGGAAGTCATGGGGATTTTGACTGGGATCACATTGACTGTATATATTACTTTGGGTAGGATGGTCATTTATTCTATAATAATTCTTGTAATCCATGAGCATGGGAGGTCTTTCCATCTTCTGGTATCTTCATTCTCCATTAAAGATTTTAAAATTTCACTGTAGAGATCTTTATTGTCTATTTTATATTTTTGAGGCTATTTTGAATGGGAAGGTTTCCCTTTATTCCTTCTCCACTTGCTTGTTGTTGGCCTAAAGAAAGGCTACTGATTTTTCTAGATTAATATTGTAACCTGCCACTTTATTGAAACTGTTAATTGTTGTTAGGTGTTTTCTGGTGGAATTTTTGGCGTCCCTTATGTATAATATCATGTCACCTGCAAACAAGGAAAGTTTGACCTCCTCTTTTCTAATTACTACTCCTTTAATTTACTTTTCTTGACTTTTTGTTCTAGCAAGTGTTTCAGGCACTATATTGAAAACTAGTGGAGATAGTGGGCAGCCTTGACAGGTTCCTGATTTTAAGGGGAATGCTTCTAATTTTTCCCTTGTTGGAATGATGTTGGCTGTGGGTTTGTTTTATAGCTTTAATTATGTTGAGGAATGTTCCCATCTATGTCTTTAATCATGAACACTTGTAGAATTTTATTAAAGAGCTTTTCCACATCAATTGAGATAACTATGTGTTTTTTTGTCTTTCAGTCTGCTTATGAGCTTTATGACATTTATTGGTTTATATATTTTGAAACATTCCTGCATCTCTGGTATAAATCCGACTTGATCATGGTATATGACATTTTTATGTGTGCTTGTATGCTGCTTACATGTATTTTCTTGAGAATTTTTGTATATATGTTCATTAAAGAAATGGGTCTATAGTTTTCCTTTTTGGTTGTATCTTTGCCTGGTTTTGGTATTAGAGTGATGCTTGCTTCATAGAAGGAATTTGGGAGATTTCCCTTTTTATATCCTTTTGAATAATTTAAGTTATAGAGGTTGTAGAATCTTTTTAAATGTCTTACAGAATTCTGTCATAAATCCGTCTGGGCCTGAGCTTCATAAGTTGGGAGGTTTTGTATTACTTTTCAATTTCTTCATATGTTATGGGTCTGTTTAAGCTATCACTCTCTTCTTGATTAAGCTTTGCTTATTTTCATGATTTAAGATATTCATCAATTTATCTTAGGTTTTTATCTTTAATATAGGTTTTTAAATCATTCTTTAATTAGCTAGAATTTTTCCTTATCTGTTTTGATATTTCCCTTTTCATCTCTAATTTTGTTGATTTAGACTTGATCTTTCTTTCTTTTGGTTAACTGGGCTAGAGATATATCTATCTTGTTTACCCTTTCAAAGAACCAGCTCTTGGATTCATTGATTCTTTGTATTGTTTTCTTTGTTTCTATTTCATTGATCACTGTTCTTATTTTTGTTATTTTTTCTTATCTGTTGGGTTTGGGATTCATTTGTTGTTGTCTCTCAAGTGTTTTTAGTTGTAACATTAGTTCATTTATTTATACTCTTTTCTGTTTTTGTTTTAATGTAGGCACTTAGGGCTATAAATTTCCTTCTTTAAGACTGCTTTTAAAGTGTCCTATAGGTTTGGTTTTGTTATATTGTCCTTTCTAGTTTAATTCCAAGGATACTTTTATTTCTTTCTTTATTTCTCCCTTGACCCATTCATTGTTCAAGAATGTGTTGTTTAGGCTCCTTGAGTTTTTGTAGATAGTAGGGTTCCTTCTGGTGTTGATATTAAACTTTATTGCATTGTGGTCTAATAAAATGCATGAAATTATTTCAATTTTTTTGTAATTGTTGAGGTTTTCTCTGAGTCCCATATGTGGTCAGTTTTGGAGAACTTTCCATGGAGTGCTTAATAGAAAATATATTATTTGGTGTTGGGGTGGAATATTTGGTAGAGGTTTGTTAGCTCCATTTGGTGTATCATATTGTTCAGTTCAACTGCCTGTTTATTCTTTGTCCAATTGACCTGCCTAATGTGCACAGTGGAGTATTGAAATCTACTACTATTAGTGTTTTGGGATGAATCTGTGCCTTAAAGTCATGTAGAATTATGTTTATGAAGTTTGGTGTGCCAGAGTTTGGTCCAAACATAATCATGATTGTGAAATGTTCATGGTTGATTGTTCCTTTGATAAGAATGTAGTGACCTTCTCCATCTCATCTAATTAGTTTTAATTTGAAGCTTATTTTGTCTGATAGTAGAAGAGCAACTCCTGCTTGTTTCTTAGTACCATATGCTTAGAATACTTTTTTTCACCTTTTGAACCTAAGACAATGCCTGTCCTTGAAGGTGAGATGGGTTTTTTGTAGGCAACAAAATTATGGATTCATTTTCTTAATCCATAGTCCCAGTCTGTGTCTCTTGATGGGGAGGTCAGAATCATTACTATTTAAAGTTATTATTGAGAGATGTATATTTCTTCCTATCAATTTAGTTTCTGTTTGCGTTTTTGATCTAGGTTTGTATTTCCACATGTATATCTGTATTAATTATTTTCTCTTATCTTCCTTTCCTCTGCTTTATGAATTGCTTCAAGTATTTTCTGAAGGGTTGGTTTTCTGGACTTGGTTCTTTCATCTTGTTTATGTCATGAAAGATTTTCCTTTCTCCTTCCACTATTATGGACATTTTGTTGGGCAAAATATTCTAGTTTGACATCTATAATTTAAAACTGGAAATATTTTGGTTCAAGCTCTTATGGCTTTCATTATTTGCATTGAAAAGTCAGCTGTAATTCTGATGGCTTTCCCTTTATATGTAACTTGTTTCTTCTTGTAGTTTTCAGCATTGTCTTTGTTTCGAGCATCTAGTGTTTTTACTATGATATGGAATGGAAAATTTATTTTCTGGTCTTGTCTATATGTTATTCTATCTGCTTCTTGTATTTGTATAGGTATGTCTTTCCTCAATTTAGGAAATTTTCTTTGATAATTTTGTTGAAGATCTGGTCAATACCATTATCCTGGGATTCTTCTCCTTCCTCTATACTTATGATGCATAGGTTTGGTCTTTTCATTCTGTCCCATATTTCCTGATTATTTCACTCCTGTGTTTTTTTTTTCTAATTTTTCATAATCTTTGCTTGAGCCTTCCAATACTTTCATGCTATCTTACAGTATTGATATTCTATTTTCTGCTCCATTCATTATGTTACTGAGGCTTTCTCCCATCCTTTCCTGTTGACTGGATGAGTGTTTGGCTTCCTTTTACATTTCAGCCTGAGTTTTCATCAGTATTTCCACCTCATTCTGGTTTATCATTCTCTTCTTTTAGTCCATCTCTATTTCCTCCTAGTTCTTTGATTCATTTGTTTTTGTGGTCTTTAAATTCATTGAACTCTTTGAGTATGTTTGTGATTTTTTTTTAAGATGTTTGTCTGGGTTACCTCCAGGGAGTTCACATTGTAGTAGTCTTCTATAGGGCTGGAAGTATTTGGTAGGGTCTTATTATTTGAGTTTCTCATGTTATTAGTTTTTCATTGTGCTTTTGGCATATGTATTTGTTTTGTTGTTTGTCTTCTGTTATGAAACTCAAGTGTTTCTTAGTTGAGTTGAAGACTGACTTTGCTTGTTTTCTTCATACCTTCATTGTCTTCTTATTAGTCATAGAAGGCTGGGTGGGTCTAGGCTTCAAGTTTTCACTTTTGTTTTTGTAGTTGGGGGAACAGCTAGTTCTTGCCCTTCTAATCAGGAGCATCTCCAGGGGCCCAGGACAGGTAACAATCAGGTTGGCTTGAACCTCACATTGTGTGAAGTAAGCTTACTGGGTCTTCTGGGCTTGCTATAAGCCTCTAGATCTGGAACCAGGATCAGAAAAGCTTAGCCTGGAGCTTGGGGAGTAGCCATAGCTGTAGCCAATGGGTTAGGGTTTTGGAATACCATGGCATCCAGCTGTATTGCCTCTAGGCTTCTGTCTCACCTGCTGGGCTGCTGATTCACTCAAGTGGGAGTCCAGTCTCTGGGTGATGGGCGGGGCTCTGTCTCACCTGTCTGGAGCCAGAGTTGTAACCACCAGTTGCTGAGCCTGAGATGAGCCAGAGCTGTGGTGCAGGCATAGGCCTCTGTGTGGATGGGTGTGGCTTGTACTGTGTGCTCAGAGCTGGGAGAAGGTTGCCAGAATGGATGTGCCAGGCTCTGTCTTACATCCTGGACACCAGGGTTCCAAGCACCAGATCCCTAGCTGTGAAAGCCAAAAGTGGAGCTACAGGGAGTAGGTACCCAGATTTGGGGAGCTGTGGGCTGAGTGCCAGCAGTTAAGACTGAAGCTGGCTGTAGCCATGAGCTGTGACTGCTGGGCTTTGTGGGCCAGAACTGGGGCTGTAGCAGGGACACTAGCAGTCTTCTGCCGGTGTGGGGTGCAGTTTGCTGCCTTCCTGGAAGCTGGGGCATGCCTCTTCCACTGAGCTACTCACTGGGTGGATCAATAAAAATATTTTTAAGCCCGGTGTGGTGGTGTATGCCTTTAATCCTAGCACTTGGAAGCAGAGGCAAGCGGATCTCTGTGAGTTCAAGGCCAGCCTGGCCTACATAGTCAGTTCCAGGACAGTCAGGGTACTACAGGGGAGACACTATCTCAAAAGTATATATATATATATATATTATATAATATATATATATATATAGTTAAATCTTCAACAAATTGACAGGAAAGATTTTCTCCATTGAAAGAATGAAAGGAAAATTATACAAAAAGAACGCTAAATTAGTCAAAATGCCCTAATCATATATGTCTGTTTAAATACAATTATAGCCTATTGTGCAACCAAGATATTCACACGAATTGCTGAAACCAAAAGAGAACTTTTCTTACAATTTTTAATGTTCCCAGAGAATTTTCATCTAAATTAATATGTATAATTGTTTTAAATTTTATTTCACTTTTAATGTATAAAATTGACTTTATGTTTAAGAGTTTGATGTCTGTATTAGTCACTTTTCTGTTGCTGTGATAAAACACCATGACCAAAGGAACTTATTAAAGGAAGAGTTTATTTGAGCTTACAATTGATGGTTCCAGGGAATTAGATTCCATTGTGGCGGGAGGCATGGCGCCTAGATCTGGAGCAGCATGCAGAGGGTCACATCTCACAAAGAGCATAGGAAGCAGAGAGAGAGCAACTGTAGACCACGAGGCTTGTTAAACTCACTAAGCCTGCCCCCAGTGACACACTTCCTCCAGCATGACCACACACCCCAAGACCTCCAAAAACAGCACCACCAACTGGAGACAAACATCTGAATACCTAGAGCCTATGGGGGACACTCATTCAAACCACCACAATAAAAAAGAAATAACCCAAAGACAATAATTTCTACAATGTGACTCTGGGCTGGGGAGCTCTCATCTACTCTGGGATCAAAAATAGCAACAATCTCCCTGATTTCGTTTTATTTTGAAAAGTTCTCTAGGATAATGATGCATAATTTGACTTAAAGAATATTTTTCAGATCCAGCTCTAGTAAGTGTATCAGATGGGCAAAAGCTCCACTCTTTTACTAGATTTTAGAAAATGACTCTCTATTTCACTGTGGACACAAAAGAGGGTAAACATTTCAGAGAAGGCCTCTTCTCAATACTAGGGTTCAACTTGGAAGTCTTCATTTCCAGTATAAAAGAAAGGACATTTAGTACTTGTTTTCTTAAGGAAAGCAGTGAATTCTCCTCAAGCCTGTATTAATAGCTGTTGTGCTGCTTGGGATTGCAAACATTCATGCCTGTGTTCTCATGATTCTTAATCTCTTAAATATCTGAGAGGGGGATAGAGAGATGGCACTAGCTGCTCTAGCAGTGGACAGGATTTGGATTCCCAGTACCTACAAAGCAGCTAACAACCATTCCTAACACACATACAGGCAATATAATGCACATAAAATAAACATAATAAATAAAAATTTTAAACTATCAGATAGCTTTATTTAATGTCTACTCCATGACAGTTTCTGAACTGAATCTCTGTTAGAGATCACTGTCCTGGTTGACCTCTGCTAAAACCAAAACATGCCATACAGGCCAAGTTACAACCAGCCAAGAATGTCTAGATGGCAAGGCCAGTTAGGCACGTGTGCAGATGCAGGTTCTGAAGAGCAGTGCCCAGATGCTCAGATAAAAAAAAAAAAAAAGCTATGCATTAATCACACTGTTCTGTGAACATCTGCTCTATACCTTGTAAACAGTCCACATTTTGTTGCAAATAGTTTCCTGAGTCCCTGTAAAGAGGTGCCCTTTAATCTGACTGCCTTTGCTCCTGAATGCCTGTTTAGAGTACTTTATCCATGCTATTAAAATCTTTGGCAGTTAGAGAATCTAGGCCTTTTTTTTCTGCAGGACAGAACTCCCCTTGGCCCCTGCTTTCTTAAAGTTGAAGTGTCATATGTGTCCTGTGTGATATTGTGTTGTCCTTCCAGATTTTCTACCTCCCACTACTCTGAACTTATCACCTCTAGAACGTTTAATAAACAGAGAGCAGGCAGGAAGAGGGTGAAAGATGCCATGAAATTGTCCATGTAAATGTGCTTCAAGTGAATTGATGGCCCTCAGCCTGGCCATGTCCATCAGTAGCTCCTGATCACTTAGAACTTGAAAGAAATAGAGAGGCTCCAAGCTTCAGCCCAGTCCTGGATTATGATCTGTATTTATATTAAGATTATCAGATGAATCATGTTATGTTTTGGATCTGGAATATTCTCCCAAGTCCCATATACTAAATGTTTACCCACCATGGTGGGTGATAGCCCTAGTTTGTAGAACTTTTAAGAGGTGAGACCTACTGAGAGTTCTTCTGATAATTAGAAGTGTGTCTGAGAAGATCACAGTACCTCATCCCTTTCTTTTCCCTCCTGATGCTTCCTAGCTTTGAAGTGAGGGTCCTAGCTAGTGGAAAGCCAACCAATAAATTCTCACATACTAAAGATTGAGAAGCGATGTAGAAAACAGCTGTCAGTGAATGTCTGCTGCAGTTAAATAGGAACTAGCAAGAACTGCTAAGACCTTAAGACTTCAAAAGTTAATTTTGTTATAAAATTGAGCCAAAATTTCAAATATTTTGAAATAATGGCAACCTATGCTGTGTTATTTACCTATAAATGTTGTGGCAGCACTGCCCTGAATCTACTTACTTTGAAAGTTTGAGGGTTTATAGCAGCAGTAGATTTGACTGTAGGAGGGACTTTTATAGGAGCTTATTTACATGCCATGTAAAGGGTGTCCATAGATGGTTTAATCAGACCTGGTGTTTTGGTTTCACACTGCCATCAAGGACCCTGGCATTTGATTTTTGTTCTCACTGTATTTCCAGGTACAATATCTGACCCAGAAGAAAAGGACCAAATATAAAGGAGACTCTATATCTCACACACTTTTGTTTATACCCCTGTGTCTGCAACATATGTATACCCAAAATCAATCTATAAGCAATATTAATTAGGACACACACATGGGCATACTGCCCATGACACATATCATATCCAAGTTCTAATAAGGACCAGGACAGAGTGGATTCCAGGTCAACAAAACATGTTTTAGAACCATCTTTTTCATTATTGCACTTTCCGGAAATATGCATAACAAAGCTGAGTTTTTTACTTCCTAACTTTTTACCAACTGAGCTACATTCCGCTGAGTCACATGATTGATTCTCCTGACAATCAACTGCATCCTGAGCCCACTTCCTGCCAATTGATCTCATTAGCATTTGGACATTCTAAGAATTATTCCTAATGGTCATCGCCATGTGATTTCTGTTCCATCAATCTCTGCTTTATAATATTATGGAAAATTCTAGAAATAAAACAAGTTCTAATATAATAAATTGTTCAAAAAAAAATTCACTGGCTTTGCAGTGGCTCTGATCCAAGTATTACCTCAGCCAAGTAAAGTTCCTCCCAGTAGGGCTTTGCGGTTTTCTTTTTTGAGGCTTTTTATTCTTTTTATTTCAACTGTTTAATAGTCCAGAATTAGGAATTCAAGCATCCTCTTTTTAAAATATTAATAGCAATAGAATACGAGTCATCAATCACAAACTAGCATGAATTGGCTTAATTATATTAATCTAATGGCTGACAGAGACCATCCACTTTACTGAAAGAAGACTATAGTTTGGGGCTATGGAAGGTCAGTTAATCACTTTAGAGCACCAAACCTTTGTCCTGCCCCTCACTGGAATGCTGCTATGAACTGAAGTCATTAGAGGCCAGCAGATTGGCAGGTGGAATTTTGTAAAAGAGCACAGGAAAAAGGGAAATCCATGAAGGATTCATGCCTATTTCAAAAATTTGCTTCAAATATTCCAAGTCCCTTTTCTCTCTTCAGCCCATGATACGCCTTAGCCTAATAGAAGATCACAAAGTATACTCAAGTTAGTATTATAATAATGTACGTGTAGGTTTATAATATTTTGGAGGGTAGTTTGAGAATAGGCTAGAAAGATGACTTTCGTTGGAAACAAATGTATTAAGAATTTTGCATAGTTAGTATATTAAATAGCAATTATCTATATCCAGACTATTTCTGTGGAAGCATGTTATTAGTGATATCATTGTTATTGTTGATGGACAACTTTATTACACACCCAATCAAGTATAGATTGACAAATATAAACCAAGAAAAGGGGAAAGTACTTCTAGATGACCAGAAACCATCAGGGTTACTCTCTAGCCCTCATACCTGAGCCCAACAACTAAGGACAGACATATAAGTAATTATTATGGATAAAGGATATCAATATCTAAGAATATAATTAGGGGCTGGAGAGATGGTCTAGCGGTTAAAAGCGCCGACCGCTCTTGCAGAGGACCCGGGTTCGATCCCCAGCACCCACATGGCGGCCGAGAACCGTCTGAAACTCCAATTCTAGGAGAACTCCAGTGCCAGGGGAATCCAACACCCTCTTCTGACCTCCGCGGCATTGCACGACACGGGTGCACAGACTTGCATGCAGACAGTACATTCATACACATACAGAAATAAATAAAAAATTTAAATAAAAAGAATATAATTAGAGTTTAGAGTTCTTAGTAAGAAATACAAGGGGCTCTCTCTGCTGTGATAACTAGACACACATTGGATGTGGATCATAGATGTGTTTATTGATGTTCTTGATGCCCAAGTGTCATCTCAATGAATCACTAGCATTTTATACCGAATAAGATTTTAGGTTTTAAAAGCAAATTTACATGTGTGAAACCTGTTTAGCATATCATATTAGCTCCAGGAGGAAGTAAGCATAGTTGCTACTGTGTCCTTTCATTTATAAAGAGAGTAAAGTTCTGATTATTTTAAGTGGCCTTAAAATGTGGCATTATCAGGAATGATAGAAGTGGAACAGGAATTCAGATCTTCTGTCTCTAAACCTTTTTTTATAAACTTTTTTCATATTTTATAATCACCCAACAAACTCGTATAAAAAGGATATGGGGAGAATGGCAGTGACTTTTATGACTTATTTTTTGTGTATGATTGTTTTGGCTCCATATATGTAAGTGTACCCAGTGGCCAGAAGTGGGTGTTGGATCCCATGGAACTGGAGTTACAGACAGTTGTTAGCCCTCATGTGGGTGTTCAAAATCAAAATGCAGTATTCTGCAGGAGCATCCATGGTTCTGAACCAGGGAGGCTTCGCTCCAGCCTGACTAGCTGACGTTTAGATAGTCTTCCCAGCCCCTCTATCCTCTCATCCACCTTCAACTAAATCTGCCAGAATAACTGAGTAAATAAATGCAAATGTCCACAGATAACAGCTACTCCAAAATTAAGAGTATACCTGAACTTCAAAACAAGAACATGAACAAGGATATGGAAAACCACCAATAAACATACATGTCATCTACAATTAAAAAAGATTAAGAAAGCAAAGCATCCTCAAAAGCTGCTGAGAACTGAAATGTATCATGTGCCAACAAAAGCTCTCTGAAAAGTTCAGTCTACCCTGCAAGTCACTTTAGAAGTTGATGATCTTCCATTGGCTCTATAAAACCAAGGTCAGGGTATGAAACCATTGTGAAGATAAATCTGTAGCAAGGGCAGTCTGAGGAAGTGAATTTCCAAAATGAATGAAGAGAAGCTCTGTTCTAGACAAATCCTCATTTTAAAGAGAATTCCTATGGAAAGAATAGGCCAGAAGAAAAAGAAAATCCAGATGAAACTGGGAAAGGACATGAAGGATTCGGACTTCAAAGGCTGCTTGTACTCTTCTTACTACCTCTCCTCATTTGTGAAAAGAACAGGAAAGAGAGTGCTACAACTACCTTTCTCTTCCAACACATGAAGATATCAGAATGTAAATCCCATAAAATCATAAAAATAAATTTACAATGCTTTAAGGAAATAGGGAGAAAATATGTAAGTGCTTTATAGACATATTTTCACAAAATTCTACCTCAATAGCATCTCCCCACCCCAAATGTGAAAACATTGATATAAAAGTAATACATACACGTTAAGAAAGAAAATTCTAAAGCAGATTCCGAAACCTGTGGAAATGAGATCACAGGGGAAAAAAGCTGTGGAAAGATAGGGAACCAAGCTTGGGAAAGAACATAAATTAAACAAAAATAATTTTAGTAAAGAAGCTTACATTTGGAAACAAATCAGATGAACACAGTAGTTGATGCTTTAAGAAAACCAGAAAGTGCATAAGAAAAAATAGAAAGATTTAAAATCCTGAGAAATATAGAAAAAGATTTAACCTACTCTTGAGGATAAGTTTAGAAGATAAGTAAGAGAGATTTGTCATGCTGTGACAGGTATCCCAAGAGAAAACCAGAGGAAGAAAAGAGATACTAGGATTTCCCCTTAAGAAAGCTTCCCTAAAGTTTAAAAGAATACAGTAGAAAGAATTGAAACTGCATGTCTAAAAGGTACATGACATGCATTAGAAGAAATCTTCTTAGAGAGCCATGGCATATTCTAATAAAATAATCGGACTTTAAAAGAAAGAATAATAAGTCTTCTGAAATGTAACCCCTTGATTCCAAGACACTTGTGAAAAAATTAAGATGGTATTAGACATTCTGAAATCAAGGCAAAAGGAAATTAATCAACACAGAGATTACATAGTTATAGAATAGGAAATATGAGCAAATGTTGTATCCATCTGAAGACTGTTCAGGAATCTACAAAATCAAACAAGCAAACAACAGCAACCATACCCACCTATCTTACCATCTACACAATAGAAGTTTTCTGTTTAAAAATAAGAACAGAAATCTAAATCCTCAAACAACAATGGCATTGGTAGTGAATAGGAAATGTATAATTATATATAGAAATAAGAGTAAATGGCAGATGTTAAAAAGCAAAGTGTTTGATGGATACAGTCTGACAGGGAGAAAGGAGAGGAGAGAGAGAATGGGTGCACACCAAGGAAGAGACTATTGAGTGCTCAGATTGCCTTTAGCAACTTGCTGGCTGCAAGCTGAAGACCACTGTTTTACACAGAAACTATTTCAGACAAGAAAGAAAGATGGGTTACTTCTAGTGAACATGAAGATTTCTAGTAGGAAGTTAAAAACTAGAGATAGAGATAAGGGAGACAGCTTAGAGACAGATACAGGAATATGAGATAGAGGTAGAGTCAGAGGTAAGAGACATGAGAGAGAACATATATATAGAAGAACATAAAAGTACAGGAAGTACTCTCTATAAACACTATATTACAAAGCCAGAAGCTGAGCATGTTGAGCATATCCATATATCAACAAGTATTTTGTATTTTGTAAAATACAAAATATTTCCATTGGCTAACAAAGCAGCTGTGTCTCTTGTGATCATGTTTTCAGGGTGTGGTACATAAGCAATAACAAGAGGTTTTGCAGTTCCTTTGACTGTAAATTACTTCCAAATTCAGGTTTAAAATATGACAACACAGCAAATGATATATAAGCAACCCTCAAATTTAATGGCAAGAAAATAAATACCCAATTTTCTTACATGTACAGACAATTTAAATAAACACAGAAAATCTGCAGATGGCAAATAAACATGGGACATTTTTTTATTGGTGCTTTGTACATTTCATACATCATTTTCCAATTCAGATCAGGCATATTTCCCTTTCCCTTCCCCCCCACCCCCACCCCATCCCAGATCATGCATTTTGCCATAACTGTCCTGCATCTTTCTGTTTTTTTTAATTTAATTTTTATTGATGCTTTGTGCATTTCATACATCATTTTCCAATTCAGATCAGGCATATTTCCCTTTCCCTTCCTCCCCACCCCCACCCCATCCCAGATCATGTATTCTGCCATAACGGTCTTGCATCTTTTTCTGGTTTTTTTTTTTTTCATTTTTTAGATATAAGTGATAATCCATGAGTACAAGCATCCTTCGTGCAAAACCAATCTGCAGGCTGTTGTGCCCAAACCCCCACAGCCCCACCATCCAGTGGGGAGTGACAGGTTGTTTGTTCAATCAAGTTGATCAAATGAGTGTGTCTATGCCAAAGTAACCTACCATAACTATTAGTGCTGCTTAAATACCTATATATCTAATTGCTTGTGCTTCATTAGTAGGATCGAAAGGTTACTCCTGGACAAACTGTCAGCCCATGAAAGGAAACAGCCAGAATTGACCAGAGTCCAAGTCAACAGCTCCAGAGAGAGTGGACTGTTTTACTTCTCATCCACCTGTGCCCCTTTTCTAAGCCTAGGGAACAATCTGCGGAAGAGGGGGCGTGGTAGAATGTAAAGGCTGCGATTGGGGTGAATGGTGAAACATGGGACATTTTTATCATCATTAGGGAATATAGATATTAGGGAAATCACATTGATGTCATGAATAACAGGACATGGAAGGTAAAATGAGACTATGCACATGGAAGGGGATAGTGGGACAGGGAGCCCAGAAAAGGTTATAAGTAACTGAGGTCAAGATACATTATGCACTTATACAGAAATGTTACAGTAAAAACTCTTTATACAATTACAATGTATATTAAAAGAGCAGTAAACCAGTCCTACGATACATGCCTTTAATCCCAGGACTTGGGAAGTAGTAGCAGGCAGATTGTGAAATGAAGGCCAGCCTGGTCTACATAGTGAGTTCCAGGTCAGCTGGGGCTACAGGGAGACACAGCCTCAAAAACAAAGAAAGAGAAAAGAAAACAATAAAAATCAGCCTATGGGGATAGCTCAATTGGTAAATGCTGGTAGCCATGCAACAATGAGGCGATGAGTTTGAACCTCAGACCCATGTAAAAAGAGGGTGTGATCTGACTCCTTCCAAGGCTCAGCAGTCATTGAAGAAGAGGGGGCAGAAAGAGTGCAAGTGCCAGAAGTGGTGGGCGATACAGACAATCCATGTTTTCCTTATATAACAGGGAAGTTCACACATGAACCTACAGCACTTGTGACAACATGGACAAGACTTGGTGAAGCTCAGAGCAGACAAAACCCCAACATTGATGAGGGAGGCTGGCAAGGAGCCCCAACCTCAACTGAAGAATGACTGGCACTTGATAGCTGCCGGAAGAAGAGAGTGAGTTTTCTTTAACGGTGTATTGCTGAGTGGGTTGAGTAGGTTCCTGAGAATAGACCCAAGCCCAAGAGCATTGAGGAACACTCATTAGACTTCATAGACTCCCCAGGCTGTATCATGGAGACCAGTGCAGGGGGATCAAGACAGGATACATGCTTAATGGACTTCATTTGGGGGAACATGGAAGGAAAAGACCCCAGTGTGAAACACAAGGGCAGGATTGATGGATGTTTGGGCTTGCCAAGGAGGAACCTCCAAGCATTTCCTTAAAGAAAACATGACATCTCTTAGCAAAAAAAAAAAAAAAATCCTATAATTAAGGTGATATGGGTAAATATGTATGTATATATTTATGTATACATAACTATGTATATATTTATATATATATGTTAATACATATATGTATATATATTGAAGCAATACAAGTTAGAGAGAACAACAACAAAAGAACTGGAATAAAAACACTGGAAAGACTCAGTAAAAGATGCAAGACATGTATGGAAGAGTGCAGGGACTCAGGTGGGGTGGGGGGCATGGAAAGGGAAATGACTCTAAATTCGATTGAAAAATGATGTAAGATTTATGGGAAAAGTTTAATAACAAAAAATGCCAAAAAAATAATAACGAACATTAAGTTGAGGGAGGAGGAAGGTGGGGCGGAGACAGGGGAGGGGGTCTAAATATGATCAAAACATACTGTATGAAATTATCAAAGAATCAACAAAATATATCTTAAAAAGTGGCGGTGA
This sequence comes from Rhizomys pruinosus, assembly GCA_009823505.1. Taxonomy (NCBI): domain Eukaryota; kingdom Metazoa; phylum Chordata; class Mammalia; order Rodentia; family Spalacidae; genus Rhizomys; species Rhizomys pruinosus. The sequence continues at coordinate 366,151 of VZQC01008587.1, read as the reverse complement.
TGCATGCTTTTAATACCCCTGTTGGGGAAGCAGAAACAGGAAAATCCTAGTCTTGTTTTGCAGCCAGTCTAGCTCAGCTGATGAGTAGTAGATCAGGTGAGAAATTCCGTCTCAAAAATCACAGTGACTTACACTTAGGAACACCTGAGGAACAGCAACCAGGGTTATCCTCTGTCCTGAACATACACCTGCTTGTTCATGTGTGCACGCAAAATGCACACATGCACACATGCGCATGCACACACAGAATAATAAAAATTATGAAGACAACCAAATCAATATTACTACACAACTATTAGAATGGTGAAAATAGAAAATTATTAAACCTGTCAATTTATCAGTGGCTCAGGGTGATGTGGACAATGTGGAACTCATATTTGAAGTAGGAGTAGGAGGAAAATTTGGACTGGTAGATAATTCATGGTGTTGATTATCAATGTGGAGGCCATAGTGCAAGCACACATTAACACACATATAAGATTGTATGAGCTTTACATAGTGTAATTTTTATTTGTGTTGTGACTAAATAAACTCTTTAATTAAAATGTAAGTCAAATAAAGCATGGGTTATTGCCATTTATTTCAGTTTAGCATGGGGAATTCCATACTAACAAGATGAAAATTAATTTGCTCCTGATATTTATGCAAATCTATGTGAAGTTATTTCTGCTCCAGCCTATGAGCTCTGGGGAAATATATCACAATTCTAGTGTTTGAGGCTGAATGTTGGCAGGGTTCACACCTGTAGCTATTGGATGAATCTCCAGGGGATATTCTAGCGTTTGGACTTCCCTCAAAGATGATCACTGGTTCCATGGTGAGCATTCTGAGGGAAAACCCAACAGAAGTTTCATCCCCTTTTATGGCCTAGCTTACAGAAGAGATGCAGTGTTGTTTTGTTTCATTTTATTCATAGAGTTAGACAACTGGACCACCTGGTATTAAGAGAAAGAAGAGGCACATAAGGGATTGGGTACATTTTTGGAAAACACACTTTACCAAATAGATACATAAATGAACACTTAAATGTGTTATCATAAACTAAAATTTTGAACATGGGATATCTAATATAAAGATAGTGACATCAAGGGCTAGAAAAATGGCTTAGGTGAAATTCAGGCACCCAAATCCATATAAGATTCTGGGCACAGAGGCACATATCTGTAACCTGAGCACTGCAGGGAGGGGAGACAGATCACTGGAGTTTACTAAACACTCAATCTGGTCGATCTCTGAACTAGAGGTTCACAGAGACTCTGTCTCAAAAAATACAGTAGAGAACCAATTGAAGACGCCTGACAACAATCTCCTGCTTTCATTCATACTCCCCCACACACATACACACATATAAACATGTGCACACATAGACCATTCATTCATACAACTATATCCATAAAACAAAATATCATTAAATAAAACCATATTCCACAGTTTTTAAATAAGCTAATATTTTCCATAAACTATGAAACTCCCTAAAGAAAAATCTATATTATTTTAGTTTAAATTTTTCTTTTATAGACACAGTACACAGAAAAGTACATGCAGAAAGGAATGTAAGTTGGACTTCATTAAATTTAAAAAGTTCTAATCTGTAAAACACAATGTCAAGAATGAAAGTATAACTCACAGGCTGGGAAAAATATTTGCCAAAGGCATATCTAAAATATGTAGATATGTATCTAAAAATAGATTTCCTGAAATTCAATAAGAAATTGCATAATTTAAAATAAGATTAGGAGGCTTTTCCAAGATGGTGGCTCCCGGTGGATGTGTTCTAAGTAGCTAATGGCAAAGTTGGGGACGGGGACCTAGGAGACCCCCAAGAGTATTCAGAAGCATTGGAGGTGGTTCAACGGCATTTGGATCCCAGGGACTACAGTTTGGCACTATAGACACTGCCAGAAGGCATTGGGAGACAACAGGGACAGCCTCATATTAGCTGAGCCTTTCTCCTACTGAACCCAGGTACAGACCTTGGCACCTGGACCAGGGGGATCTGTTGGTAGATTACAGGTGGTGTACAATGGTTCTGTGAGTACATCTCACCAGGAGGGTGATTGGGGCTCACCCTACTTGGATGTGGGGGACTCTGGCTGCCCTTCAGCAGAGGCCATGTGATCTTCTCGCCCACAGGACCAGGAGTGGCTGGGTGCTCAGGATTCGGTTTCGACAGCCTGGGTGGTTCGGGCTGGCTTGGGTGTTGCATGGTTTAGTCCATTGGGTGAACTATTTGCTGGTTGGGTGAGGGGTGTTGGTCTATACAGTGTGAGGATACAGTTGAGATTTTTGAGCCTAAAGTATCCACACCTGTACATCAAATAAGAGGACAACAAGAACACCTGAGGAATATAACCAATATCAGTGTCCACCCAATAAACACCTAAGCTTCACATTAGAACCACTCCCAGCAGAAGCTACCCAAATGTCTAAAGCTCAATGAAAGAAAAATAATACAAAATACTCAGGTGGCTCTCTGCCAAATACTAATACCCCTATTCAAGTACCCTCTAGTGAAGACCCCTTGGATATAACTCAGGATACAGCTTTCAAAAGAACAATTATGAATATGATTAGAGAAATTAAGGAGCCGAGGGAATTTAAGGAGCTTATAAACGAAGAAGTCAGGGACCTAAAAGAGGACAAGGATAAACTGAAAGTGGACAATGACAAATAGCAGAATGAAATTACAAAAGATATAGAAACATTGAAGAAAATTCAAGTCTAAATGAAAAAAAAAAATACAACATTCCACAAACAACTTGGAAAGGATGGGAGAAACTCTTAATAATAGAATGGATGAAGTAGAAAATAGAATATTAAGATTGGAAGACAATAGGGAAGGATTGAATAAATCAAGTAAAGATTATGAAAAATAAAAAAACACAAGAATGGAATACTCAGGAACTGTGGAATACAATGAAAAGACCAAACATATGAATTATAGGGTTAGAAAAGGAAGAAAACTCACAAGATAATGATATGGCTCAGGTTTTCAACAAAATTTTAGAGGAAAATTAAAAGCAAATTAAAGCAAGAGATACCTATACAAGTACTAGAAGCACATAGAACACCAAGAAGACAGAACCAGAAAAGAAATTATCCATGCCATATCATAGTACAAAACACAAGATGTTCAAAGCAAAGAAAGGATACTGAGGGCTGCAAAAGAAAAGCAAGTTACAGCAGGGCCTTATTGCCTCTCTTCTTGCAGGTATCCCAGTTTATAGGCAAGGAGCCTTTACCTTTTTTGGGGGGGGGGTCTTGGATCCCCTGGCCAACATCTCCTTGGTAGAATAATCCATTGCTGATATCAGAGCTCTTCTGTATTAATATATTTTGCTTAAGTGCACGGCTTAAGGAGACTTTAGTATTATATTTGGTTCTGAATAGAGAATAATCCTTTTCACAGTTCCTATGTCTATTAGTCAATTAAAGAAGGCAGTTTTACCGGTTTTACAAGAGATTACCTCTATGACAGATGGCTCCAATTTACAGTTAGAGAACAACCTCATCATCGTCATATTCTTCCTTGTTCTGTGAAGGAGAGGTAAGAAAATCTCTCATATTAAAACTGTGGCACCTAGAAGGTAAGTTTCATTAGGACTCATTATAAATAGTTGTTACAAGTAGAATCCACAGAGGGGTTTGATGCATGTAGCAGTCTGATGCTTTTCTTCCTTTCAATGTTCAGACGGGCCAACCTTTCTGCTGGCACTTCCTGGTACATCCTACACAATGCAAAGCTGTGTCTTTTCTTTCTCAGCCGTTAAGTTGGTGACTTTTTTTTATTTCAGTTTTTTTGTTTTTTGACCCATGAGTCTCAAAAAGGCAGTTGTAGTACAAGTACCTATAGGCAGGAATCAAGGCGCAGATTTCATCAAATTCACCCAAGCTATTTTGGGTGACTGTATGTCGTTAACTTGGGAAGTAAACTTAATTTCTTAAGTTAAATCATCATACAGGTAAAAGAGAATACTACAAGATGATATTCTACAACAGAAAAATTATAGAGAACATTTGTATGTGCCAATCCCAAAGTTATTGTTATACAGATTTTAAGTAAAACAAATGTGGACAACAACAATTTATATTTCCAATTACCTAAGGTGCATTACCATTTTTATCAGAACCTTTAAACCAATGTTGTTTAATATACACATATTTACTTTTATTAAGTCCTAAAATACCATGTAACCTATAGACAGAGTCTGGGCAAAATTGGATACTTGTTGAACTCA
>VZQC01008587.1:343726-359194 GCA_009823505.1 Rhizomys pruinosus | reverse complement strand
GGGGGGTGTTTATTGGTCACTTTAAGATTTTTAATTTTGGAAATCTCTTTGGGGGGATTGCCCCATTACTCCAGATGGGTATAAATATTGTAAAGTTTAGTAGAAAATACAATACTTGTATTGGGATGAAGTGGTTAAATATTTCCAGAGTGGAATGATATAAAGAGTGAGGCAAGTTTACTAATGGTCTAAATGGGATTGTAACCATACAGGATTGTGGTTGGTTCTTGGTCCATTCCTGGCTTGTGCTGGACTTCCAGTTATAGATTTGGATTAAAGGGGCATAGACAAGTAATGGATTAACTCTGACTACTGAAAGATAGCATCTGTCTCTGTCTGTTATTCAAGTGTTACTTTTGATACCCGATCTGCCCATTTCAAGATAATTTGACTCAAGAAAAGCTAGGTTTACTGAACCAGCAGCATGCAGCCCAGAGACAGCTTGGACGGACTCGATAAAATTTATCAGCTTAATTCCAATCAATAGGTATGTTTCCTATTATTGGAAAATTACAAACCAGAATATGATGTTTAGGAAAGTAAAGAGACTACTTCCATTTGTACTAAGCCATTTACATTTAAGAAATGCCTAAAATTGTTTAAATCCCTCTCATTGGCTTTGCCTGCTTAACCTATGCTGTTAAATCTCTTCCAGTCAAAGTTTATGCAAGGTTTCTTAGGCTTTTTGTCAAGCTTTATCTAAATATGATATAGTAATTAAAAGTATCAGATTGGTGTAGCTTTACTTTTTGGATGCTTAATGCCCATCCTTATCACCCATACCAATTCAGCCAAAGGATTTAAGGGCCAATTTTGTTCCTTGCCCTCTGAGGTCAATTAGTCCCAGAGGATTTTGTCTGGAGGCATCTCTTAAAATGTTCTGCAATTCTGAGTCACCAGGCTTCCTGTGCAGGGAGGTCTTGGAGATCCACTAACAGAACCCCAACCAATGTCTAGTCTACAAAGAGGAAGGTCAACATAGAGGAAAGTTGCCTTGTGCTCCATAGAGAAGCCTGGTCTAGCAAGACCTGACCTTGTCCTGGGTAGATGGAACTGGTTAAGAATGGACAGAAGGAGCCAGGTGCTCCCCCACCTCCCCCTTGAAAACCCGAGTGCCTCCTGAAGAACAGAGGATCAACTGACCTTGAGAAAACAACGTTTGGTTAATATGGGCTAATTGTGTGGACTTAAACACCCAAAAGGAATGTATAACCAAAAGACAAATAGGAAACATATTTCTTTTAAAGATGGAAAAATTGTGCCTCTAGATATTAGGCCTAAGGTTATATGAAATAGTCTTAAACAGGCACAAAACCTTAGATATTGGCCTTGATTAGTAATGTAGAGTCACCTGCAGCCAAAGGACAAGTCTACTATTGTCAATTAAATGCCCAATAATAAAATTTCCTCTTTCTTTCTATCAACTTTCTAAGTGGAAACTCATATCTTGGCTATTAACATGCCTGGGAAGCAGATCCTGAGTCCAGATATCATGGCCAAATGACCAGAAGGAGAAACCTAATATACATGGATGTTTTGAAACACCTTGTCAAGAAATCCTAATGGATATTTAAGTTGGACATTTGAATTCACCCTTTTCTTACTCATTCTGGTTCCCTGCCTAGATCATGCAACTAACTACTCCTACCTTTGCTTTGACTTCAGACACTAGTCTTTTTTTTTTTCATTTCCCTCTAGAGTTAACCCTTTGGAGGTCCTTTAGATAGACCCTCTGAATGGGGGATACCCCAGTTTCCACAACCAACTTCCCTTTTCAGCATGGTAGAAGTCAAAGTGGTTGGCATCCTGAATGCCTCCTGGCAATTGGGATGACCCTTTTCAGAGGATAACATAACTAAACAGGAGCTAGAAACTGGGCAGCTTAGGGTTAAGACCCTCCAAATTAACCAGATTCTTTCTCAGCTGAGAACTCAAGGTTTCCTGGAGCAGCTAGTACACACTTACCCTCTGGTAGCCCTGAAAGAGTAAGAAAAAAAAAAAGGAAAAAGAGAAGTATTACATACCAAGCCCTGAAGATTGATTATTTCACCAGAAAAAAAAAATGGAAACCCCTCCCTTTTTTTCACTTCATTTTGTCATTGTCATTTTGCATTGTTATTTTTTGTGAAAAGAGAAAATTTAAAAATTTTTAAAAATAAGATTAGGAAAGGTTGGACAGATGGTTCAATTGTTAAGAGCACTACTGCTCTTGCAGAGGAGTAGAGTTTGGTTCCCAGCACCCACATGAAGGTTAACAACCCATCCATAACTCCAGTACTAGGGGATCCAATGACCTCTTCTGGCTTCTGTTTGCATGGGTGTACTTAGATACATGGAGGCAAAACACTCATAATCATAAAATAAAAATAAATAAATAATAAAGAATTTAAATTATATTAGAATATATGCATATCAAAAAGATGCCCAGGTGACAAATAGCCACCCAAAAGAAGATCTACATCATAGATCCCAACTAAAATGCATATTAAAGCAATAATGAAATTCCACTACACACATTAGAATGCCCTACTTCCAAAACTGCTGTCATCAAACTCTCAGAAGGATGTGAAACAATAGGATGTCTTATTCATTTCTAGTGGAAATGCAAATGGTGAAGATTATTTGGAAGACATTATGGCAGCATCTTAAACAACAAAACACTGCTAAAACACAATTCAGCAGTCCTTATCTACTGTACTTAAATTCTAAAGTCCAAACATACATTCATGAAAACATGTCCATGCTGTTTATAATAATTATCACTAAAGCTTAGAAGTGACCAATACTGTAGTTTAGCAGGTGAATACATAGGTAAGCTGAGGCATATACCACAACAGACTCATAGTCGGTGCTAAAATAAAACAAGTTGTCATGAAAACATATTTTCAATGTACATTACTAAGCAAGAGTATTCGATTTAAAGGAGCTATGAACTGTTGCATTGTAACCAAATGGCATTCTGGGGAAGAGAAAACTATAAACCTTGTGAAGAAATGAATGATTTTTGAGGGAAAGGGTGGCTCAAAGGTCAGCACAGAGGCTTTTTAGGAAAATGTACTATTTTCTATGACTATAATGTGGATGCATAACAAGTGTCATTACACATTTGTCCAAATGCACAGAAAACATCACCAAGAGTGGACTCTAATGATGTAGAATGTACAACTCCAGGGAGGGCATTAGCAGGGAGAGTGCACTTGTCCCAGCAGTGGGTAAACCTTTGGAATTTCTGCCCAGAATCACTATGAAAACTGCTTTAAATATAAACTATTTTGAGAAAAAACAGAACTAATACACACCCCCAACACACATATCCTTCTTAGCTTTATGATTAAGGCTTAGCAAATGAGCAACCGAGTAACACTGAGCAAGTCTGCCACTCACATCTATGTCTCTAAAAATGTATTTTTTCCATAAATGATGCAAACGTTCTTTGAAGAAATCACTATCTCAGAGAATGTCAAAATCCCAGAAAGCAGAAATGTCCCCAGAGGCTTGGATCTGTAAATGTTGAGGTTATTATGTGCACTCAGGGACAGTTAAGCGTTAATAAGGAAAATATTTACAAGTACTGAAACACATAAAACATTTTTGGCCAGGGCTGGAAAGATAGCTCAAAGGTTAAAAGCACAAAATGATCTCACTGAGGATGCAAGTTTGATTCCCAGCACACATTGGGCTCCTCACAGCCACCTGTAATACCAACTTCAGGGGGATATGATGCCATCTACAGTCACCTGCATTTGCCTGTGCATACGCCCTGCACACACATGGAATTAAAATATTTTTTAAAAAATCTTTTAAAAATGTGGTTTTTAGCTGGTGTGTGGTGGTTCACACCTTTAATTCCAGAACTCCAGAGGCCAAGGGAGGTGGATCTCTGAGTTCAAGGCCAGCCCAGCCTGGTCTACAGAGTGAGTTCCAGGACAACTGGGGCTACAGGGAGACCCTGTCTCAAAAAGACCCCCTCCTTCAAAATATGTAATTTTAGCTGCAAGCCCTTAATCTCCACACTTGGGAGGCAGAAGCAGGCAGGTCTCTGTGATATCAAGGTTATATACATATATATATATATATATATATTTTTTTTTTAAGGAAAGAGAGGTTTATTTTGGCTCATTGTATGGTAGACATGCAGCTCTGTCAGCAACAGGAGAAACCTAAAGGAGCTTATTTTTATTTTAGGAAATTAAATCTATGCATTCATAATTATACAATAATATATGTAACTTAAATAAATTGGAGTATCACCTCACTGTTTGTAAACTGGTAAAACAGTTTTCTTTCTTTACTATATAAACTGTATTTTAGGGTAATCAATGATTTGATGAGGGAGAACTTTTATATAAATATTCCAGCTACGAAGGAAGGAATAACTGAATTCAAATATGGCCAGTTTGTAGACTGTATTAAAAACTGGTACTAGACATTGATCATCAGAATCTGTTAACATCTTAGAAATAGCAAGCAAGGCTTTTCTAATGATGAATGTAGCCAACACCTATGAAATATTCTTTCCAAAGTAATCTAATCTAAACTCTATCAAGCCTCCAGCTCTAATTAGCCATTTACAGGACATATGGGGACCAAAAAAATTTGTCAAATGGTGTCACAGAAACTCAGTCTTTCATAAGGATTATAATAATTCACAATACAAATGACCTGGGTTTTTTTCACATCGCAAAAAAAAAAAAAAGAATGCAATATGTAGGTTGAAAGAGATTCAAGAAATACACTGACCTACCTAAAGTAATATATTTTAACTTATTTCTGACTTGAGCCAATAAGGTATAAAAATGTAAGGTATTAGGAAAGCATAAACATGACAGGATATTTCATTATACAGAGAAATTAATTTGGCCTTTTAGTTCTATTGAAGTTATATATATACATCTACACTAAACTATACATACATCTACACTAAAATATTTTGAAACAGAATTAAGTGATATATAAAATACATGTCTAAATAATTCATAGGAGGGCACAGTGAACTCACATTTAGACTATGAAACAAATCTAGCCATGAACATATCATTGTCAATACTGAAAGAAGGCTGTATTACATTGTTGATAGGTTAGATCATTTTTTCACTTTTTACCTATGTCAAAGGAAAATGAAAATTTAAGAATAAATGAGTATATAATTATATCCTAACCTTACTCCCAGGCAGTTTGACTTTTCCTACGATATACTAATTAGTAGCCATAAGTGAGCAAAGAAACCTCTTTACAGTATGAGAGAATGCCATACAGCCTGACATCTGAGTGACAGATTTTAGCAGCCACAGACCTGAACAGAAACACATAGAGCTTGTGGGTAGGTAAGTAATAATATTACACACACAAAATTAAATGTGACAACCATTCCTGCACAAAAAAGAATTCTGATCAGAGGGCAGCAATCTGCATTCAGTGGGTTCTCCTATTGTGCTTAACTGTTCACAGAGCTAGGTGGAGCAGGGGTATGGAAGGGGGGCAGTCAAAGCTTAAAATCACTCAAAAAATAATTCAATGATTAGTTGTCTGAGACATTTCCCTGAAGAAAGCACGCAACAATCCTGCAATCCTGCAATCGGTGCTTCTTTGAGTACAAGTAATTTGACTGAAATTCATCATTCTCCATAATTATCATTTTATCATTTTCAATAATATCACAGTGGTCTATTTTCAAGTCCATTTGATTAAGTATTGTGCACGATGTTGAACTTGTACAGCACTGGAGCTTTAAAACCACAGCATTCATCATAACATAGAAAGAATAAACACACCCTGTTTTTCTGACTATGTAATTTTAACACATATTGACATTATTTTCCTTACTAACAGAAATGAATAAACCCTGAATCTTGACAAACAACCTTTTATTAGCACCATTATTTAAAATCACTCCAGCACAAGAGTTTTTCCAGAGTCAGTCTAAAAGGTGATACTGAGAAGGCAGGCATCAAAATGTAGAGTACCATTACATACTGGAGTACTCAATAAGTGCTCTATAAAGATTTTCCCCTAAGAATTTATTCTACAAATTGTTCTATAAACCATACATCTCAAAGAAATAAAATTTTTTAAATATTTATGAACTATCACTGATACATGTTTCAAGAATTGCATTAGTACTTTCTTTTCTTTTTTTTTTTAGTTTTTCTTTTTTTATTATTTTTTTAACTTTTTTTTAATTGATGCTTTGTGCATTTCATACATCATTTTCCAATTCAGTTCAGGCATATTTCCCTTTCCCTTCCCCCCCACTCCCACCCCATCCCAGATCATGCATTCTGCCATAACTGTCCTGCATCTTTCTCTCAGGTTTTTTGTTCATTTTTTTAGCTATAAGTGATAATCCATGAGTACAAGCATCCTTCATATGAAACCAATTTGCAGGCTGTTGCGCCCAAACCCCCACAGCCCCACCATCCAGTGGGGGGTGAGGGGTTGTATGTTCAATCAAGTTGATCAAATGAGTGTCCAGACTACATTGCTATAGTTTCACCATTCACCCCAATCACAGCCCTTACATTCTACCACGCCCCCTCTTTCATGGGCTGACAGTTTGTCCAGGAATAACCTTTCGATCCTACTAATGAAGCACAAGCAATTAGATATATAGGTATTTAACAGCACTAATAGTTATGGTAGGTTACTTTGGTATAGACACAGATGTTTGGATGATATATTAATCCATGAATTACATTTTTTTCCTGTTAAATATGACAGGGTTTTACTGTGGCTTATAACATCTCCTAACCTGTAGAGGATGTAAGCTTGTGGCATCAGCCATGGGTTATTCCTCCAAGGAGAGAGCCAATAGCCAATTAAGTTTGGGATATACAGGCATATGGCTGCCTCTGCTGCACAGTATTTCCAGGCAGGTGAGGTGTAGCTGGTGCTGACATTGGAGTCTTGCTTGACTCAAGGAGACCCATATTTGCTTTATTGGTTGAGTGGCCTTTGGTAACACTCTCTGGTATTCCAGAGGCCATCTGTACACTTGCATGTGTGGTCTCAATACATCTTTCCCATGTTAATATCAGGTCTTCGGCAACAGAGCCTTATCGCCTCTCTTCTTGCAGGTATCCCAGTTAAGAGGCAAGGAGCCTTTACCTTTTGTGGGGGCTTGGATCCCCTGGCCAACATTTCCCTGGTAGAATAATCCATTGCTGATGTCACAGCTCCTGTATTAATATATTTTGCTTAAGTGCATAACTTAAGGACTTTAGTAATATATTTGGTTCTGAAAAGAGAATAATCCTTTTCACAGTTCTTATGTCTATTAGCCAATTAAAGAAGGCAGTTTTACCGGTTTTATAAGAGATTACCTCTATAATAGTTGTCTCCAATTTACAGTTGGAGAGCGACCTCATCATCATCATATTTCTCCTTTTTCTATGGGGGGAAAAATTCAAGAAAGCACAATCTTAATAAAAAAATTTACAAAGCAGCAAATATCCAGGCATAATCTAGGTGATGGCAGAGTAACATTGACAAAACTTGAGGGCCATATCTCTTCAGAAGTGAAAGTGCTCAACTTCTCCCAGGGCCCAACATGTGAACCAAGATCTCTTTATTCCCTGCTCCATCTTCCTGACATAATACAAGTTTTGATGCATCTCTGCTCACCATACAATATTCACATCTTCCATTGGAGATATGAACAGGTTTCTAATGTTCCTCTAAAGCTTTCTCCAAAAATCTTTCATAAAAGCTATATCTTCTGATTAAAAAGTACAAATGTATGTTTCCTAGAACCCTGCTTTTCAGGTTATTGGGCCTGGTCTAGCATATTAATAGCACAAAGAATAAAGGTTCTGTGCTTGATAAGCTGATTCATACCTGTGGAAATTTTTCACTTCATTTCAAGTTCATTATCTGCATCAGTATAAGAATATTCAGATTATCTCCTATAGGGATAATAAAATATGGGAAACAATTAAAAAGAGATACTGTCCACTAGCTCAAACATAAAAAGTGCTCAATCAATATTCCCCCAATTTATCCACTCCTACAAGAACTATGCCTATAGCAAATTAATGTCAGCTTGGTAGAATTCTTCAAAGTGTATTTCAGAAGAATTATTTTCTAAGAGTACTATGAACTGATATCCATAGCCACTGAGGAAGTTAGAGGAGCTTAGCCATTTTAATTAAACTACTTTAACAAATGCTGGCTTAGTCACCTCTGTCCATGAATGCTTAGAGTTTTTAACTGTGAATGCATTTTATAATTCTGTTCAGGGGCGGCAGTATAATGTCCCAGGCAATAGTAATCTTATCAGGAATACCTGTCAGCACCCAGGGGAACTAGTATTCGTTAAATATACTGTACCAAATATTGGCCTTGGGAACTAGACTGAGAAGGCAGTGGCAATCCTTGTTGCCTTAAAGAATAGCATTTTGGGGGATCTTCTCTGCTCATGAGATTACTCATGTGCACCATGGGAGTGAAGCATCTTCACCAATTCAATGGAGAGCTATTGAGTAATTTAAAGTTATTTTGCATCTGAATGATTTAAAGTAAGTTATTTTCTTTTGTGAACAATATAGCCAATAATTACATACTTCCTGCTTCACAAGTGAGCATGATTTTTACAATTACAGAGGTCACTTTTGTCAGAAATATAATTAGCTGGTCAAAAAGGGTTATACTATTAATAGAATGCTTAAAAGCAGGTTTGGGAGAACTCTGGTTCAGTTATAGAAATTTAAATTTTTCTCTGTAATGTTTCATATACATATCAATAACCATTCTTAAAAGGCAATTTGATTCAGCAAGTATCAGCTACCTACCTGTTTTATATAAAGTAGAGACTAGTAAGCCAATACTAATGATAAAAGAAGTGTATCCTTTTGTACAAGTTACAAGGAGCATATAATGTGAGTTTTTACACAGTACAAAGTATGTGCTAGCTCTTCAGATAATAACTAGATTTGAGCTTCTGCCATGCCTGAAATTTCAATCCAATGCAACACTGCTTATTTAACTTTGACTAGTAAGGTCACAGAAAAACCCCTCTAACTAGTGTTGAAATGGGACAGAATATGTGTCAGGTGTCAATCTGTGATGTGTGGGTCTTACAGTTTAGCTCTACAGCATCTGTGGTCTACTCTGGGAGAAGTGGAAATAAAGTCACTGGATTGGAGTGACTTAAGTCTACACATTCAAAGGAGATATATAGAAATTGAACATAACCAACTATGCTCAGGATTCAAGAGGCTTAAACCATACCAAATTGGATGGCCTCCTTAGTAGTCAGAATTCTAATGTGGCCCTCAAGATTCTCACTCCTTGGCACACAGCCCTCTATGACTTAATCTTCTTGAAGAGGAATGTCTGTGGATATGGGGAATGTCACTCTTGTAAATATGTTACATCAAATGACAAAGGAAAGATTTTTGCATATGTACTTAAAGATTCAAATATGCTAACATTTAATTAATCAATAAGGAGATCACTCTAAGTGATACTGGCCTAACAGTATCCCTGGGAAGGAACAGAATAGAACTAAAACCAGAGAGTTGTTTTTTTTTTTTACAACCATAGAAGCATAAACTGCCATTTGTGGATAGGAAAGTCCATCCACAGTTAATTCTTTGTCTTTTTTCCTTGATTCTGGGAACTGAGCCTCAGTTCTTGTAGTCTAGACAAACATTCCACCATTGAGCTATTTTCCTAGCCACCCACATCCATGGATTTAAGGCACTATTAAGAGAAAAATGCAATAAAGACATGTTAATTATTAGTTAAGTAATTGTGAGCTAGGTAAATGAAAGGACCACAAAGAGGCCTCTAAAATGAGATAGTAATAATGTATTCATATGCAGTAGTTACTTCAACAACCAGAGAACAAAATAGCAAGGATGAAAACATTAAAATTTAGGAGGAACCCTATGGTGCTGAACTTCAGACATCTGAGGAAAAACTAACATGTTTAACTGAGCTTGGAAGATGGTATCAGGGAAATGGAACTCTGATCTCTAACCTGTGACAAAGAAGCCTATTCCTTAAATATTGGGGAAATTCAAACAGCTGCTTCAGAAGAAGGTGCTTCTATTGTTAGTATGAGAAAATGAAACTAAAAGGACCTATCAGGAACACAAGGCAGGGAGAACATAGAGATCAAGCATAAGAGAGCAACTCTTCCCTCCATAGCTCTTCAGACCCTCCAGTAGGTTTTGTTGACAGAGTCTTGCAGAGACATCAACAAACACGTGTGGTTCCAGTCGCTGTCCAGCACCTCGACGTAAATCCAGGAGAGTGAATTTGGAGCTGGGGAAAAAATAGCTTAGTAACTTAAATGCATTGTTGCAATTTTTCCTTAGGCCTGTTTCATTTCCCAGAACATCTGCTGAAATTCCTTATGCCTAGAAATCCATAAAGAAAAATTTCCCCAAAGGATAAAACGCTCACACAGAGCTGATGAGGCTGCTGCAAACCACTGCACCATGAACAAGACTGTCTGCCCTATCTATCTGCTGCCTGTGAACCCAAAACATTCAAGAACTGTAGTCCTGTGCCTCTGCCCTAGCTATGATACCTGAGCACCACTCCTCCTCCCCTGGCAGTCTGGAAAGCATACTAAGGACTAGGCTGAAATGAGGAGACAAATGCCCTCCCTGTTACCCTTGACTGAGGGGCTGCTTTGTGCACAGTGTATTCATGGATGCAGGGAAGTTGGTGCATTTTTGCTTGCAGTGTTCTTTCTATCGCCATGACTAGCACTTAGGAGGCAAAGGCAGGCGGATTTCTGTGAGTTCAAGGCCAGCCCGGTCTACAGAGTGAATTCCAGGAAAGCTGGGGCTACAGGGAGACCCTGTCTCAAAAAGACCAAAAAATAAAAATAAAAAATAAAGTACTCCCTCCACATGACCCTCACCTGCTGAAGACCCCAGCATTATTAACTTAAAAGGTAGGATTTCAAGCTGTGACTGCGGGGACACAAAAAAACTCAGACACAGCAATTATACTCACTGAGACTTGGGCTGCTGAGCTGTGACACCAGGGTGGTAACAGTAGAGCATACCACAGGAGCTCTTTGTAGGAATCAAATATGTAAATGTAGGCAAAGCTGTTATCAAAGGATGATTGCTGGATGTAGGTTGTGCTTTATGGACTGAAACTTATTGTGTGTTTCTATGAGCCATTTTTAAAATGCAACCAAGTATGCTGCCATTATAGCAGGGTACTGTGACTTCAGCACCCAGATCACCATCTCATCCATCTGAAATCCGGGTATTGAAGTTCCTTCTAGCTCTGTAATGTGTTCATTTTTTCCCTTGGTAATGTACTTCCCTGAATGAGCTCCTCGTTTACTGTGACTATACATCATTTATGTGTCATCAACTCCAAAATTTATTTCTGATCCATACAGATCATTGCTTTTATCTTTAAGCATACTCATATCCTATTACTTATCTGAAATATCCGCTTTGATAGCCCATAGGTGTGTCAAACATGGCATGCCTGCAATCGAACCCTCAGTAGCAATAGCCTAGTCATCCTCCCATCTTTTCCTTCTCAGTAGCTGACATCTATCCATCATGTGTTCATCCAGAAACCTGGAATTATTCAAGTTTCATTGTATTCTTATCAGCTCTTACACAAGACATTATTTTCTATCATTTTGTTTCTCCAGATTTTAATATGATACATGCATTTCTCTTCTGCATAACATCATTTCTTGAAAAAACTTCTACTTCCATTTCTTGCATAGCCACAGTTATTCTGTCCAAGTTATCAAAAAAATATAAGTTTAAAGAATAGGTCAATCCATGCCAGTATGCTTCTTAAGCCTTGTTGCAGTTTCCTATTGGACAGAATTGAATTCATATTTCTGGTGTGTGTCTGCTATTTCAAGCCTTCTGGCACATCCTTCAGTTCCTTGAGCCTACCAAGCCCTTTCTTATGATTGAATCTTGATGCATCTGCTTTCTCTGATATCTACTTTGTTGGCTCATGTTCATCCTAGGGGCTTAACATAAAGGTTACCTATACAGAAAAATCCCTCCTGTTCACTCCATATGTAATGGACTCTTTCAAGTTCCATCTCACTCCTCTATCATTCCTCCCCCAAGGTTTTTAACTCCCTTTAATGCTCAATCAGTCACTAACCGTTTCATTGTTACTTTTCTGTCATTGTTTTTGTTCCCACATATTGATCTGCATTCCTTCCAGTCTTTCTCTATTCTGCCACTAGCTCAGTGCTAATATTCCAATATAAACTGAAAAAATCTTGTCGAATAAATGAATGCATCATTTGTCTTTCCCATGACCATTCTGATGAAAACATGGCATTAAATATCTGGACATAATGTGAGAAGAGGAAAGACTCCTTGCAATGAAATGGCAGAGCAATATATTTAGAAGATTGTTATCATTTACATTTTAAGTCATATTTTTCTACCTTTTAGTTCCAGGTTTATCCAGATCATTGATACACAGAAGCCTAGGGCTTCATACCTGATGGAATTCCCTCTACCATCACCAGCAGCGTTTCTGTCTCAAGCCATTCTCTTCTGTGGAACAGCCATGCCTTCAGGTTAAATTTATGTCAAATAAATTTACAATACCTATAACAAAGGCCAAAAATGCTGTGTCCGTATTAATTAATAATCACATTTGGGTGGTATTATAACATACTTTTCCCCAATATCTTATGCCAAATGTCCTCTCCTCTTTTATCTCATATGCAGACTCTGGCTTGGGCTTCTTTGTTTAACCTTCAATTCCCTGCTTTGCTGAGGCAAACTTCTTAGTATATATTCTCTCTCTCTCTCTCTCTCTCTCTCTCTCTATATATATATATATATATATATATATATATATATGCATTACTAATGCTCATATGTGTGTGTGTGCAATACTAATGCTCACATAAAGGAAGAAGGTGGGACTTCTACAAAGATTGTTTTGGGGGTGAAACAGGTACTGCTGATAATCAAACCTGCCTGAAAGCATCTCCCCAAAGCATCCCATGAAGCTTCTTTTAAACAGGACCACACCTCAGCTTTTCTCAAGAATAAAATGCTTGTCATGATCCTTGTTATTTCCATTCTGTGATCTCCTTTCTGCATAAGCAATTTTAAGGATAAAATCAAGCCACTTTATTTTCTGTCCTCAATATGCTTTGGGAAGCAGCACAAATCTAATGACCAACTGTACATAATCTCAAGACTCAGCCCCTCATTCCAGCCCAAGGCAACTCTGAAGGGTTATCTCAGCTTCAGGACTCCAGGAGGTGAACTGTGGCTATCCCTGAGCCTATATCACAACCAAATTCCCTCAGCCTTATCTTGAACATTTATTTTGATTTCCATTAGTGTCTTCTCTCATGACTGTTTACTAATCAATATCCTATGCACTAATCTCTAATAAATCAATAACCTGAAGAACCTAAATTGTGACCTAATCATGCAAGCATAGAAGCACTCCTTAACCTTCTCATATTAGAAACCTAATATTTGTAGGCGTTCCCACCATGCTCTTCTTTCCCATCATGGCAAGGACTACATTATTTTGTGCTTGCACAGTAGGTACTCTATGAAGAACTAGTCATTAAATTCATATGCAGCTCAAATTACTGGGAATTAATTTGTTTAGATTAAACTACTGTATTAGTTGATCTTAATTTGTTTATAATGTTCAATATACTAGGTCAAAAATTGGAATTTCTTTGGTTGAACAATTTTAAGAATTGAGGCATGTAGGAGGACTCAAAGAATAAATTTTAAAAAACTGACTGCTAACAGAAGATGAATCATCAATATAGCACATGTCTAAAGTAGAAAGCATGGTTTGAGGGCTCAGGCACATGTGGACTTGGGACTACATTTTGTCAGTTACTATGCACCTGATCCACAATATAAGTGGAAAGAATGCCAGTTATGAAACTCTTAACAAAGCACAACTTAGGGTAAAAGCAAGCTCCTGATAAATACTTTTTGTTTCTGGGAACTTCTCCATCCTCTTCCTCCACCTAATTTGCAACTATGTTTTATAAAGCTGCTGCCCATGAAATTGCCTAATTTGTTTATTTCCAGAAAAAGAAAAGCAGCTTAAGGTGCAGTTGGGCCTTTTCAATCCACTTGTTCTTTTAAATTGATGTCAGTGAGCCAGTCATCTCACAATCCTTGGGATGGCTGCTGTTGAATTTGGGTACAAGTAATGAAGCAAAACAAAGTATCATGGCCAAACTATGCAAATTCACTCTCACCTAAATCAAACTAATGGACAGTCTTCTCATCCACTGCCAGCTAATTTACTCCATGCTAGTGGATATTGATTCTACGTGGAGTGGTGGGGAATCTGTCATGTTTAAGATGCCATCTGCTCCAACTGCCAGTAGAAGTCACTTCTCCCAAATCTGTTGGTGAATTGCTTGTCCCTTATTCCTGCAGGCTTTCAAAAGCTTCGTTAGGTTCCCAGTCAACGCTAGAAAAAAAATCCAATCTATTCATTTTCATTACTTGTTACAAATGACTAATTTTATACTTCTAGTCAGGAGCACCCCCATAGTCCCAGACACACAAAAAATAAATAAATAAATAAATGGAGGAAAGGGGTCTATGGAAGAACAATAGGGGAATTTTGTGGAGAAGATATGCAGAATTTATACACACATTAAAAGTTATAGATATTAGAGCCCATGAATGTCTGGAGGGATTACAGAACAAGAGCTGCCTGTTAGAAGAGATGGCCAGAAATTTCCAAAATAAAGAGTACATTGGGAAAAATAATGCAAAGAAAAAAATTTCCAAGAAAAATTATTGAAATTCTACCTTGTGGAACACTAGAGTCATCAAATTCTATGATTGTTATTATATAAATAAATACTCATTTGTTCTCATCCTGGTACAAATTTGTGATATATTTTCTTACTAAATCTTGTAGAGCCAAATGACTGAGGGTTCGACATGATTCTGCTAAGATACGATGAACCCTAAACAATGAAACCTAATGAACACTTTGGCAATTAGAGAATTGCAAAATTGTATGAATCCATTTATTTCTTCTCAAAGGTACATTTCTTCAAAGCAATTTCACTTTGTCTTTAAAAAATCAACACAGTGGGCTGGAGAGATGGCCTAGCGGTTAAGAGCGCCGACCGCTCTTACAGAGGACCCGGGTTCGATCCCCAGCACCCACATGGCGGCCAAGAACCGTCTGAAACTCCAATTCCAGGAGAACTCCAGTTCCAGGGGAATCTGAGACCCTCTTCTGACCTCTGCAGCATTGCACGACACGGGTGCACAGACCTGCATGCAGACAGTACATTCATACACATACAGAAATAAATAAAAATTAAAAAAAAAAGATATCCCCAGAGCTTTAAAAAAAAAAAAAATCAACACAGTATTCAGGACATATGTTTCATTCTGATTCTGAATGCATCTAAAGACAATATTCACTGATTCTTCAGAAAAGAAAAATAAAACAATCTCACCCATGGGTTGTTAAATTTTATTATTTTTT
>VZQC01008587.1:317817-342501 GCA_009823505.1 Rhizomys pruinosus | reverse complement strand
TCTTTTTTTTTTTTTTTTTTTTTTTTTTTTATATATAATTCTTTTTATTTATAATTAGTTTTTATTGATGCTTTGTGAATTTATACATTTTTTCCAATTAAGTTCAAGGCTTATCGCGGTTCCAATCCCTACCCCCCCCCCCACCCTCCCAGGTATCATGCATTCTGCCATAAACTTCCCCTGCCATTGTCTTCTCAGTTTTTTTTTTCATTTTTACTATAAGTGATAATCCATGAGTACAAGCATTCCTTCATGCAAACCTATCTGCAGGCTGTTGTGCCCAAACCACCTACAGCCCCACCATCCCATGGGGGGTGGACAGGTTGTATGTTCAATCAGTTGATTAATGAGTGTCCAGACTACATTTGCTGTAGTTTCACCATTCACCCCAATCGCAGCCCTTACATTCTACCACGGCCCCCTCTTCCGCAGATTTTTTTTTAGCGTATGAGTCTCCAGAAGACAGTTGTATTATACATGACTATAGGGTGGAGTCAAGGCACAGATTTCATCAAATTCACCCATGTTGTTTTGGGTGATGGGGATAGCGCAGCTGTTAAAGGCTGAGGCTAAGAACTGCAAAAAACATATAATTTCTTGATAATGCTTAGTTTAACTGTTGTTCCACAGTCTTTTTCATAGACACATTTATAAATCTAAACGATGCACTTTATGTTAAGATTTATTTTATTAGGAGCCTTGATATAAACAGGAAGAATTGGAAGTGAGAAATAAATTATATTTCCAAAGTTCATGTATAAGAAAAGCTTGGTCATATAAAAGTTAAATTGTTAATTTCACATAAAGTCGTCATTGGCTTGATGTGGATGGCTGGTAATCACCAGATGTGAAAGGCCTTAAATTGTTAAAATGACACACCTCTAAAAGATAGAATAATTAGACACCTAATAGGTTAAAAAAGAGATAATTGGACATAATGCAGTGTCCCAACCTGAATGCCATTCTTTTGTCAAATGTACATCCTAAGCCACTTACATAATGGACTAGCCTTTCTGGACACACGCTTGCTGATTGAAATTATGGTTCTATAATTGTGTTTCAAGTGAATCAGAGAAATACTGGGGTGAACCTTGCTCTCAACTATCTCTTTTTAGCTGATTGGTTTGTATTTTAGTAGTACTTCTGTCCATGGTTAAAATAAATATTTATAGAAAATAAGGAAAGAAAACCATTCATTTCCACACACAAACCAAACACTGGTGAATACATATGAATCCTTCCCATAAATATAAAAAATACATAATATGTATCTAAAATATTAAAGGGACTATTTTTATATATCTTGAAGTTTTTCTCTATTTTATTTTGTTTCTTTGAGACAGGGTCTCCTTCTAGTCCTAACTGGCATGGGAGTCCCAGACAACACTGGCCTCAATCTTACAGAAATCTGCCTTCTTCTGCCAAGAAGGTATTAACGGTATGTGCTACCAACCCCAACAAGATTTTTTCAGATATTATTTTTCTTTAGCAGGTGCTATATGCATTCATGTCTTCAAGATGAGCTATTTGTCAGGTGGCGAGCATTAAAATAAAGGCATGGTAAGGGTAGGAGAAAGGCAGCTCCACATTATTGGGAGAACTGAAGGAAAACACCACTGATCATGTGACTGTTGGGTAGCAATCCGAACACAATGCTCACCTATTCAGGCAGTGCTAGGAGGCCAAAACAGTAGAGTCAACTGCAGCTACTACTAGGAAATGACCTGAAGAGGGAAAAGATGGCAGAAAAAGGATGAAGTAATGCCAATTTGATGGACAGGTTGCAGGATTTCTTTCTATTGTGAAGATTTGGGGTTTTACTAACTAAAATAAGAAGACACCAGAAGGTTGTAAGCTCCAGAGCAATACAGTCCTATTTCTTTTTAAGCATATCAGTACTTCTTTCCCTGTGGCTATTAAAAGTATACAGGGAAGCAGAAGAGAAAGCAAACGAACCTATTTAAACTATAAGAAAATTGACAATAATCTAGCAAAATGAAAGTCTGTGGGAATTATACAGGTTAGCCTTGGGGAGGGTGAGAGGTTGGCTCTGCATGAATTCTATATATCTAATATATTTGCTCAGTGGATAGGTTCAGAGTATGAAAAAAGGAAAATTCAAAGATATTGTCAAAACATTTGGCCTGAAAACTGTTGTGGCAAAAAGGAGATGAACTAACTTCTGTTATTAGGCTTGTGAGCCTGTCCTGTCCCTGTCACAACTCCTCACTTCTAGTGTTATATTAAGATAAGTTTAGATGTTAAATCAACCAATCAAGTGGGTTTTTTCCAACAAAACTTTAATCACAAAATTAGAGTAGATTCATCCTTCAACATATCAAATTTATACACTATTTAGAGTATTTATTGCCTAGGAAAATCTGAGTTTTAATCCTATTTGCCACTAATCATTAAATTCATTTAATTTTCCTTTCTCCTCAATTTTTCTTCATTTATTTACTTATCACTTAGGGGTGTATGAGGAGGTGTGTGTGTGTGTGTGTGTGTGTGTGTGTGTGTGTGTAGATGATGAAACTAAAAGGGAAACCAAGAGAAAAGAGAGCTCATAAAATAGATAGTAAATAGAGACTGGAGGGGAATATGAGCAATCAGAAGAGGGCACTAACTGGAAGGACAGAGGGAACCAGCAAGGGGAAGAGGAAGAGGAGCAGGAGAGGATGATTAGAGAAGAGAAAAAATGAGAACAAACTATACCAATGACAAGTATTTATGTCTTTATGAAACCAAGAACTTTACATGATAAACAAAAAGATGAGCTAAGGATCTGAAGAGAGCTTTCAAAAGAAGAAATAAAGATGGCTAAGAAACATCTTTAAAAGTGTTCAACATTGTTAGTAATTAGGGAAATGCAAATTAAAACCTATTTAAAATTTCATCTGACCCCGGTAAAACTGGCTAAGTTCAAAAAAACAAATAATAGCAAATGCTGGCAAGGATTTGGGGAAAAGAGAATGCTCATTCATTTCTGGGTGGGATTGCAAGCTGTTGCAACCCCTATGGAAAGCAGTGTGTACAATTCTTAAAAACCTTAAAATGAGCTGGGAGTGGTGGTACATGCCTTTAATCCTAGCACTTGGGAGGAGGAGGCAGGCAGATTTCTGTGAGTTCCAGGCCAGCTAGGACTACAGAGAGACCTTGTCTCAAAAAAAAAAAAATGAGTGTGGGATAAATTATTTTTTATTTGAAATCGGCTTATCACCCAGAGCAGCTGAGTACTTAATGAGAGGAGCTAAGGATTGCAACCCAGCTGCAGCAAGTTTCCCTGTGGTGTTCTCAAGATGCTGACATTCTCTCATGGAAGGTGCATGAGACTTTGGAATTCTGGGACTTTGGGAGGGGTGGAGGCATATAAAAGGTCCAACATATGAGGCTATCTCTAATCATATACTAGTTCAGGCAGGGCTTGAGTGAATGTTTACTTCCCTACCATTACTTGTCTAATCTGAGATTGGAGATTTCTCTACTTGCTTTTCCTTAATTATCGGGACATGACAGAGGTGGGCCGGGGTTGTGGGATGCTGCTTGCATGGTTGCAAGGCTGTGGATGCTTCTCACCCTGAGAGGAAAATTCCTCTGCAACAATGAGCCTACCATTTGATGTGGTTGTATTACTCTTTGGCATGTACCCAAAGGATTCATCGTATTTCAGAGATATTTGTACATCCATGTTGTTACTGCTCTTTATACAAAATAGCTAAGAGATGGAAGCAAACTAAGTGCCCCTCAACTGATGTATAGATAATGAAAATATGGTACATTTACCCAATGGATTTGTATTCAGTGGTAAAGAAAATCAACATCATGAAATTTATGCTACAATGGATGGAGCTAGAAGCTGTTATGATGAGTGAAATGACACAGAGTTAGAAAAACAAACTGTATGTTCTCCCTCATTTGAGGATACTACCACCAAATCCTTACATACAAATATCTCAGACACTACTGATCAAAGAATCTGCTTTTGTACCAGATGAAGACTATTACAAAGTACAACAACTCATCACACACAGACATTGTCTGTGAAATGTCCAAGCATAAGGGACACACCTACAGTGCAACCTCTACACATAATGCTCAGGAAACATAGAACAAGAGTCCAAGAGGACACTAATTAATCTCTTACCTCTCATTAAGGAAGCTCCCTCATCAACATGGGGCCAGGAACTCACATGATCATAAATGACCAAACCCTGGATATTAGGAGTATTCAGTGTGTGGGTCCACTGACAGGTCTCCCTTACTAAGCTTCACTCACTCAGGGCTCAAGAACCATTGCAGAAGATGGGGCAGAAAGATTGTAAGAGGCAGGGAGGTCATGTATGACCATAGGAAACAGAATCCTACATGCTACTGAAACCCTGCTCATATGAACCTACAGCAATTATGTCAGCATGCACAAGACCCTTGCCAACTCAAGCAGACAAAAACCCATCATAGAACTGGGGAAATGGGCAGCAGGACCTAACCTTAGCTGAAGAAATATTGGCAGCCAATTACTGTTGGGTGAGGAAGAACTGGTCTTAAAGCAAGGGACTCTGGACAGGCTGAATAAGCTCGGTAGATAAGCTTGCACTAAGGAATAGCTGTGGAAATAAATTTGGCACAATAAGTCTTAACACAAATAAGAGAATGTATGAATTCCAGTGGGATGAGCTGCAGAGGGTTCCAATGGAGAAGGCAGTATAAAGGTGATTAAGACTGATTGATATGTATGAAACACACAAAACAAAATTTTAAAAAAGAAACCCTAGAACTATTTTACATATAACATGGCCCATGTAGGCAGGATGGTACTCTTAACTGTATCTTGCACAATTTATTTTATTTTATTTTATTTTATGTGTATGAATGTATTGCCTGCATATCTGTAAGTATAGCCATGCCATGCAATGCCTGTGAAAAATCAAAAGAGTTCATCAGATCCCCTGGATATGGAGTTACAGAGGCTTGTCAGTTGCCATATGGGTGCTGAGAAACAAACCCTGGTCCTCTGCAAGAGCAGCCTCTTAAACACTCAATTATCTCTCCAGCCCCAGAAAATGTTTTGTTGTTGTCGTTGTTATTATGAAGCTATTAAGTAAACCTGAAGTAAATGGATATAGAGTCATTAATTTTATCAAGTTTAAAAGGAAACTTACCTACATCTGTTTAGCATAAATATTTAATAAAATGGACTTTGGCCACCATAATTTTTTGGGGCCTTATGTTGTCTTAATTGGATGACATGCAAATTAAAGCTCAAGGTCATCCTTTACTGTTTTATGGAACAGTAAATAAGGAAAACTGTATTTTGTGCAGCAAAAAAGCTGAACTACATTATTACCAAATGCATGCATTCTTTTTTTTAAATTTTATTTATTTTTGCATGTGTATGAATGTACTGTCTGCATGTAGGTTTGTGCAACCATGTCGTGCAATGCCGCGGAGGTCAGAAGAGGGTGTTGGATTCCCCTGGAACTGGAGTTAAAGACAGTTCTCAGCTGCCACGTGGGTGCTGGGGATCAAACCTCGGTCCTCTGAAAGAGCAGTCAGCAGCCTTAACCAATAGGCCATCTCTCCAGCCCCTCTTTTTTTTTAACCTAAGGTTGGAAGGTCATTATACTTCCTTCTTTTTTCAAAGCCAATTTTTATTGAAGCTTTGTGCATTTCATACAAATTTTCAAATCAAAGCTAGACCTGTGCCCCCTTCCTTGCCACCACACCCAACCAAAGCTCACATATTCTGCCAAACATATCTTTCATCTTTTTCTCAGTCTCTTTTAAAATTTTTAATGCAGGAGTTTACTGCTTCAAGCAGAAGATCACCACATCAGTCAGTTCTTTGACCCGGTCTTTCTGCCATTGTTTTTATTCTCTCCAATTTGCATCACTCCAAAATATGTGTGTATGCATGCCACATATAAAATAGGTTTACCATCTTCAGCTTATGACCTTTTTTCTTTATTAGGCTGAAAGATACCATGTTTGAAGTCTCCTCCTTGGCAAGCCCAAACAACCATCAGTTCTGCACTTGTGCTCCACACTGGGGTTTTCCCTTCCCATGGTCACCAAATGAATTCCAGTAAGCACCACATCCTGTCTTGATCTTCCTGTACTGGTCTCCATGACACAGCCTGGGTAGTCCAACAATGGCAGTCTATACTCTGAAGAGGCTGAAACCCCAGTAGTAACTCAGTCCACAAGTTCGGTGTCTCAGCAGTCCCCATCTGGCACTGAAGGTTTGGAGGATTCTTGGAGAGAGACATGAGTCTTCAGTCCATATTGGAAGGTTGAAAAGCTGTGTCTCGTGTCTTTGAAGGATGGCAAAAGCAGTGGCAGCCATGGGGTAGCTGCACTTGCCAGTAAGACAGGCAAAACAACTGTATTCATTTTTTTTTTTTTTTTACTTTTTGTCTTTTTACTAAGATCTCAAGTTACCTGAAGTACAATTTCTCAGGCCTTACTATTTATTTATTTATGGTTATACTTTCCTTTCGGATGTTTAAGGCTACACAGTTAGCCCAGATTAACCAAGGTTTTTGATTTCTCAAGGTCAGTTGAGGATCTGGTCCTCAGGTGTCACCCAGGTTTTGGAGGGGGGAAGCGCCTGGCTCACTTTGGCTTTTAATTTACCAGTTCCATCCACTCAAGGACAAAGTCAGGTCTTGCTAGACCAAGCTTCCATTTTTAAAGCATGAGCAAACTTTCTTCTCCATAGACTAGACACTAGCTGCAGTCTCATTAGTGGATCTCCAAGACATCCCTGTGCAGGAAGAATGCATGGTCCTCTGGGACTTATTTGACCTCTGAGGGCAAGGAACAAAGTTATCCCTTAAGACCCTTGGCCAAATTGGTATGGGCATTAAGTATGGTCATTAGCTATCCAGAAAGGCTTCTTAGTATTTCTTATACAAGGCCGCTTGAGCTTTTGTCCAAGATTTTTCTAAAATATTATACAGTAGTTAAAAGCATCGGGCTGGTGTAACTTAGCCTTTCTGGATACTTAACCATCTTTAACTCCAGTTCCAGGGGAAATCCAACACCCTCTTCTGTCCTCTGCGGCATTGCATGAAACAGGTGCACAAACCTGCATGCAGACAGTACATTCATACATGTATGAAAATAAGTAAATAAATATAAAAACAATAAGAAATACTAAGAAGCACTCCCATAAAATAATGTGGTTAGACATAATGTCATGACATACTAGTTTTTTTCCTCATTCTTTTGATCTTATATTACTCTAAAATATGCAACGCACCCTCCGCCCATATACCAAAAATTCCTAGGTTTGAAAATAAATGGTAGCTTAGTTCTAGAACCTGTTCAATCATTTTGTATTTGTTGAGGTTTTTTTTTCTGTGTCCCAGTATGTGGTCAATTTTGGAGAATGTTCTGTGGGGTGTGGAGTAGAAAGTGTATTCTCTGGTATTTGGGTGGAATATTCTGTAGATGTTTTTGAGATCTATTTGGTGTATCATATCATTCAGGTCAGATGTCTCTCTGTTTATTCTTTGTCCAGTTGACCTGTCCAAAGGTGGTATGGAAGTCCCCTACTATGGATATGCTGGGGTTAATCTATGCCTTGAGGTCCTGGAGAATTGTCTTTTTTTGTTGTTTTTTTGGTCTTTTCAAGACAGGATCTCCCTGTAGCCCCAGCTGTCCAGGAACTCACTCTGTAGACCAGGCTGGCCTTGAACTCACAAAGATCCTCCTACCTCTGCCTCCCAAGTTCTAGGATTAAAGGCTTGTGCCACCATGCCCGGCTTAAGAATTGTCTTTATAAAGTCTGGTGCACCAGACTTTTTGTTCCCATCCTTTCACCTTAAGTTATTGCCTATCCTTGAGGGTGAGGTGTGTTTCTTGTAGACAGCATATAGATGGGTTCTGTTTCCTAATCCATTCTCCCAGTATAAGTCTTGTGACTGGGAAATTCAGTCCATTAATATATAAGGTTATAATTGAAAGATGTGTGTTGCTTCCTTTCACCTTATTATCCATTTATATTTTTTGTCTAGGTTTCTACTTCTGTAGTTATGCTTTTATTAATTTCTCTTTCTAGGTGTCTGGGGATATTTGCTCCTCTCTTCTGTCCTTTGAATTGCTTCAAGTATTCTCTGAAGGGTTGGTTTTCCAGACATGTATTCTATTATCTTGTTTATGTCATGGAAGTTTTTCTCTCTCCTTCAACTATAATCGACATTTTTGCTGGGTATAGTAACCTGGGTTGGCATCTATAGTCTTTAGCACTGGCAATGTTTTACTCCACATTCTTCTTGCTTTCATAGTTTGCACTGAAAAGTCAGTTGTAATTCAGATGGGTTTCCCCTTGCATGTAACTTGTTTTTCTCTTGTGGCTTTCAGAATTGTGTCTTTGTTTTGGGCATCTAGCATTTTAACTATGATATGGTGTGGGGAGTTTCTTTTCTGATCTTGTCTGTTTGGAGTTCTATGTGCTTCTTGTATTTGTATGGGTTTGCCAGTTTTTAGTTTGGGGAAATTTTCATCTAATTAATCTGTTGAAGATCTGATCAATAGCATTTTCTTGGGATTCTTCTCCTTCCTCTATTCCTATGATACAGAGGTTTGATCTTTTCATAGTGTCCCACAATTCCTGGTTGTTCCACTTTTGTGTATTTTTTAAATTTTTCATAATCTTTACTTGAGCTTTTAGTTGTTCTGTGTTATCTTCCTGGTCTGATATTCTTTTTTCTGCTTCCTGCATTCTACTTCTGAGGCTTTTCCCCTTCCTTTCCTCTTGATTGGATAAGTGTTTGATTTCCTTTTTCATTTCATCCTGTGATTTCTTTAGTATTTCCACTTCTTTTGGAGCGTCTCAATCTCTTCCTGTAGCTCCTTGCTTCACTGGTTGTTTTCCTTTTTATTTCAGCATGTGATCTTTTCAGTGTTTTCACTTACTTCTGGAGTTTGTCATTCTCTCCATCTAGTTCTTTCTGGTGTTTGTCATTCTCTCCCTTTACTTCTTTCCAAAGATTGTCATTCTCTCCCTCTAGGTCCTTCTTGAGTTTTTCATTTTTTCTCTTTAGGTCTCTGACTTGTTCTTTATATTCTTTGATTTCTTTGAACATGTCTCCAATTTTTCCTCTAAGATCTGTGTCCTGGGCTACCTCCAGGGAGCTCCCACCATAGGAATCTCCCATAGGGTTGGTAGAGCTTGGTAGGGAATTATTCTGTGCTTTACCCATGTTGTTCCTTCATTGTGCCCTTGGCATATGGGTTTCTTTCTGTTTGTATTCTGATGTGAATCCCAAATGTTTCTTCACTGTGTTGAAGATTTGCTTTGCTTGCCTCCTTCAGATGCCTTCATTTTTTTTTCTTCTTGTTTATGGAGGGTTGACTTGTCTAGGTTTCAGGCTTTCAGTTTTGGTTATATATTGGAAGTCTAACTCACTATTCCCTTTCTATTCTGAAGGTTTTCCAAAAACCAGGTAGGGAACAACCCAGTTGGTACCCTGCTGAGCACTGTGCTCACTCTGCTCCCTGCCAACCAGTTTCTCTAGGTTGTTTCTAGGGCTTGGTGATGGCCTTGCCTTAAGCCCCACAATCACTATTGTGGTCGCACTTGGACACTCCCTAAGCAATTCCAGTTGGGGGGGGAGAGATATGCCTCTACTCTGTGCTTCAGGTAGTCCCTGATCTAAATTCTGTGCACTCAAGTCTCTCAGTGGCAACAGGCCCACCTTTTATACCTGCTAGTAGGGCAACTCCACCCCCACAACCACACCTGCATTCTATTTCCATCATTTGGAGGCTTTGGCAGGAGAATCACCACATAACAGGGTTTGATACCAGTAGGGAAAATACATTAAGACACTCTGAATTTTTTTCTTAAAAGAACGTGGAGGGGGCTGGAGAGATGGCCTAGCGGTTAAGAGTCCCAACTGCTCTTACAGAGGACCAGGGTTCGATCCCCAGCACTCACATGGCAGCTGAGAACTATCTTTAACTCCAGTTCCAGGGGAATCTGACACCCTCTTCTGACCTCCGTGGCATTGCACGACACGGGCGCACAAACCTACATGCAGACAGTACATTCGTACACATAAAAATAAATAAAATTTAAAAAACAACGTGGAAATATGTGAATAGCTATTTCTCTGAAGAATACAAAGAATTAGTCATAGGTCCCAGGAAAATCTGCTTAACATTTTTAGTCCTCCAGACATCCAAGCAGATACCTAAGGAAAGGAGACACCACTCCTCAGTGAAATAATATGATGGGTGTGGTGGTGCATGCATGACTTTTGTTCCAGCCCTCAGAAGGCAGAGGCAGGCAGATATTTGTGATACTAGGGCCAGCCTGGCCTATGTTTTGAGTTCCAGGTGGCTGGGAATGGGGCTAGGGAGACCCTATCAAAAAAATGAGATAATAACAAATGTTAGCAATGCAATGGAAAGTCAATACCCTCATATAATAATGATAGGAATATAAAATAGTATAGCCACTTTAGAAACATTTATGCAAATCATAAATTTTAAACTGAAGGTACAATTTTGATTCAGCATTGAAATTGAATGAAAACCTGTGCAAATAAAAACTTGGAAGTTAATATTCATAAAATTATGCATAACAGCCAAAGGATAGTAACAATCCTAATATTATCAAATGATGGTGAAATAAACTAAAGGCAACATATCCATACCATGGAATTTTATTTTTTTAACTTTTATTTATTTTTGTATTTGTATGAATGTACTGTCTGCATGTAGGTTTGTGCACCCATGTCGTGCAATGCCGTGGGGGTCAGAAGAGGGGGTCAGATTCCCCTGGAACTGGAGTTAAAGATGGTTCTCAGCTGCCATGTGGGTGCTGGGGATCGAACCCAGGTCCTCTGCAAGAGCAGTCAGTGCTCTTAACTGCTAGGCCATCTCTCCAGCCCCCCGAATTTTATTTTTTCACCACAAACTATGCAGTACTGGCAAGACTACTAATGGTGAAAGAAGATAATTAGAGAAGATCACATGTGATAGAGACCTATATATAAGGAATTTCTAGACTACAAAAATCAATTAAGACAAAGAGTAGATTCATGGTATTGTGAGCCTGGAGTTGTTGGGAGAATTAGACCTTTGTGGTTAGAAAGGGAGAGTGTAGAAGTTACTTTCCAAGCATTGAAATGTTCTAAAGTTTATTTTAATAACAAGTTATATATTTTTTCATATATATTATAATATACAATCATAGTATACATGGGCACACACATTTACATATTTACCTGATCTGCATCTCTAAGCTAAAGCTAGTTGGATGAAGGAAGGAAGCAACAGGAAATACACAAGGCTGACCAAAGATGATGTGCTCACAAAGAGAAAACCGTGCTATACATGAAGAGAAATTTTATGTTATCTCCTACCTCATCGTGGCTTACAGTAAACAAACAGCTGTGCCCATCCTTACAGAATAATCAGGCATTTCCTAGAATACTTGCCCTTGGTTTCAGCCTAACTAGTTTGAGATATTGGCTAGGTAGCTAGAGCTAGAGACTAATGAAACTAATTATGAGATTGCCATGAATCCAACATTCACGCTTCGGCACCAGAACTACAGTTGGTTAAATCACACTCACCTATGACCCATCCAATTAATTATATTGTATGGGCAATATCAAAGCAACTTATTTAATCAAATCCACATCTCAGAGGAATGGTGGATCAAAAGAAAGGCATGGTGACAAGGGATGGAGATGGTGATTTTATCTTGTTTCCTTAGTCTGCAAAAGTTGCTTTCCAAGGTAGGAGGCAAAACCAGGACCTCGGTACCATTAGTTTCAAGTCATTGAGCCATCCAAAAGAACAAAAGGCACCAGGGTGGTTTGATACCATTTTAGCTGTTGTAGGACCAATTAGGCTGTGTACAGAAAATATGTTTAATTAGTACTTGCTCAACTGGAAAAGAAAGAGATTGTAAAGCCAATTAAAAACAAATCTATATAGTTGTTTATAAAACTTAACTGGTTTCTGGCAAATCTGAGCATTATCCAATTGGACTTGGAAATACTCTTTATTAACCAATCTTCTAAACACCATGAACTTTCTCATTTCATGGATCTCTTGCTTTTAAAGCCTATAACCTCTTGGAGGCAAGTAAAAACTTTATTATTTTTCTAAAGTTTGTATATGAGTTTATTTTCAATAGGGAACAATCCAATCCTTATTCATTTAAAACACCATAAGAGTAACCAATCTAAATTCAATACTTACTATGTAAATTTTTATCTAATATATCCTTAAATAAAATAATCAAGAAGAATCAGTAGGAGAAATCTGGATTATAATGAGGATTAGAGAGAATAGGTTCAAGTTTAGCTGGATGACTTCCATTTCAGCATCACACATTCCATCCTGATTCAGGAAGTCAGCATTGTTGTCCTCAAACCCTGTATGTATATGCTTCTTTTCCACAAGTGCTTCTATGTCAGTAAATTGGTTTTGTTTCATTATCTTTAGACATAACCAAGTTATGCACAGTAAGGGTTAAAGAAATATTTGTTTCCTTGAAGAACTCAGAGATTATGAAATTAAATAAACTCAATTTGAAGATTAAAACTGTTAAAAAGTAGAAAAAAAGAAAACAATGAATAGGGGACTTGGAGGTGGCTACATGGATACAGGTGTTTGTAGTGCAAGCAATGTGACTTAAGCTCAGATCCTCAGGACCTATGCCAAATTATGGCAAGTGTATTAGTCACTTTTCTGTTGCTGTGATAAAACCACCATGACCAAGGGAACTTTTAAAAGGAAGAGTTTATTTGAACTTATGATTGATGGTTCCAGGGAATTAGAGTCCATTGTGGGGAGGCATGGTGGCCAGTGCTGGAACAGAAAGCCAAGGTTCACATCTCGCAATGAGTACAGGAAGTCAAGAGAGAGAGATAGAGAGACTGGAGACAGGCAAGACTTTTTAAATTCGCTAAGCCTGCCCCCAGCCCCCATTGACATACTTCCTCCAGCATGGCCACACCTTCTAAGACCTCCCAATACAGTGCCACCACATGGGGACAAAATGTCTGAATACTTAAAGCTTATGGGGAACATTCTCATTCAAACAACCACAGCATGCTTGTGTGTCCCTATAAAAAATGGGGAGTGGGGACAAGTGGACCTTAACCATTGTTCCTGGCCAGGTTTAGTGAGAGACCCTATCTCAAAAATTAAAGTGGAGGGAAATAGATGTAGACAGTATTTTCCTCTGGCCTCTGCATGTGTATACTCCCAGATACATGTACACATCACATACTTTCACACAAGCACTAAATATAGAATTAAAAGCAAGGAAAATTCACCAAATGTTTGTCAAGAGGCTTACTCAAGTTCACATTTTCTGTCACATATTTCTAGATATTTAATGTGCCTGAAGTTCAGTGACCATCTGGGAAGATCAGACACTGAGTAATTAAAGGAGAACCAGAAATGTTTATACTAGGCTAGTTCTTAGTTTAGTATTAAGCAATTAAAAATGTCACCTGAAATATGAGTCACATGGAAATTTTAGTCTTCATTGATCCATATTGCCTATCCCTAAGCAATCATATCATTAAATATTAAACACTCTTGCTTCACCCAATTAATAACTAGAGCAAATATTAATCACACTAATGACAGACTGTAGATTTCAAGAGCTAACTAAAGTATAAGAAATAAAATAGGTTTTTATATATTAAAATTGCTTAAGTGATTGTTATTTACAAACTTACCCCATGAGTTTCAGAGAAAATATTTAGATTCAAATGCAGTACTTGAGAAATCTTGAGAAAAATTTTTCAACACTAATTAATTTCATTTATTTTGTTTCAGAATCGCTGGTGAAATTGCATATAGTTAAAATAAGGATTAATGAGCTATAAATATACTTAGCAGAGTACCTGACCTAAGAAGATTTTAGTAGAGGGAACTGGTAGTGGTTATAGCTCAATAGACACAAATCTCTAGATTGAATACACACACACACACACACACACACACACACACAAACACACACACACACACACACACAAAGACAAACACAGAAGTAGAAATATCAGTTTTAGAAAAAAATTATAATCTTCTTAAAAGGATGACAGGGAGAAAAATTTAATCAGGAAAAGTTGAAGAACTAGGCTGTAAAGTATGTGACTTTAGTTAAATTTGGATTTCAAATGATCAATTAACATATTTTTAGTGTAAGTTTTTCTAAATGCTGCATAAATGGGAAATAAGTATGTAAAACCCTACTTTAACCTGAAATCCAAATTTAACAGGGTTTCTGTACCTTCATTCTTTAATTTGACAAGTCTGTATGGACATCAATTTTATATTTCACTATACTCAATGAAGCCAATTCAATGAAAATTGCTGAAAAATAAATATTGGGGAAGAGATGCAGATCTATTAGGGGAGTGGAAATAGGGGTAACAGACAAGTTAAAAAAGATAATAATCAACTCATCTTGGAATTTTTAAACAGCAAAGAGAGAAGCTGTTTCTAAAATAAATGTTCATCTCTGGTTTTAGAATTAATTCAAATCTAAGTGGGTCATTGCATTTAATTTTTCATTATGTCTATATTTAATATTAGTTTTTTTCTTCATTCTTATTCTACCCACTGTGGTGACCAGAATTAATCCCATATGTACATTGGTTTGTCTGACAATAAAGTTCTTTAGATATCAAACCCCACATCCAAGCAGTTCTGTTAACCCTCCATACTATCACAATACTTGATTTTTTATTTTCTTGGAATTTTTCTAAGCACCACATTTTGCATTTTGTTTTATTTAAAAACATTGTCTTATTTTTCTTTGAACTTTATGCATTTCATACACGGCATCTTATCATGTTTATGTTTATATCCTCTTCCCCATTTGATAAGCTCCCATATCCTCCTACCAGATTTCATGCATTCTGCCATTTATGTTAAGGCCCATTGAATCAAGTTAGTGTCCCCAGGCATCCCTCAGTGCAAATTCATCCACTGAGGTCTACTCAGCCTCTCCAGAGTCACTCCCTTAAAGAAGATCAGCTCTTCCTTACCCAGCACTAATCAACTGTACAATAGCTTCTCAGCTAAGATTGAGGCCTGATGCTCATTTCTACAGTTCTAAGTTGGAATTTTGTCTTTTTAGCTAGCATCCCCCAGGGCATAATGTGGAAGTCATGAGGTTCCTCTGACCCTGTCCCATGAGGAAGCAACTTGTGGTTCAGGCACATGATGTTAGGCAGGGCAACAGCATACAGGGCCATGAGACTGGGGTCTGGGATTGTCCCTGAGACATGATGTCATTCTACCTATAAAAGGGCCCACAACATGCAATAAAGTGAATTATCCATTACCATCATACAGAATTCCCAGATCCATTGCTTTGGGTGCATACAGGCAGTAGCAGACTGGAATGTTCTTTAGACCACTAACCTGGTATACTAGCATGGGAGCTGGGCAGGAACTAATCAATTCACCAGCTGTGGAGAGTGAGTTGCTGGCAATGTAGGCTGAAGATTGACGATCAGCCATCAGCCTAAAATTCCTATCCAGAGGGCAGCAGTTTCTGGGTAGGTGAGTGGGCATGGCTAGATGGGGAGCATTCTGCTTCCCAGGCTAAGAACCTGAGACTTGGAAATACCATTTGGGCCAGACTACAAAAGTAGCCAGCTAACCTCTCCACTGAGGGGTCAGCCCCTCAAGTGACCACAGGCAGACACTGTCCCCCTTCCCTTAGCAAGACATGACTGTACCTCCTCATAGCTGAAGGTGCTTACTATACTAGAGTTTGCACAGGTCTCGTGCATGCTGTCACCATTGCTGTAAGTTCATGTGAGCAAGGTCTTAGGAGCCCGTAAGACTCCATTTCCATATGATCATGCACCTTCTCCCCTGGCTTCTTTCCATCCTCTCTTCTCCAATGGTCCCTGAGCCCTGGGTGGATGAACTGTAATACAGGAGTGCTATCCCAAGACCCAAACTATGTCAACTCTTATTTTCTAGGCTTCAGCCATTTGTGGACCTTTAGTCAATTGGCCAAGGTAGTCGTAGAGACTCTCCAAATTATGCAGACTATTGCCACAGCCCTTAATTGTCTCCCAAAACTTGAAGCTAAGACCCTATTACTGAAAACAGGACATACCTCTGACATATGACTTGAAACAATGTAGCTGGAACTGCCTGGAAACCACTTCCTTAAAGCCTTGCTTTCATAGTTTGGAGAACAATATGGAGGCTGAAAAGAGTTAGAACATCAATCAATGGTCCAACCTGAGATTTCAGTCCTAGTAACCACAACAAATTATATTGGGACAATAGTGGCACTTTTATTTAGGTAATCAACAGCTACCTAATTAGACTCAAAGCCCACTCATTGGGGGGCAGATATTCATGTGTAGTACCATAAACATAGCTGCATACATATGGATGGGTAGATCATAGATCTTAGAGAAAACCCCATGGCTGTCACATCTGTAGATAAATGTAATTTCTTACTATGTGCTAAATATGAATCCTATTTGAAGACAAATATGCTAGTCACCACTCATTAAAGAAGCTTCTTTTGCCACAGACAGTGACTATTACAGAGTTTCACAACTGGTCTCAAATAGACATCGTCACAAATTGGCCAAGCCTAAGTGATACAGCTGCAATGGAACCTCTACACCTAAGTCACACAGAACATAGTGCAACAGGGGTAGAGAGAATACTAATGCATCTCTCAGCTCCCTCATGCAACAGAGGGCTTTGGTTAGGTTTGTTTTTTAATAGGCCGGATCTCACTATGTATCCAAGGTTTACCTAGAATTCACAATTCCCATTTCTGAGCCTTGTAAGCACAGTGTGTCTCCACACCTGGTTGATATTTTGAACATGTTGTTTCTCTTCTCCCTGTAAATATTCCTTCTTACCTGCTTCATTCTTAGCCACCTAGCTTATTTTGTTTAGATCACTCTCCTAGACAACCCTATGATCAGGACATTTCCCTCCTGCTCCCTCTTCCACTGCATAACATAGTCTAGCCTGAAAAGGCAATGCATCTGTATGCATAACCAGTAAAATCTCCACCACTGTATACAACTTGCGTGTCTGGCATGTAGAATGAGTTCTTCAATGTTTTATGATGGACCATAGAGTTATAGACCACACTCTCAATTACATATCATTTTTCTAAAATTTAAAATTCCATTCCTTGAATTAAATGATACCATAAATTAAATGAACCTAACAGACATCAACAACATTCCACCCAAACACCAAAAATACATTGTCTTCTCAACAGCCCATTGAACTCTCTCCAAGTTAGACACATATGACACAAAGCAAGATTCAACAAATCTATGAAAAAATAAAATATCATCCTATATTTTCTCTGACCACAAAGGAATAAACCTACCTATTAACAAAATAAAAATTGGAGAAAGTACACAAACTCATGGAAGCAAAACAAAACACTAATGAATGAAAAGCTGATCATCTGAGAAATCAAGAGGGAATATAAAATTCCTAAAACTGAATCAAAATGAAAGCACAACAGGCCAAAACCTATGATAAGACACAATGAAGGCAGTCTTACACAGAAAATTTACAATATGAAATGTATACACTAGAAAGTAAGAAACATCTCAAATACAAAAATTAATGGTGCACCTAAAAGCAAGGTGAACCAAGAACAAATAACATCTGAAAAGAATATGCAAGAAGATATAAATAAAATTGATGCAACTAATGAACTACAAACAAAATGATACAAAGAATCAATGAAAAAAAGAATTGGTTCTTTGACTAGATTACCCAGACTGACAAACCTTTCACCAAATTAACCAAAAGAACAAGTAGACACAAATTAAAAAACTCAGAGATGAAAAGGAAAACATTGCAACAAACCCTGAGGAAATTCAGAAATTTGTAAGGACATACTTTAATAATCTATATTCCACTAAACTAGAGAAAAACTAAACAAAATGGATACATTTCTACATATGTACAGCCTACCAAAGTTAAATCAGAATGACATAAATAATTTAAATAGACCAATAATAAACAATGAAATAGGTGCAGCAATTAAGAATCTCCCAAACACAAGCTGGAGAGATGGCTCAGCCATGAAGAGTACTTGTTTTCTTCAATAAGACCATGCCAGCATCCACATGGCCAATAACAACTGTCTGTAACTCACTTCCAGGGGACCCAATGCCTTCTTCTGGCATCCATAGGCTTTGAATGACACATACTTGCAGACAATACAATCATACGATCATACAAATAAAATAAAAATAATGGATAAAATATTTTAAATCTCCTAAATAAAAAGAGCATAGGACCACATAGGTACAGTAAAGAATTCTAGCAAAGGAAAATTAACATGAATACTACTCAAATTATTCTCAAAAATAGAAAAGGAGGGGATGGAATATCTCCAAATTTTCTATGAAGTTAGTATCACTCTAATACAAAAAAAAAAAAACACAAAAACTATTTGGCAGGCTCTCTGATGAACCCAGATAAAAAATCCTCACTAAAATATTCTTAAAACAATGCAAGAACACATCAAAAAGATTACCACCATGATCATCTTGGCTGCATCACAAAAATGCAGGGAGAGTTCAAAGTGTGTAGATCAATAAATGTAATCTTCCACATAAATAGACTCCATGACAAAAGAAAAACATATGTTCACCTCATTAAATGCAGAAAAAGGCCCTTAACCAAATCAAACACCCATTCATGATAAAAACCTCGAGAAAATCTAGAGTTACAGAGGGGATATATCTTAACATAATAAAGATAATATACAACAAGACCACAGCCAACGTGAGGCAAAAAAAAAAAAAAAACTCAATTCCCACTAAAAAATAACAACACAAGGAAGTGCACATTCTTGTTCTATATACTACTGGAAGTCTACCTAGACCAATTATACAAACAAAGGTGAAAGTGTATACCCATTTGTCATCTGAAGTTTACATCTGGTGGTCCTTTAAATGCGTGTCATGTGTGAGCCACCTTCTACTAGATGTTCTTCTCCTTGGACTAGGGCTCACAACTTTACAACTCTGAAAGCCCCAGAATTGTCCCTGACCTGCTGGCTGACAGTCCTAGCTTGAGGTCTAGCAGGGAGGAAGAAGGAACAGTGGGAGTAACCTGGAGAGAAAAGAAAGAGACAGAGGACTCCTAGAGACAGGGAGTAATTCCACAAGGGGGGAAAATCTCGCTTTAATGTTGTAACTCAGGGTATTTTATAAAAAACCTTGGAGGGGCTGGGACACACAGAATTGGGAATGGGACAAGTGGGACTTTAGGCCATTTGCTCCAGATCAATGCTTTGCCCTAAGGCATAAAAGACAGTTGGCAATACCAGAGCAGGTTTGACAGGTTTGCAGGATATCAGCAGGAGTCCAGGCTTGGAGGCTGCTTGCTGACTCTCTTAAGTGCTTCTGCCAAAAGAATGCCTACATCTTCCTTTTTTACTTATTCAGAAAAAAGCTCAGTTTTCATATAGTGTTATTATTTTTCTATTGGAGTTACTCTGGAAAGTCCAGCCTAATGCGCCTGCCAGTGGGGACAACAGAGCCTGGGTGTGCATATGGTAAGCTGGAAGTGTGACATCTTCTCAGTACATCAAAAGAGAGAGCCCTCAGGGTCTGGAGCTTTGCTGAAGTAGGCAAGGCAGGAATACTGCATTGTTCTGACCCCACTGAGCTACTAGATACCACAAGGAGGCTACTAAATGCCCAAGGAGACTACTAGATTACCCACAGAGGCTACTGGGATCATTTTTGCAGATTTCCACTTCAAACTAGACAAAGTCTCAGTCCCACAGCTAGCTCCCTACAGTTTAATTAAAATGGAGCATCATTGTCATTCATTGTTCAGAGAACTTTAAGGGATGGCTTGATATTGGAATTAGGACATTCTGGGCTGGAACCCCAAACTGGCTTTTGACAAACCAGGAAGCCAACTTCCTAAGGTGGGGATTAGACTTAACAAAAGGGATAATCTAGGTGGCCTAGAGGGACTTGGGCTGCAGGTAACACAGCTTTGTCAACAAAAGATAACATTTTTCTCCCAAATATAAAGACACAGATATTATTTGATTTCCCTCTTAACACAGAGGCAGCAAAAGGCCCCAGGGTAGCTGCCAAGACACTCAAATCCTCAAGTGCTTTCACACGTATTAATTTAAACACAGAAACTGGTGTCAGTGTATCACAAGCCTACTATAAAGGATGTAAAGAGAATTAATGAGTATGTACCTTTTCCCTCAAGTGGCAGAACTCTAATAAATGACAAAGCAAATTAATAAATTTTCTCCAATCAGGACATACAGGTATATGAGTGACATTTTTTTCTAAAGATAACATTTTTGTCCTATACGTGAAGTCATCATTTTTCCTATGACAAAGACATGTGAATGACATTTTCCTCTAAGAATGACATTTTTGTCCTATACATGAAGACATACAAATATTATTTGATATCTCTTTTAACATAGATGATGATTTTACTTGTACACACAAAGTCTTAAGTTTGGCTGGAATGATCTGTATATGTAACTATAGTCATGGAATAAAGTCCAGTCACAATTATGCTTTTGGTCTCCTGTAGGTTTTTTCTTTAGCTAGCAGCTCCTAGGCTTTGGAGAGGAGGGGGAGGGCAGGAGAGAAAAGCACTTAGGGTGTCTCAGACTTTTTTCCCAGCAGGAGGTTAGTGACTCTGCTCTGGATTCAGTTTCTCCTGAGGTGTGGATCGTGGGCCTGGAGGTAGAGAAAAGTGGGGGCCCCACAGGTGGTCTCATGCTAATCCAGACTCTAGGCCTTCAGGGGTGCCTTTTGCAATTTACTGATGGAATATGAATAGTAAAAGTATAGAAAGTTCAGTAAACATTATTTATTATACTAAGCTGTGCTATTGGCAGGGCACAGGTGGGTAGAAATACCATTCTTTTATAGTACTGTGGGAATTAATATAAAATACCTCATTTATCATTGTAGTAGATAAACTAATTAAATTAAAGTTCTTTTAAGAATGAAATATAGAGTGCACAGAGCTTACATCAGGGACTTCCCAGGACCACCTGAAACACAGGCAAAAAGAGAAACCCACATGCCAGGGACACGAAGAAGGAACAGCATGAGAAAGTTGCAGGATAATTCCACACCAAGCTCTAACAACCCTGTGGGAGTTTCCTACAGTGGTATCCCCCTGGGGGTGACCCAGGACACAGATCTTAGAGGAACAATTGCAGACCTATTCAGAGAAATCAAAGAATATAAAAAACAAGTCAGAGAGATAAGGAGAAAGAATGAAAAACTCAAGAAAGACCTAGAGGAAGACAATGACAAACTTCAGAAAGAACTTAGGGAGAGAATGACAAACTCCAGAAAGAACTAGAAGGAGAAAATGACAAACTCTGGAAGGAAGTAGAAACACTGAAAATGGAAGCCAACCAGCGAAGCAAGGAGCTATAAGAAGATATTAAGAAACTCCAAAAGGAAGTGGAAATACTAAAGAAATCACAGGATGAAATGAAAAAGGGAAATAGAACATAAATCAACAGGAAAGGAATGAGAAAAGTGACAGAAATAGAATGGAGGAAGCAGAACAAAAAAATATCAGACCTGGAATATAACACGGAATAACTAAAAAGTTCAAGTAAAGATCATGAAAACTTAAAAAATACACAAAAGTGAAACAACCACGAAATATGGAACACTATGAAAAGATCAAACCTCCCCATAATAGGAATAGAGGAAGGAGAAGAATCCCAAGAGAATGGTTTGGATCAGATCTTCAATAGAATAATAGATGAAAATTTTCCCAATCTAAAAAAAGACAAAACCATACAAGAACACATAGAACTCCAAACATATAAGATCAGAAACTCCCCATGCCATATCATAGTTAAAATGCTAGATGCCCAAAACAAAGACAAAATTCTGAAAGCCACAAGAGAAAAACAACAAGTTACATATAATGGGAAACCCATCAGAATTACAACTGACTTTCGGGGAAACTGTGAAGGCGAGAAAAACATGGAGCAAAGCTTTCCCAGTGTTTTAAAGGACTATAGACACCAACACAGGTCACTATACCCAGCAAAAATGTCGAATATAGTTGAAGGAGAGAGAAAAATTATTATAGTTGAAGGAGAGAGAAAAATATTCCATGATATAAACAAGATGATAGAATACATGTCTGGAAAAC
Source organism: Rhizomys pruinosus (assembly GCA_009823505.1). Taxonomy (NCBI): domain Eukaryota; kingdom Metazoa; phylum Chordata; class Mammalia; order Rodentia; family Spalacidae; genus Rhizomys; species Rhizomys pruinosus. The sequence continues at coordinate 320,319 of VZQC01008587.1, read as the reverse complement.
CAACCCTTCAGAAAATACTTGAAGCAATTCAAAGGACAGAGTAGAGGAGGAACTATCCCCAGCCACCCAGAAAGAGAAATTTAAAAAAAATGACTGTAGAAGTAGAAACTGAGACTAAAAATGCAAATGGATAATCAGGTGAAAGGAAGTGACACAAATCTTTCCATTTTAACCTTAAATATTAATGGACTAAACTCCCCAATCAAAACACATAGATTGGGAGATTGGATTGGGAAACAAAACCCATCTATATGCTGTCTGCAAAAAACACATCTCACTCTCAAGGATAAGCACCAACTTAAGGTGAAGGGATGGAAAAATATATTACAAGCAAATGGTACCAAAAAGAAAGCAGGTGTTGCTATTTTAATATCAGACAAAATAGATTTCAAAGTAAAAGATATCAGAAAAGACAAAGAAGGCCATTACATCTTTATAAAAGGAACATTTGCTCATGAAGATTTTACTATCATGAATATATATGCACCAAACTCTGGTGCATGAAAATTTATAAAGACAATTCTCCAGGACCTCAAGAAACAGATTAACAGCAGCACACTAATAGGAAGAGATATCAATACCCCACTAAGTCCTTTGGATAGATCGACCAGACAAAGAATAAATGGAGAGACATTTGAACTGAATCTTATGATTCACCTAACGGACCTCACAGACATATATTGAATATTCCACTCAAATGCCAGAGAATACACTTTCTACTCAGCACCCCACGGAACATTCTCCAAAATCGAACACATACTGGGACACAGAAAAAAACAAATACAAAAAGATTGAAATAATTTCATACATTCTCTCAGACCGCAGTGCTATAAAGCTCAATATCAACAACAGGATAAGCCCTACTATCTCCAAGAACACATGGAGATGAAAAAACACTCTCATGAATAATGAATGTGTCAAGGAAGAAATAAAGAAAGAAATAAAAGTATTCCTGGCATGGAATGACAATGATAATACAACACAAAAAACCTATGGGATATTTTAAAAGCAGTCCTAAGAGGAAAGTTTATAGCCCTGGGTGCCTACAGCAGAGAAACAGAAAGAGCACAAATGAATGATCTAACAATGCAGCTAAAAACACTTGAGAGACAACAACAAATGAACCCTAAACGCAACAGACAGGAAGAAATAACAAAAACCAAAGCAAAAATCAATGAAATAGAAACAAAGAAAACCATACCAAAAGGGGAAAAAAAAAAAAACAATGAAACCAAAAGTTTGTTCTTTGAGAGAAAAAACAAGATAGACAGACTTCTAGCCCAGTTAACAAAAAGAAAGAAAGAGCAACTCCAAATCAATAGAATTTGTGATGAAATGGGAAACTTCACAACAGACAATGAAAAGATCCAAACAATCATACAGGAATATTTCAAAAACCTATACTCTACTAAGTTTGAAAACCTAGAAGAAACAGACGAATATCTGAAATCCTGGGAATCACCAAAGCTTAATCAAGAAGAGATCCAGAGCTTAAATAAACCAATAATATATGAAGAAATTGAAGATATAATAAGAAGCCTCCCAACTAAAAAAAGCCCAGGCCCAGTTGGTTTCACATCAGAATTTTATAAAACATTTCAAAAAAACTTACAACCATTATTACTCCAATTGTTCAGAAGGATTCAAACATAGGGAAATCTCCCAAATTCCTTCTATGAAGCCAGTATCACTCTAATACCAAAACCAGTGAAAGATACAAGCAAAAAGGAGAACTATAGACCCATCTCATTAATGAACACAGATGCAAAAATTCTCAACAAAAGATTTGCAAACCCCATACAGACCCACATCAAAAAGATCATCCATCATAACCAAGTTGGATTCATACCAGAGATGCAGGGATGGTTCAACATATGAAAATCAGTAAATATCATAAAACACATAAATGTGCTGAAAGGCAAAAAGCAGGTGATCATCTCAATTGATGCAGAAAAAGTCTTCTACAAAATGCAGCATCCCTTCGTGCTTAAAGTCCTAGAGGCAATTGGATGGGAGGGATCCTTCCTCAATGTAAGCAAAGCCATATACAGGAAACCCACAGCCAATATCATACTAAATGGAGAAGAGACATTCCCCTTAAAGGTAGGAACTCAGCAAGGCTGCCCCTGTCAACACTCCTCTTCAATATAGTGCTTGAAATACTTTGTAGGGCAATAAGACAAAAAAAAAAAGGAAATTAAAGGAGTACTAATTGGAAAAGAGGAAGTCAATCTATCCCTTTTTGCTGATGATATGATTGTTTACCTAAGGGATGCTAAAGACTCCACCAGAAAGCTTCTAGAAATGATGAAGAGTTTAAGTAAAGTGGCAGGATAAAAAACTATCTTAGAAAATTTCAGTAGCCTTTCCTTACACCAAAAACAAGCAACTGAAGAAGGAATACAACGAGAACTTCCCACTCACAATACCCTCAAAAACAATAAAAGGCCTAAGAACAAACCTAACCAAAGACATTAAAGATCTCTACAAAAAAAAAAAAAA
>VZQC01008587.1:244741-302825 GCA_009823505.1 Rhizomys pruinosus | reverse complement strand
GACACTGACTGCTCTTGCAGGACCCGGGTTCGATCCCCCGCACCCACATGGATCGGGCTGAGAGCCATTTTTGACTCCAGTTCAGGGGAATCCGATGCCATCTTCTGAACCGCATGGGCATTGCACACACAAATACACACAAAAAAAAAAAAAAAAAAAAAAAAAAAGAGTTTCACTCCAAAACGAGACAGCTTCTTGTGTGGAAATTTTAACTCCTCATCTCTTGAGAAGTATTTTTTTTAATTTGTGGGTTCTTTTGGCGGTCTGTTTCCCATGATAGAGAAAGTTTGGAAATGCTAGTGAGTAGAGAAATACTTAGGAGCAGAGGGTTTTCAGCTTCCTGGTCCAGCAGGTGTAATAGCCTCCCATCTGCAGGAACCAAAAAATAGTGAAAAGACAGATTAAAGACTTGTCCCACTCGAGGAGAGTCACGAGGATGGACTGACAGCCAGGCCTCTACCCTGAACCTTCCTTTCAGGGGAGGTTTACTTCCCTACTCTGAACCCTCAGAAATTTTTCCCACTTGTGAGGGAAAGGTTGACCTGAGAGAGACAGCCCAAGAGCCAAAATACAGTTTTTCCTTCTTTCTTCTTGTGAAAGGTCGTGCCCCACATCTTGGCACCAGTCATTATCTGAAGTATACATCTGGTGGTCCTTTAAATGTGTGTCATGTGTGAGCCACCTTCCATTAGATCTTCTTCTCCTTGGACGAGGGCTGGAAGCTTCACAATGCTGAAAGCCTCAGAATTGTCCCCGGCCAGCCAGCTGACAGTCCTAGCTTGAGGTATAGCAGAGAGGAGGAGGGAACCGTGGGAGTAACCTGGAGAGAAAAGAAAGAGACAGAGGACTCCTAGAGACTGGGAGTAATTCCACAAGGGGGAAAAATAACTTGCTTTAATATTGTAACTCAGGGTATTTTATACAAAACCTTGGAGGGGCAGGGACACACAGAATTGGGGATGGAACAAGTGGGACTTTATGCCATTTGCTCCAGATCAATGCTTTGCCCTAAGGCATCAAAGACAGATGGCGATACTGGAGCAGGTTTGACAGGTTTGCAGGATATCAGCAGGGGTCCAGGCTTGGAGGCTGCTTGCTGGCTCTCTTAAGTGCTTCTGCCATAAGAATGCCTACACCCATTGGAAAGGAAGAAGACAAAGTATCCTTATTTGTAAATGATATACTTCTACACAAAAGAGACCCTAATAAATACACCAGAAAACTCCTAGACCTACTCAATACATTCATCAAATTAGCAGGATATAGAATTAGCCCATTCAACTCAGTGGTATTCCTATATACCACAACAAATATAGAAAGAAAGAAATCAGGGCAACTCTCCCATTTACAATAGATTCAAAATCTGTAGAATATCTTAGAATAAATCTAACCAAGGAAGTGAAGGAATTATGTAAGGAAAACTTTAAAACACTGAAGAAAGAAGTTAGAAAAGATATTAGAAGATGGAAAGACCTTCCAGACTCAAGGATCTGTAGGATTAACTTTGTGAAATTGTCACCTAGTGAAAGCAGTCTAAAAATACACTGCAATACAGTTGCTAAAGTAACTTGTGTGATGTGTGCATCCATTGTCCTGCCTCCTCCTGTTCCTGTCTCCCAAAGGCAAAGTATGGTACAGACTCCCCAAACTGCAGTTTGGAGAATTCTAGTGAGTTTAATTAGGCTTGCTTGCAGAGCAAATAATGGAGCAAGTTACTTACTGGAATGTGGGCACTCCCTCTCTCTATGGCCATCATATAGGAAAGTTTGCATACTTGCATGGACCTTGTAACCTCTGCCCTAGATGACAACATAGGAACAAAGAGACCGACTTCCCACCTTACAGAGCCAAGGCAGACAGACCAGCAGACCAGCTAGTTGGGAGAGTAGCTGACTCCCTTGGCTCCTCCTTTTCCTCAAGAAGCCGAACATTCATCATGTTTATAATCCTGGCCAAGCAGGTGCCCTAAGCCTCAAAAGGCATCTGATGGCAAAGGTCAGCTCTTCAGAGCACCACCCATGCTACAAATACCCATTAAAATTCCAACACAGTTCTTCACAGAAAATTTTAAAATAATGGAAAATTTGATAAGGAAACACAAAAGCCCAAGACATCAAAAATAATCCTGAACAATAAAATAAATGCTGAAGGCATCACTATCCCTGATCTCAAATTAGACCACAGAGCTATAGTAATAAAAATAGTATGATACTGGTATAAAAATAGACACATTTATCAGTGGAATAAAATTGGGGACCCAGATTTACATTCAGACATATGCTCTCTAATTTTTCATGAATACATGCTGGATAAAAGATAATATTTCAAAAAGTGGTGTTGGTCAAGCTAGATAAGGGCATTTAGCAGCACAAAAGTAGTTCCTCATCTCTTACTATCCCCAAAACTTACCTTCAAATGGATCAATGACTTCAACATAAAGTACAAATATCCTGAATCAGATAGAGAAAGAAGGACAGAATATCTTGGGAATTACAGGCACAGGAAATGGCTTTCTCAACAGGATTCCTACAGAGTAAGCATTAAATCCAATAATTGACAAATGGTACCTCAGGAAACTACAAAGCTTCTGTACACCAAAGGACACCATCATTGGAGTGAAGAGGCAACCAACAGAATGAGAAAAATCTTTACCAGCTATCCCTCTGACAGGGGGCTAGTATCCAGAATACACAAAGAACTCAGAAACTAAACATCAAATCAAACAACCCAATTAAATATTAAGAGTTCTCTAAAGATAAAACGCAAATTGCAGAGAAATATTTTTTAAATGTTCAACATCTTTTAGTCATCAGGGAAATGCAAATTAAGACCACATGGAGATTTCATCTTATCCTAGTCAGAATGGTTAAGATCCCCAAAGCAAACAACAAATGCTGGCAATAGTGTGGAGACAAGGGAATTCTTATTCACTGATGTAGGCACTATGAGGGGTGTGGTGGTTTGAATGAGTGTCCCCCATAGGCTGTAAGTATTCAGACATTTGTCTCCAGTTGGTGGCACTGTTTTGGAGGTCTTAGAAGGTGTGGCCATGCTAGAGGAAGTACATTATTGGGGGCAGGCTTAGTGAGTTTAACAAGCCTCGTGGTCTCCAGTTGCTCTCTTTCTCTCTGCTTCCTGTGCTCATTACAAGATGTGACCCTCGGTTTGCTGCTCCAGTCTCCAGCTGCCATGCCTCCTGCCACAATGGACTCTAATTCCCTGGAACCTTTAATCGTAAGCTCAAATAAACTCTTCCTTTTATAAGTTCCTTGGTCATGGTGTTTTATCACAGCAACAGAAAAGTGACTAATACAAGGGGGTTCCTCAAAAATCTAGACATTGTTCTAGTCACATCACCTTTGGACTTATACCCAAAATAGTCTACAACCTATTGCAGAAAATCTGTTCATCCATATTCTTTGCTGCTCTTTTCATAATAGCCAGGAACTGGAAAAATCATACATGTCCACAAACCTATTAATAGATAATAAAGGTATGGTTCATATAGAGAATTGAATATTATTTAGTTCAGGAAAATTTCAGGTAAGTGGATGGAACTGGAAACCCTCATGCTGAATGACATAACCCAGATGCAGAAAGCTAAACATCTAATCTTCTCTCTCACATCTTGGTGCTGCCTTTGAAATCATAGATATATATATATATGTGTGTCAATTTGAAAATCGAGAGAGTTCAAGAAACTAATAATCAGCTATTTGTGAGTGAAAACAGCTTCCTGGGAGACAAGGTAGAATATAATGATATAAAAAAGGAAAGGAGGATTACAGAAAAAAAAGGATTAAAGGGGGTGAGGATGGGAATGTACCACAGAGGAAGGAGCATGGGGAGGGGTAACTAACCTTAAAGGCCTTTACAAAAAGCCATATGGAAACCTACCACTATAGAATCTACTTACAGTACATACATATATATTATAAGAAAATATTAAAAAGAGTTGCCTTGTAATAGGGAGAATTTACCCTTACCAAACACCATAGGCTTGTAAAGAAAAGCCAAATGCCAACTCTCTGTTTTGAAGCTATTGAACAGGGACTCCACAGACCCTCAAACATCATCAGCCATTGTCCCTGCTCTCAGTTACCCACCAGAACTCAATATCTGAAGACAATACATACATACATGAACTCTAAAACAAACAAGGAGATATCAAGCTGGTGTTGACCTCAAAGCCTCATCTCAACTGCCTAACTTTCATAGTGATGGAAGGTGCTAAATTTAGCATGAACCTTATCCAACCTTTAATCCTGAGAAGTAAAACAATAACTGACCTGGCAAGATATGCCAACAAATGCAATGGTTGCACAAAAATACAGGAGTAACCATCTACTTTGTAATTGGATTTAAAGTCTGCTTCTTAGTATGGAGCCTATAGCCGACATTGGTATCAGGTCTAGGATCCTGACACTAGAGAGAGAAGATTCCTTACACAGCAATGATGAATAGCATAGAGAACCACAACTAGCCAACATGCAGAAAATAAGAGGCTTCAGACTGGTTACCCCCAGATAGATTCCTGTATCAAACTTCTGCCTCCCAAGACTCAGTGATCATTGTGGAAGGTGGGGCAGAAAGATTGTAAGAGCCACAGGAGGTGCATTACCACAAGGAAACAGTTTTCTAGCCAGCTGCTCAGTCACTCACATGAACTCACAACAATGCTGACAACATGTACAAGTCCCACATGAACTCAAGCCAGACAAAATCCCAACAAAGACTTGGGAAAGCACATAAGAAACCCCTACCTTATCTGAGGAACTGTTAGTAGCCAATGACTGTTAGCAAAGGGAGATTCAGTCTCATTTTAGGTTGACCAGGATCCAGTAGAAGAAACCACACCTAAGGGCATTTNCTTAGCCTTTCTGGGTGCTTAATGACCATATTTAACGCCCATACCAATTTGGCTGAGGGACCTAAGGGATAACTTTGTTCCTTGCCCTCAGAGGTCAACCAAGTCTTAGGGGATTATGCATGGGGCAGCTCTTGAAATGTCCTACAGACGTGGGTCCCCAGTCTTCCTGTTCAGGGAGGTCTTGGAGAGCCACTGATGGGACTTCAGCCAGTGTCCAGTCTACAGAGAGGGAAGTCTGCTCAGGCTTCAGAAAAGGAGGCCTGGTCTAGCAAGACCTGCATGGAACTGGTGAATGAAAAGCTGAAAGGAGCAAGGGGCTCTCATCCTTCTCCCCCCCCAAAAAAAAACTCCCAAGAGACCCCTGAGGACCAGATCCTCAACTGACCTTGAGAAAACAAAAACCTTGGTTAATTTGGGCTAACTGTGTGGCCTTAAGCATCCAAAAGGAAAGTACAACCAGATATAAATAATCAGTAAGACCAGAGAAACTGTACTGCAGACATAAAACTTGAGATCTTAGTAAAAAAGACAAAAAGAATAAAGAGAAGTAATGTTGTTTGGCCTGCCTCCAATTCTTACTGGCAAGTGCATCTACTCTGTGGCTGACACAGCTTTTGGCACTCCTCAAAGACACAGCTTTTTAACCTCCTAATATGGACTGAAGACTCATGTCTCTCCAAGAATTCTCCAAACCTTCAATGCCAGATGGGTACTACGGAAATACCCAGCTTGTGGACTAAACAGCTAAGGGGATGTCAGCCTCGTCAGAATGTAGACTGCCATTGTTGGACTACCTGGGATGAATCATAGAGGCCAGTGCAGGGGGATCAAGAGAGGACACGTGCTTACTGGACTTCATTTTGGGGGACCATGGGAGGGAAAGACCTCAATGTGAAGCAAAAGTGCAGGATTGATGGTTGGGGTTGCCAAGGAGGAACCTTCGAGCACTTCCTTAAGGAAAACATGACATCTTTTAAGGAAGAAAAAAAAATCCTCCAACTCAAGTGATATGTGTATGTATGTATGTATGTATGTGTATATATATGACTATGTATATATATCTACATATAATGTAGCAATATACAAGTTGGAGAGAACAACAACAAAATAACTGAAAAAAAAAAAGCCTGTGAAAAAAGATGCAGGACAGTTATGGCAGAATGCATGATCTGGGGTGAGGTGGGGTGGGGTGGGGGAAAGGGAAAGGGGAATATGTCTGAACTGATTTGAAAAATGATATCTGAAATATACAAAACATCAATAAAACATAAAAATTAAATTAAAAAATAAGTAAAAATAAAAGGCCTGGGTTATCAAACAAATATCCCAGTGCCAGGTGCAGGATATTTCCTTATGAACTACTGGCCCCAGATACCCCCAAAACAATGCACAATCCTTCCATTCCTTTTGGTTGTCCAACTATGTATATCTAGTTTGCCTTGAATTCTCATCCTCCTGACTCAACCTTCCACTAAGACCCTGCTGCTAAAACATCACACAGGCTGATTGCAAGGTACAGAGAAATTGAGCTGGAACTGAACAGGAAGCTCCTCCCAGATGGCTAGACAGGGTGCTGTACTAGTGCTCAGGGAGTAAAAGCATCAATAGTCTTATCTAGCTGTGAGCTCAATAAGCTATAATATCAAATTCTCAGGGAGCATTTGCCTACCAGTGCAATAGTGGAAGGACAGCCATGTGGTAATTAATCGCCTCCTGATTGTACATGAGATTGGCTCCACAGAGGGAAGCCACACATGCCTGTCAAATATTCCTCTCAGCTTAATTCAGAGAAGGTCCTCTTTGCAAAGAACAGCAGTGAATAAAGAAATGGATGGCTGCTCTAGGTTCTGGGAGTAAGTGAATGCTGAGTTCTGAGTTGTAAACCAGACATTTACACCACCACCTCGAGGTTCAGGGAGTACTACAGAAGAGAATTGGAAGGAACGTAAAAGCCAGAAAATAACCAGAGGGGCTGTGAAATGCTGTCTTCTGGGCAAAATACAACAAATGTAATCATGATCTCACAGCATCTGTGGCTGCCTGTAATGAGGTTGGATAAGGCTGGGCCTGTGCACAGTCAATCACAAGTTTGGGAAAGGCTCATATAGCCCTATCCCTCCCTATACACACACTGAATTATTGGCTACTGATGAATTATGGGGCAGGAGAGGCATGAATTTAGTTACATATCCACTGATGAGCCCACCAAGCTCCAATGGTTAGCTCCAAAACCCACAGACAGGAAGACAGTTAACCTCCACAAGTCATAAAACAACCAAACAAACAAAATATGAATGGAGGAACAGGACTTATACGGAGGAGGAGGAAATAAAGGGAATTGGTTTGGGGGTTCAGAGAAGATGGGGATTGACAGTAACCACAATGTGTTATTTTACATGTATGAAGTTGTCAGAGAACAAATTTTATAAAAGAAAATAATAAAAATAATAAGAGAACTGTTAAGGACTATGGTCCTAAAAATAAAAAAACAAAAAAAACATTTTAACCAGGTACCAGATATCAAGATTGCTTAAAAGGAATGCAGTAATCATTTTTAATTGCATAAAATAAATACCAATTTAAAATGCATTAAACATTAGCTATAACTGTATTTCATCAACGTCTCAAGAAATGCTTATGAAAGGAGGCATGGACTGGTCTTAGGTCCTCAAACTCCACTTATAAACATTGTTGGACCCTCCAACATGAATTGGGTTCCTGTTGCTAAGGTCAAATTTCCAGTCCTGCAGAAAACTTCATTGTTTTTCATTCATATATGGTATCAGCTCCTGCTCACACATTATGAAATATAATATATATTATTTAATTAACATGAGACTGTATTTTGCAATTTATGAAACGCGCAACGGCAGTGCTATATTTCTTTGTCACGAGCTCCACGTATTCTGCCATCTCTCTAATCCAGGCACTCCTTCATAAACTGGGAGAGGCACAGTCAGTGTAGAGACCACTCCCAGCCTCACTGTCCTTTCATTCTGGAGCCTTAAGATCATTTCTTCTCTGGACCTCAATTTTTCCCAACACAAAACAAGAGCTCAGATTATACTTCTGTATTTAAGTGATTTTTGGTTTTGTTTTTGTTTTTTTTTTTTTTGTCTTCTTGAGACAGGGTCTCCCTGTAGTCCCAGCTGTCCTGGAACTCGCTCTGTACACCAGGCCGGCCTTGAACTCACAAAGATCCGCCTGCCTCTGCCTCCCAAGTGCTAGGATTAAAGGCGTGTGCCACCACGCCCGGCCTTTAAGTGAGTTTTTTTTAATATAAGAGATACTTTAAAATGAAAATCTTACCACGAAATAATAACGATAAATCCAAACCAAGAGGGTGGAAAAGGAACCTGAACTTATGCAAAATTGCCTCTAACTGCTGCAACCTCTCCATGTTCAGAAAATCCACCACATAGTTTGTTTATTATTATATAGTATGACTATTTTTTCAAAGCCCTTTTTTTGAAGTTTTGTGCATTTCATAAAATTTCATCAAGTCTAGCCCCACTCTCTGTTCCTTGCCGCCCCCACCCCACCACACTAGAGCTCATGCATTCTGTAACACAACATGTTTTTTCATCTTTTTTTCTCAGTCTCTTTTAAATTTTCGATGCAGACAGTTACTGTTTCGAAGCAGCAGGATCACTGCTTCAGTCAGTTCTTTTGACCCTCCTCTGGCATTGTTGTTGTTTTTATTCCTTCCAATTGCATCATTCCAAAATAATAATGTAATATTCATGCCACATATATCATAGTTTTAGCGATCTTCAGCTTATGACTTTTTCTTTATTACTGAAAATGTTTTCCTAAGGATGCTTGAAGGCTCCTCTTTGGCCAGCTGCAAACCAACCATCAAGTTTGCCTTGTGCTCCACACTGTGGTTTCCTTCCCACGGTCAACCAAATGAGGTTCCAGAACAATGGTCCTGTCTTGATCCTCCTGTACTTTCTCTGTACCACACGCATGGATAGTCAACAATTGCAATCAATATCTCTGAATGAGGTGAAACCCAGTAGTATCAGTCTACAAGCTGGATGTTCAGCCATTCCCCAGCTGGCATGACAGGTTTTGAGGCTTCTTGGAGAGACATGGATCTTCCAGTCCATATTGGAGGTTAGAAAAAGCTGAGTCTCATGTCTTTGAGGAGTACAAAGCAGTGGGAAGCCCCAGGGTAGCTGCACTGCCAGTAAGGACAGGCAACAACAAAAAACAACGTGTGCTCCTCTGCTCGTCTCTCTCGGCTTCTCCTGCGCCTCTTTACTTTTGTTCTTTTTAGTAATGATTCCAAGTTTTATACTGAGTACAATTTCTCAGGCCTTACTAATTTATTTATTTCTGGTTATACTTACCATCCAAACCCAGGGCCTGATTCCACTAGCTAATCGCTCTCTCTCTCTCATCTCTCTCGTCTCTCCACTCCTCTCCACTCTCTTCTCTCTGTCTCATTCTCTCACCTCTCCTCCTCCTCTCCTCCCTCTCTCCTCTCTATCTCCTCTCTCTCTCTCTCCCTCTCTCTTCCTTCCCCCCTCTGTTTATCCTTCTGTTCTAGTTGGGTCGTCTGGTCTAGTTTGTCTTCCATTGCTGTGACAAAACACTCTGACCAACACCAACTTGGGGAGGAAAGGGTTTATTCAGCTTACATCTCCTGGGTCACAGTTCATCACTTAGGGAGCCCAAGGCAGGAACTCAGGGCAGGAACCTGGAGGCAGGAGCTGAAGCACAGGCCATGGAGGAATGCTGTTTACTGGCTTGCTCCTCTGGCCCATGCCCAGCCTGCCCTCTTATAGGGTACACAACAACCTGCCCAGGGTGGCACCACCCATAGTAGGCTGGATCCTCCCACACTGCCCAACAATCAAGACAATACTCCACAGATGTGTCCACAGGCCAGTCCAATGGAGCCAATTCCCCAATTGAGGCTCCCTCATCCCAGGTGTGTCAAGTTGATACCAAAGCTATCCAGCACACCTTCCTTACCTTTTATAAAGAAGAGAACAGCAAAATACAGTTTTTCTGTATTTCAGACATATATTCACTTTCCGGAGCAGCTTTAATCGAGTCCATCAGGAACTTGATAATATGGTCATACCAGAGATCATAACAATAACCCACTGCATTAATTCATCATGGACCTGGTAAGCAGAACCTAGCAAATCCCCTCTATCAGACATACCAGTGGAGAACTGAACATTACTTGTTGCTAATTTTCCATAAAGAAATGAATTTTAGACTTAGAAAGTTTACAGCAGTTTGACAACATAGTCTTATGTCTATTAAACCTAATATTTATAAACTAAATTTCTATTTTGTACGAGTTTATAATGTTCTGAAAGAGACTAGACATTTTTACCAAAGACCTGACACAGAGTTTAAGAAGCATTAGCTAACAGTGAAGATTGAAAACCTCAGCAGTTTTCTCACAGCTCACTGAGGTGGTTAATATTTGTTGCTGACTTGATTGGGTCTAGGATCAACTAAGAAGCATACTCTGGGAAGAGCTGTGAGGGCACTTCCTGGAATGATTAGCTGAAGATGGAAACCCTTCCCTGGAACACACAGTACCTTTCCACAGAGACAAAGATACGAAGCAGTCTGAGGGGAAAGCAGGGTTGTTTTTTGCCTGCCTGTCTTTTCTCTTTGCTGGAGCATCTACTCTGCAGCCTCTGCTGCTGCCAGATTTTGTTCACATTGGAACCCAGCTTCTTCAGCCTTCCAACATGGTCTGAAGCTCAGTGACACTCCAGGTATCTGCCAGGCTTTCAAAACCAAGCTGGAACTGTGGATTCACCTAGCTTCTTGATCAGAGTGGCTCCTGGGTTCCCAGCTTCACAATGTGCAGATCGTTATGTGACTTCCACAATGTGCATTACGTAAACCAATATGAACCTCCCTTATGTAATGGATATTCACTTTATCTGTTCTGTTCGTCTAGGAACCCTGACAAATACATATACAATGAATGAAATTTTTTTGTTCTTGTTTAAAGGAGAAGACACTACATGATCTTCAAAGCCAAAAATATTTACTACTACGGGCCTTTACAGAAAAGTCTATCTAACCTCTTCCTTGCACATCGTGGTATGACACATGTGAGACAAAGCATAGGAAAATAAAGCCTCAAAACTCCAGCACTCTAACTGTGGTAACGTTCCAGTATTCCCAGTGGTACAGGTCTATTGACAGATACTATGAATTTACGAAAGAGGTGGCATGTCTGGAACCTCCTGTCATCCAAACAGAAGCACAGTGTGTAGTGGAGTCTCTGAGCTTTGAAGAGAACATGACATATCTGTACATTAAGGGTGCTTGGATACATTTATCAAGTAATTTGGAAGTTTTCTAGCTTTTAGACTGGGGTTGGGGGAGCTCTAAGACAGGTCTCCACTGGGGTGCATGCTGTTCTGCCACCTTGTAGCACCTGCTGCAGCACCTCCAATAGGAATCAGTGATAGGGAGGATATATGAAACATTCAGCAGGATATTGTGCATGAATCACCATGCAGTCTCTGAGACTCTAGAGTAAATCATACTCTTTCTTGCAAAAGAGAATTCTGTTTCTGAATCGCAGCTTCTGCTGTTCCTGGGGCTCTGAACCCTTAACATGAGCCACAGATCTACTTTACAACCTCAAACAGCTGATCATAAGTTCAGCACCATCTTGACCAGCAAGCCAAAAGGATTGGTGTGGGTAGCAGGAGTCCACCAGGGGAAGTAGAATGTGAGGCTGGGTTCTGGCAGTCTTGAAGACAGACAGTTTTATGACCCAGTGAGTTAGACTCCTATAGTGTCTACCCCTCTAGGAGGCCTCTTCTCCCTCACCTCACATCATGGCCTTGAGGAGACTGCTCTTTGCTGAGCAAACAGTGTGGCATGCTTTAGAAATTATCCTCGAAGATTCTAAACACCATCCCGAATTGGATGGCAGGGAGGGATAAGACGAAGGAGAGCTGCTTCAGGGACTTCTCTCCTCTGAGTGTAGAACCTGAGTGTGGAGCAGTTTTGCTTCACTTGAAAAAAATAAAGGAGAATTCCTGAAATTGGAAAGGTCACTTTGCAACTGTTTATTGGCAGAGGATAACAGCTTAACCTACTGATCACAGATTTGAGAAAAGCAAGAACCAAAATAAAATGAGATAAAAGAAAAGTTCTATAAATGTGTCTTTTAGAACATGTATTTAAATGCATGTGTGTGGAGGAGGGGTATTTGATACCTGTGTCCCTTGTTCTACAGCAGGCTAAACAACAGATCCAGACCTCAGAAGACAGAGAGATGAAACATTCTATTGCATGGTTTATTAACCATAGTCTACATTGTAAAGATTGTGTACAAAATCAACACCATGTATTTTCCTTGTCCATGGCTGACATGCTAAATACCCTGCTGGGGTTGCAACCTGTTAAAAACATATTCCAGGCAGAGTGTGGTGGTACACGTCTTTAGACCCAGCACATGGGGGTCAGAGTCAGAGGCAGACAGATCTTTGTGAGTTCAAGGCCAGCCTGGTCTACAGTGTGAGTTTCAGGCCAGCTATGGCTACAGGGAGACCTTGTCTCAAAAAGACTAAACACACATACACACACACACACACACACACACACACACAAAAAAAAAAAAAAACAGCCTCCAATTCTGACCTCAAACAGGTAAAATATAACTAATTAACATACTTATTTGGGACAAATAATTTTTTTAATTTTTTATTTTATGCATATGAGTGCATTGCCTCCATGTACATAAGTCCACCCATGCCATGCGGTGCCCATGGGATCATAAAAAGGCATCAGATCTGCTGGAGTTAGAGTTACAGAAGGTTTTTAGCCCCCATGTGGGTGCTTCAAAACCCAGGTCCTCTGAAAAAGCAGCCAATGCTCTTACTGCTGAGCTATCTCTCCAGTTCCCAGGGGACAAAGAGATCTTGAAGTAGATAAGGAGAACTGTAGGGAAAAATGCCATGTGACAGTTTGCAGGGGGAAAGAGTATTAGCATATTTTCTTTATTCCTCCAATACGCAGTCAAAAGAATAACTTTGGAATCATTTGCAAGCAGAATATAGATCCCTGCCAGTTTACTGTGACCTACTCTTAGACCAATGAGCCCCCCCCATTATTTTCCCATCCATCAAAACATACCCACAATTTCCTACTCACCTAGTTGTTGTAGAAACTTTCCCAGATACTATGACATGAAAGCAGTTTCCTGGCAACCTTGCTAAGTCAGATTTCCTGCCTTGGTACCTGGAGTGAATCTAAACCACTGTTTCCTGGACCCCAGCTGGAGACTGCCCTATTTCCACTCTTTTGGATGATCCTGCAGTTACTCCAACTTCTTTATAAATATTTATATTATACGATAATGCTTAATCTAATTCAGTTATGCAATCAAATCTACACTGATACATATCATTTGTCTTTTGTTTTATTTGTGTGGTTTTTGTCTCTGAAGTCCTCTCTGATTTCAAAGCACTGTTCATGTAAGATGCTGGCCACAAAGACTTATGACATTCAGATATGATGTTATTCTTTGTAAAAATGTAGGTCAAGATATGGAGCAGTGCCTCCCAGAGACCCAACGGTATGAGACATGAGAATTCAAGTTCATGGTGTCTGGCTGCACTGTGCCAGTGCCGAGTCCTTGATCCCAAGTGACAAAATGACCATGAATATATTTATCATATGCAGAAGAGTCTTTTTAAATATGTATATATTATATAATAGCTAAATCAATATAGTTAATATGCATTATCGTATACTTTTTTTTTGGCTTCTAAACCAAAATATATTCTTTTAGAATTTTCCAGGATTATTATATTTTGTTATTACCTACAGTTACCATGTTTCATAGTAGATAGTTACCTTGGAGTTGTTTTTTAGCTAGCTCAAGGTTACATCATTTGACCATTATCCTTCCAACTTTAATGCTTACACTAGCCTCTAGTAACCACCAATCTACTGTCTATATGTAAAGAATAAATTTTCATAAGCCATATGTATGTGATGCCATGTAGAATGTTTCATTCTGTGACTGCCTTGCTTTCCTTAATGTAATATCCTACAGTTTCATGCATGTTGTTGCAAAAGTCAGGATGTCCTCCTCCTTTAAAAGCCTGAATAATACTTTATCTGTCCTTAATCCATTCATTGATTGATGTACACATATACTCTGTTCACAGCTCAGCTTTGCTAAGTCAGTGGAGTAAAGTACCAAGAGACCACAGAAGATTCTGAGATAGCCTGCTATATATATACACCTTATTGCAACTGACAGACAGGGAGGATCCAGCAGAGGCCTGCTGGCCATAGTCTATCTACCCTGCCACAGCCTTCTGAATTCATTCACTATGGAGGCTAAACTACAGAAGCAACGACATTATTTCATGGTGTGACAAGCATTCCAAGGAACATGTACAAATGTAGGTTCTCTATTTTTCTTACACGTGACACTACTTTGCTCTCTTCCCACTGTACATGCGGGTGCAGCATTTCTAAGCTGCATTACAACTGTACTTACAAAAGAAACAGGCTGACTCTTAGCATTCATAAGGCCAAGTGCACACCAGAATTGCTCAGCACCTGTTCCTTCAGATGTCTCTCTGAACTCTGTTCCTGAGCCAAAACCTTGCTCTTTCTTTTACTGAAACTATCTCCAGCATGAAATGGTGAAGTAGAAGTCAGGTTTCACCCTTATCCTATCAGAGAAACTTGCCTTTTGGTCCCTAGACTTAGAATATCACACCAACAGCAAACAGATTTCTCTCATTGTTTGCAATAAGAACAGCAAGATGCTTTCAGAACTTGGATATGTAAAGCACGCACACCCACATTCATTTACTAGCTTGGGTGGGAAAGAGGTGTTCAGAAGGATCAGAGGGGAGCATAGCTCAGTGAACTTGCTTGAATTACAAACAGTAATTTTTTGATTGTAAGATTAGGTAAAACTCTTTAGGCTGTATTATGTCCATATTGTTAAAACCGTTTCTATGGTGGGTGGAGAATCAGTAGTCAGTGTTCTTTCACACAACACTTACCTGGACAACCCTGTCCTGGCCTCATGGGGCTTGTGACCTGGATAGAGCACTGGACATGGAAATGGAAATCTCAGAGATACAGTGCTAATGTCTTATAGTTCCTAAGGATCATACAACATAGACGGAGTATATGCTTTTCTATTGTAAATAATGAAGCAGTGAACATGGAAGGACAGATGTCTCCTAAGTATGCTTATTTTATTTCTTCTTCCATAAACACCCAGTCCTGGGGTTACTGAATTACATCATCATTCTGTTTCTAATTCTTTGAGAAATTGCCCTACAGTTTTCCACAGTAGAAAACTGCATTCCTATTAACAGTGCGGCAAGGTTCTTTTTTCTCTACAACCTCACTTACACTTATCTTTTGCCTATAAAATATTTTTTATTTATTATTTTTTATGTGTATGAGTGTACTGTCTGCACGTAGGTTGGTGCACCTATGTCGTGAAATGCCGCGGAGGTCAGAAGAGGGCGTTGGATTCCCCTGGAACTGGAGTTAAACATGGTTCTTAGCCGCCATGTGGGTTCTGGGAATCAAACCCGGGTCCTCTGCAAAAGCAGTTGGCACTCTTAACCGCTGAGCCATCTCTCCAGCCCCATCTTCTGCCTTTTTGATAATAGCTATTTTAACAGGTATGAGGATGTCTCTTTAACATTAAGAGTTCTTAGCTAAATGTGTGTGTATGATACTTGGAGGTCCCATAAAATTCAAGACCACCTAACCTCCACATAAAGGTAGTACTAAGGGCAAGAATCAGCTGGCTAGGAAGGCCATATGGGAACTTTATTTAATGTCATAATTTCTAATCTGTCTGTTACCATTAGTTTAAAAACTATCATGGTTAGAAACTAGGATGTATTATTTAAATGTCTATGTAAAGCCTTTGAAATATCTATTTAGAGCTTGCTTGAAATTAGTCAGTAGAAGTCACATTATGCTAGTAACAGGCTAAATGCCATCTGTATGATTCACTGGAGATAAATGGGTCCACAAACTGGCTTAGTTTTTGTTTTTTTTTTTAAGAATTATACATTGGCGGTGCTTACCATAAATAATCTTAAAATAGCCAGTGAGAAAGCAATCAGGTTATACAATTTCTCCTGAATCAATGTTATCTAAACCTATACACAGGACATCAACTGCTGTCCAGGCATTAAAGAAGATTTCAGGTTCATTTTAATCCTAAGATTAAAGAGATAGAAAAGATGCTGGGAAATCTTCAAGCACATCAAGATTAGACTTAAATTACTCCAAGGAGAACAGAATCCAATCTCTAAACTCTGCAGATAGGATGCTCAACTTCCTTTGCTTCCAATTCTCACTGCTGGGTCCCAGTTGAATTTTTCAATGTAATGCTAGCCTAAATCATTTCTGTTGATATTTCTTGTCCATTATTCCACAGAAAGCAAGCACAGGTTGCATTCTCTTGTCAATGAATTCTTTAAGACTGCTTTATTTATGCACCTATATTAGATTCAGACGCCCCCCCCCAGCCTACATTCATTTATCCAAAATTTAATGACCTCTGTTGTACTTGCTTCAGGTACTGTAAAAATTGAATGAAATAAAATAGCTCAAATCTAAATTATAAGTTTAAACAATGCCACCTTTTCTCTTTGGAGTCTTCTATAGAAACTACTTTCATCTTACGATAACACTCATACTTTACAAAATCCTGAAAACGATTTTCTAGGGTTAGTCTATTAGTAATATCATCTAAAACACAAGGGCATAGGGCACCTTGAACATTAAACCATACTGTCCAATTCCTTGCCTGAAGCTCTTTCCATCATGCCTGTTCTATATGTAAAACCAGTAATGAAACTATTCTTAAATGCAAATTCGTCAATAGCCTATCTGAGAACCAAGTTGAACTTCACTGGTTCATGTAGTTCAATAAGATACCAATTTTACCCTCCACATCACTCATCCTGTACACTCAAAATAAAAACAAAATCCAATATAAAGACTTTTATAGGGATTCCAAACACTTTACAAGGAAATAAAGAGAGGACATAGATCATAAACCATGACTTATCAAAACTGGCATTGGACAATTTCCCCATGTTTTTTGTGGCCCTGTAACAGTCAGTAGTCCTTTTACAGAGCTGCCTTTTCCTCATGGTTTTTTTCTTTGTTTCATTTACTTTGCTGCAAGCTATAGCCAGCTCTAAAATTCACACTCATCTCAGAGGATCCTTCCTGTTGCATGCAACTGTCTAGCAGGTGCAGTCTAGTTCTATTTTAACTCAGTTGTTTCAATTATTTGGTTGTAAGAAGACAGTATAGCCACATTCCCTTAATAAAAAAATAACAAGTTATAATCAACGTATTCTTAGAAAAGACACAGGAAGGCAAAAACCAGGACTCAGGGTTTCTCTTAGCTCAGACTTGGGGGAAGCCCCATTACTATCACCATGGGCAGGGCAATATCTGTCCTCTGCACAGCAGTGTGTGGAAGCCTCATGGAAGCTAACAAGTGACTTTCATTACAATTCCATGTCCTGAGAGGAAACATCTGCTTACCCCAGCATGTCCCACCCAGCCAAGTCAAATGTCCAGCAAACTAAACCCACACCCTTCCCAGAAGAAGAGTTTGGACACAGTATCGTGGAGCAGCCTTGGAAATAAGAAGTAAGTTAGCTAAAAAATACACTTGCATCACTTAAAGCCTATAGTTTTAAATTAAAGGAGAGGCCAGTATGTGCTTCTTCCTTGATCAGGTAGCCCCTCAGTCAACAATATCGCTTCTTTCTCTGCAGAAAACTCCATGGAAAGAGAAGATTGATCCCAAATATAATCCGTCAGAAGACAGCCTCAGGGTTGGAGAGATGGTCCAATGGTTAAGTGCAATTATTGCTGTTACAGAGGGCCCAGCATCTACATGGGGGCTAACAACCATTCACTACCCTAGTTCCAGAAGATCCAGCACTCTCTACTGGCCTCTGCAGGCTTTGCACAGCTACATTGTTGACTGAAGGGCTAATTGATCAACTAACTAAGCAAATACTGGCCTCTTTTTAAATTTAAAACTATAGGTTTTAAGTAATGTAGTTGTACTTTTAGCTGATTTACTTCTTGTTTCCATGGCCACTCCATGTACAACATGGGTACACTTGCATACATGCATACAAAACGTACATAAATTAAAAATAAACAAATCCAAAAGACAACAACCTATCTAGGAGACAGTAAAGCAGACATATATTGTGTGTATGATATAATTTTGTCATCCTATGGTTTGTCACCATGTATATTCCTGTGATCCCAGGAAATCTTTATAAGAGCATTAAATACATTTTTCTGTGTGGTGTTGAAAGTGTAAAAATATAATTCCATTCTACATGACCTAGATAAAGTAGCTATTACCATGTTCTACCATAGAGTTTTATTGCTTAAGTCTAATTTATGGTTATGGTTATAGGGTCTGAAATGATTGCCTAAATAACCACTTTTACTTTGAACCATAAAAGAAAATACATCTTTTTCTTCTTCAATATTAATTTTTACCTTATTCATTAAACCTAAAAGTTGTACATATTAATAATGTGCTATTATTTGATATATATACATGGGGTGTAAAGTTTAAATACATAAGTTAACCATATGTGTTGCATTAAATATTTATTTTATCTTTTTAAAGAATTTAAAAAAAAAATTCCAGGCACAGTGGCACAAGCCTTTAATCCAAGCATTTGGGAGGCAAGGACAAGTGGATTTACAGGAGACCAAGCCAGGCTGGTCTACAGAGTTTCAGGCCAGCTGGAGCTTCAGAGAGAACTTGTCATAAAACATGATTTTTAAAAATTTATGAATGTGTATATATGTATGACTGCATATGTTCATGTGTACCATGCATGTGCAGGTGCCCACAGAGGCCAGAGGATGTTGAATCCCCTATAATGGGAGTCACAGGCAGTTATGAACTGTCATGTGAGTGCTGGGAATCAAACCAGTGTCCTCTACAAGAGCAATAATTACTCTTAACCAGCAATCCATCTCTCCAGCCCATTGTCAAACTTTTATTATTTCTGAATGGTAAATGTATTCAATATCTTTTTCAATATCGAGACATTTTATGTTATTTTACAAAATATTTTTTTCTTTATTCATAAATACATACATACATACACATATCACTTGAATTGGAGGATATTTTTTTTCCTTCCTTAAAAGATGTCATGTTTTTTTCCTTAAGGAAGTGCTTGAAGGTTCCTCCTTGGCAACCCTAAACAACCATCAATTTTGCACTTTTGCTCCACATTGGGTTCTTTCCCTCCCATGGTCCCCCAAAATGACATCCAGTCAGCACGCATCCTCTCTTGATCCCCCTGCACTGGCCTCCATGATACAACCCAGGTAGTCCAACAATGGCAGTCTACACTCTGATGAGGCTGACATCCCCTTAGGTGTTTAGTCCACAAGCTGGGTATTTCAGTAGTCCCCATCTGGCATTGAAGGTTTGGGGGATTTTTGGAGAGACATGAGTCTTCAGTCCATATTAGGAGGTTAAAAAGCTGTGTCTCATGTCTTTGAGGAGTGCCAAAAGTGGTGGCAGCCACAGAGTAGATGCACTTGCCAGTAAGATCAATATCAAGATTTTTAAGGCAATCACAGTTTATAGCTTACCCTACTATACAGTTCACATACAAACTTATTTCTCCTATCTAATTGTGCCTTGTTACCTGCTCTTCACCCTTCCCCTATTTATGCCCCATCCCTGTACTCTTCCCAGACTCTGGTGACCAGAGCTTAAACAATGCCACCTCTACACTCAACTTCTATGACTAACTTTGTCTCTTCTAGTCTACATGAGTGAGATCATGCAGTACTTGCCTTGCATCAGAATCCACAAGTATGTGTTGAAGTTTTGAGCATTCTCAAGTTTAAGGGCACTACTATAAAAAGGTTGATAAGACATCATCATTTATTGAACTCTTCTATGACCTACATGTTGTTATAAAGCTTTGGTAAAGTTATAAATTAATTTTTCTAATAATCAAATTAACTAGTTGCTATTATCATGTCTACATAAGGAAAGGAACTCATATGAGCTATGATTTTTATACAAGTACTACAGCACTCGCTCACTTGTAGCCATAATGATAATCCCATAAATCTCATATCAAGATTATTTTTCCTACAGAGTTAGCTCAGAAAGGGGAGTTTGTAAATTCTATCCTCTATTATTTTATTTATAGCATCATGGGAACTAGCAAGAATCTCTGACAAAGTCATAGAAGCCCCAAAGCATGAGGGGAACACAAGAAGCAAAAATTATTTGAATCTGGTAAACTAATGAGAATGTAAATAGAGATACCAGTTTTACCAAATACAAATACAGAGCATCAAGTGCACACTTCATGTAAGCCATGAATATTTTAGTAGAGAATTTCCTATGTAATATTTGAGATATATCCGTATTAAAAATTAAATATCTTCTTTGATTGACTGGACATGGAAACTGTGAGGAGGATTGTTCTCTGTTCAGAGCCAAATATAGTGCTGAGGGCTCCTTGGGCTGTGCACTTGAGCAGGATATGTTGATACAGGAGCTCTGGCGTCGGCAGTGGATTGTTCTACCGGGGAGATGTTGGCCAGGGGATCCAAGCCCCCACAAAAGGTAGGGGCTCCTTGCCTCCAGACTGGGATATCTGCAGGAAGAGGGGCGATGGGGCCCTGCTGTCGAAGACCTGATGTGGACATGGGAAAGATGAATAAAGATCGCACTTGCAGGTGTACGGATGGTCTCTGGGGTGCCAGAGAGTGTTGCCAAAGGCCGCTAAACCAATAAAGCAAATATAGGTCTCCTTGAGCCAGGCAAGACTCCTCCGTCAGCACCAGCTGCACCTCTGTGCAGCATTGGCAGCCATATGTCTGTATATCCCAAATCTAATTGGCTGTTGGCTCTCTCCTTGGAGGAATAACCCACGGCTGATGCCACGGGCTTACATCCTCTAGTGGTTGGGAGATGTTATGGACCACACGAAGATCCTGTCATACTTAGCAGAGGAAAATGTAATTCGTGGATTAGCATGCCATCCAAACATCTTTGTATATACCGAGGTGGCCTACCATAACGAGTGGTGCTGTTTAGATACCTATATGTCTAGTTGCATGTGCTTCATTAGTAGGATCAAAAGGCTATATATTATACTGTTTAGATACCTATATATCTAATTGCATGTGCTTCATTAGTAGGATCGAAAGGTTATGCCTGGGCAAGCTGTCAGGCCATGAAGGAAAACAGCCAGAATTGACTAGAGACCAGGACGGCAGCTCTGGAGAGGGTGGACTGTTTTGCTTCTTGTCCACCTGTGCCCCTTTTCTAGGCCTGGGGAGCAATCTGCGGAAGAGGGGGCGCGGTGGAATGTGGGGGCTGCGATTGGGGTGAATGGTGGCGCTACAGCAATGTAGACTGGACACTCATTTGATCAACTTGATTGGACATACAAGCCCCCCCTGCTGGATGGTGGGACCCATGGGCTGTGTGGGTTTGGGCACCGCTGCTCGCAGGCTGGTTTTACATGATGGATGCTTGTACTCACGAATTATCGCTTCTTGTTAAAAAAAATGAAAACAAAACAAAACAAAAAAACAGAGAAAGATGCAGAAAAGTTACGGCAGAATGCATGATCTGGGATGGGTAGGGGTGAGGTGGGGGGAAGGGAAGGAGATATATGCCTGAACTGAATTGGAAAATTATGTATGAAATACACAAAACATCAATAAAAAGAATAAAAATAAATAAAAATTAAATATCTGAAATCCAATTAACTAGTGCCCTGAATTTTATTTAGCAATTTTCTGCACAAAGAAATGGGTATATATGGGAGAATTTGAGAAAGACAGAGGTTGTACTCAAGTAACTGGTTAAGTTTATACCTACTTTGCAGCTAAAGGGGAATCATTTGGGGTTTCTGAGTAAAATATTGACATGATTAGATTTGCCTCAGGAAGATTAATCTGGCTGAGAAAGGTAAAACTAATTAGAATTGTGAAGAACTGGAGGTAGCAATTCAGAGAAGAGGGCTGAAATATGTTAGTGGGTTAGGAAAAAGATGCAGGGTCAGATCCGAGTGACACAATGGAATGAGCTTCATCAAGATGGATAATTTAAACTTCAACAGTATTTCACTAATGATAGTTGCCAATCTGGATCTGTAGACATGAAAACACCTTTAAAAACAGGAACCACTGTTAATATTTCTCTGTCAAATAAACACCTGAAATGCCTCCTGGAGTGTATCCCCTCATCGGGTGACATTTTTTTCCAGAGCCTATGTAAATAGCTCAGACTCAATCCCACGTTCCTCCACTAAGTTCATGAAGCAGTTTTTCATCATGACAGTAAACCCAGAGCACACACTCAAGAGGGGCATGATGGATTAAGGACAGCTCTGGGCCTCCAGTGAAAATGAAATACAGAAGACCGAAGACTGTGGAACTCCAGAAGAAAACCTCACCTTTTGGTTGCTTTTTATCAAACATGAAGTTTATCCTGTGCCCCAGGACTGCAATGGTTCCTGTACATAGAGGCACCGTGGTTTATATCCACAATGCGGTTACTCTACAGAGACTTACTAAGTTATCCATTATGCCTGGTCTTCTAATGTCATACAAGTGTCATCTTGAAATTGCACAGTACAGGAAATAGAAGAAATGCCAAAAGTCCATTTTTTTTAATTTTAAGTAAATATTTATTGCTTACAGGTTAAGACTCAATAAAACTTAATTTATAAAAACAAGCAGCACACCACTTGTGGTCTATAGCTTTCGTTTGCTGACTCTTGTACTTCCTAACACATAGATCCTTAGAAGTTACATGTCTCACCTATGCCACATATATGTTAGGCAACCACCCCTGAGCAGAAAATGGACATTCCACTCTGGACATGCCATGGTAGAAACTGGACAGGAAAGTAGCTGACTATTCTCCTCCTTTCTTTTCCTTTTAATTTCATCCTATCTCATGTCTTTTCCACTAGCTGATTTTTCTCTAATCCTTCAAAATGCCACCCACTGTTCAAAGTCCAGTGTAAATGACCTCCTTCATTGTCTTCTTTAAACTTTCCTTCTGAACTGTTACCTCTATTCTAGATCTGTGCTTCATCATATGCAAGGTTGACATAGGTGGGGGGTGGGGGTAACACATGAGCATAGGTAGATTTTCCATAGGGAAATTCTTTGGTAATGAAACACACAATAATTTAAAAAGTAAAGAAGCAAGCATGGGACCCAAGAAACAAGTGAAGGGGAATTTCCAAATAGGAAAATGATCATCATTCCCAAATGCTGCAGAGAAACAAAATGAAACAGAAACTGAAATCAGGCCACAAAGTCTGGAAAAATAATGATTTTTTTTTGAATGGTGAACACAAAGCTTAACTGTAGTGAGTCAAAGACAGAACAAGCAGAGGGCAATGAATAGAGATAAGATCTCAAGATGTGGTGACAGCTTAATCAAAAGCGGGTCTTCTTTCTTTTACGGTGAAATATCTTCTAGCATGATTTTATTTTTTTATTTTTGTATGTGTATGAATGTACTGTCTGCATGTAGGTTTTTGTATGTGTATGAATGTACTGTCTGCATGTAGGTTTTTGTATGTGTATGAATGTACTGTCTGCATGTCGTGTAATGCCGCGGAGGTCAGAAGAGGGTCTTGGATTCCCATGGAACTGGAGTTCTCCTGTAATTGGAGTTACAGATGGTTCTTAGCCACCATGTGGGTGCTGGGGATAGAATCTGGGTCTTCTGCAAGAGCAGTCGGTGCTCTTAACCACTAGGCTATCTTTCCAGCCCCTAGCATGATTTTAATACTTATGGGAGTAATCTATGAGAGAGGGAAATACTGAGAGGCGAACAAGATCTGAGGCAGAAACAATGACAGCTAACACCAAAATAGAGGCTTTATTAGGCTATTTCAACATTAAACAGGAGGAAATGGAAAAATTATACAAATATAGATGTAGGTATAGTTAGAGATTTCAGTTGGGAAATTAGATTTATTCTGATAGATTTTTTTTTTCTTCAAAGAAATAAAAAAGGATTAGTGACCCAGTATTAGAATTTTTAAAAAAGAAAAAAAAAAGAATTTTAAAAAGAGGGATGTGAGAGGTCTCAAAAATAAAAGTGAATTTACAAGTTTTACCAAGGAATATGGTGACATATTTGGAACTTTGACTTTTATGAGGCCTCATAACTATCTTTTTCTCCAGTCATGCTTGAAGGTAGAGGAGAACTATTTGGATTACTGAGTTGATGAGTGTAAATAAAGTACATATGAAGGACAAAAGTAGTGCCAAAGAGTAGATATTATATGTAGGAGTTGAGCAACTTTTGAAAATACTTAGAGCACTGCAATATGAATTCTAACCAGATAAGAAGGGAAGGAAGTACATGAAGACAGTGAAGAACAATGTAAAGATGCAGAGCAGATGACACAACAGGGCCAAAGAATGCTTGAAAATGCCACACAGAAATCTGAGCTGTATCTGATGACAAAGTAGAAATATTGAGAGAAAAGGTGCTTAGATGGTAAAGCATGAAGAGAGTAATAAAAATGGGATTCAAAGAAATCCTGCCCTGATTCAGTGTATTTCTATAATTCTAGGATTCTCCAGAGACTTTTACATTCATATTTCTCCCAATTTTTTAAGTTTATAACACCTTAAGTACCTCGGGAATTTTTTTCAAAATTTTTCAAAATAATTATGTTTTATATTATTAAAGTATTGTGACCCAAAACTTTGTATTCAGGTCCTAACACTTTAGGGGTTGTTAAAAATAAATCGATTGTGCACCAACCCTGGCTCTTAAGAAAAAATAATAGTGGACTAACTGAATATAGGCAGAAGAGACCTCAGTAAAGAAAGGCTCCCCCTTGGGTAAAAATGATTTCTATGTGGAGAGAGCTGAGATGCTACAGTGCTCATGCCCTCTGTTTCTTAGGATTTTGTCTGGGAGACCGGGAAGCCAAACTACCAGTGCTGGGATTGATAGTACTGGGAGTCTCCTCACAGAGAGAGGGTGCCTGGTAATTGCTGTTGTTCTGTTTTCTGCTTGGCATGCATGTCCTAGATGTCCAAGAGCAGCAAGGGAAACAGTCCATATAAGGAGAGTTTGGTTAGTTCTTTCTCTTTTCTATTGGTAGGAATAAAAGTTCTGATAGTTTTTTGAGATCTCAGCCCAGTGAAGAGGCTCAGTAAAGAAAGGCACTTCCTGCCAAGCCTGACAACTGGAATTCAATTCATGGAATCCACATGGTACAAGTAAACAACTGATTCCCACACTTTGGTTTTCTGACTTCACACACACACACACACACACACACACACACACACAAATGTAATGTAATCATGAATATAGTTTTGAGATCCTAACCACTGACCAATTTGAGTATTACCCCTCTCTAACACTTCCACAGCTGATCGATCCCCCGTGTCCCAGTGCCACGCTTCATTGCATCTTTACGGCTTCCTCCTCCTTACTGAGCATTTCAAGGGCCATATAAAATGATGTTAGTCATTCCTCAGAATAAGCACAACCTTCCTCAACATCTTTTAAAACAATTTCTCAATCTAACATCCTCTTTAAATCAGTCTTCTAAGACAACCCCATCTTGGTGTTTTACTTTAAAACCCCATAAAGTTGCCTGAATTTCTTTCTCAAGATCCCCCTAGTGCTTTTTTTTGCATAGATGATTTGAGCTGAGTCCTTCCTTTCTTCTGGAACACTTCACCTCCATTCCAATCTGTCAAAGTTCTTTTTGCTTGGGGAGAATTAATCACAAACACTTTCTTTCACATGAAGATCTTCCTGTAGCTCTTGAATAAGTGCACGTCCAATGCACTCTGATCTCTAGCAGCCTTTCATAGTTCCCTGATGTCCATTACTGTGCCCTGTGTCATATTCCATTGTTTCCAAGCTTGGGAACAAGACATCTGATAAGTAACTTGTACACCAGGACTGTTTTAGGAAGCTCACAGGAGGTGATGTGCTGAATCTGATGGGTGGGTGAGGCCCAGCTGCTCTCCTTGCTGGAGGGTCTCTACAGGCTTTAGTTTCTGATTCAATGAAATAAGATAACATTATCAACACCACACATAAAGTGATAAAAGTGTTTAGGTAAAATAAATGTCAAGTAAATCAGTACCCCCAGGGCTCCTAAGAACAAGGATTCTCAGAATTTTTTATTCATTTGTATGGAAATGTGGGCCATGAAAATGGTTGCCATACTGGAAACTAAGTATAATCAATTTTGCAGTCCTACAGGGATCTCGAGTGCAGAAAAGCCTTTGGAGTACTTTAAATTTCAAATTCTCAGTGTTCACCTATGAAAAACACTATGTGGATGAACTTAGTACCCTCCAAGAGTTAAACGAAAATACAAAGAGGAAGGAAGTAGATATATAAACAAGAAATTTCATCTTCTGATGGAAGAAGGGAGTCGCTTATTTAATCCATAAATCCCAAAGTCAAACTATCATTTTAATTTTGTTATTTTGTAATTTCTTTGTCCATTCAGTAACCCAGCTGTATTTTATTTTATTTTTAAATAATTATTTTATTTTTATCTCTTTCTTAGTCTCAATTGCTCTGTGTGTGTGTGAGTGTGTGTGTGTGTGTGTGTGTGTGTGTGTTGTCTGTGTCTGTGCACATATGCCTGAAGATCTAATGTACCCAGAAGCCCACAACTGGCTAAATTTTCAAGACTAAGAGATAACAGAGTGTATGTCCTTGGATAGGACTCCTACATTAAACATCACCCACCTACAGCTCAGGGACCATTGGAGAAGAGTGGGCAGAAAGATAGTAAGAGCCAAGGTTGGCCCAGGATTACAGAGAAGCGGAGGCTTTCGGCCACTGGAAGCTTGTCCATGTCAACTTGTAGCAGTGGTGGTGTCAAGCACAAGACCCATGCCAACCCAATCAGACAAGGACCCAGAGTAGAGAGAGGGAAATGGGCTGCAGGTGAGGCCTGGCCTGGAAACTGTTGGAGATTGATTACTGCTGGGTAAGGGAGAGTAGACCTTCTTTATCTCTAGGTAGGCTGACTAGACTCCAGTGGATGAACTTGCACTGAAGAATATCTGGGTACAAATGCTTGACCAGATGGAATTTAGCATGTACGCTGGAACATATGAGGTCCTATAGGAGACGTGGGAATATGGATGGGGGAGGGAACCTAAATTTGATTAAGAACTGTGGTACGAAACATAGAAAAGCTCAATAAAAATAAAAAGAAATATATTCCCTATGCTTTCATTTAAAAAACGAAATTTTACTTAAGGCATATAAGCTGGCTTTAAAGATGAAACTAAACTCTAAAGACATTGAATTTGTTTAACTTATTATGAATGAATGAAGACCAAGACAAATGCTCTATCTTATTATAATATATACTTATCAATAATTATTTAGACAATGTGGGTAATAGCTCACTGATGTATACCATTTAAAAACTATTTTGATTGATTCTTTGAGAGTTTCATACAATGTGTTTTGATCTCATGGCAATTGTGACAACATGCAGGTGACCTGCTCAAGCTCAAGCCAGATATATAACTTTTTAAAATGTAAATTCTCTACTGGATTTATTTCAAGTGGGATAAATCTGTAATCTCATTCCTACCTCCTAGAAATTCATTCTGATGCTAAGAGAAGATGTCTCATTTTCTGAGAAAATAAAAACTATGCATAATGAAACAAACCCAGAGAGTAAGTCATGAGCAACATTTCAATAAATCTAACCTGTTAATCAGCCTAACCCACATTTTAGAAGGTATAGATAAATCAAGTGCTTCTCTTAGATTCATTTGAAAACCCCTTCTCTGAACATGGGAAAGAAATATGACTCTTTTAAAGCTCAGACACAGGCTGCTAACCAAATGAATATAATGTTATCGATTTTTTCATACTTGAATATGGAGAGGCTCTTGACTGCCATTTCTACAATAAGATTTGTATAACTAAGGGAAGATCATTTATGAGTGATATACAAATGCATTGTTCAGTCTGCTGCCTTACAGGTTTTGTTATGCCTATGCAAAACTACCCATGACATTTCCCTCAGCATAAATGCAAATCCCTAGGCAAAGATTTCTCCTTCAGGAACACAAGATGTTTGAACTACTAGCAGCATGGAGCTCACTCACTTTAGTGATTTGTGCTTCAAGATGTTGGAACCCAGAGACAGTGGTGTAGCCCAAATCATCCAGAATGTAAGGATCCACACTGTGCAGAATATATAGAAAAGGGAAGGCCTATCAGGTCCCAAATCTAAACTTTACGATGCCTGTTCCTATATAATTTACCTTGTATACTTTGGAATAGGTTTGCTTATTCATTTATTATACAAAGTACTCATTCTCACTAAACACAGAAAACAAAAGCTAAGGTTCCAGCTCCAGGAAAGCAATCTAAGGTAAATTAAAATGGATGATGATGGGCAAAGAAAATACCACCAACTAGGCATGGTAGGAATTTCCAGGAAGTAAATTCCCTAGGGCATGTATGTGTGTCAGTGACAGTTGAAAAAGGGTTAATCAGTGATATTAACTATCCATTCGCCAACACATGAAATCGAAGGGCAAATGTCCATGAAGGAAATCTGCCACTTATGTTTCTGAAATCCCGATAGCTTTAATTACAGCCTACCCTAGTTCCGGATAAGGTGCTGACATTTTATCCATCCATCACAACTCAAACTCAGCCATGAGGACCGAGTGTTGGTTTGCTCACCCTCCCTTTCTGCTTCATACCCATACACTTTCCTCTCTTGGACCATGAAGAAGTTTTTTGCCTTTATTTTCTTTTTTTTTTTTTTATTTTATTTATTTCGGTATGTATATCAATGTACTGTCTGCATGCAGGTCTGTGCACCCGTGTCGTGCAACGCCGCGGAGGTCAGAAGAGGGTCTCGGATTCCCCTGGAACTGGAGTTCTCCTGGAACTGGAGTTTCAGACGGCTCTCGGCCGCCATGTGGGTGCTGGGGACCGAACCCGGGTCCTCTGCAAGAGCGGTCGGCGCTCTCAACCGCCAGGCCATCTCT
Organism: Rhizomys pruinosus; assembly: GCA_009823505.1. Taxonomy (NCBI): domain Eukaryota; kingdom Metazoa; phylum Chordata; class Mammalia; order Rodentia; family Spalacidae; genus Rhizomys; species Rhizomys pruinosus. The sequence goes on along the minus strand of VZQC01008587.1, from coordinate 273,865 downwards.
CCAGCCCCCTGCCTTTATTTTCTTACTGAAACAGATTACAGGTAAATACATACAAATTATTCTTTATTAACTTTCTTTTTTTTATTTTATTTATTTTCGTATGTGTATGAATGTACTGTCTGCATGTAAGTTTGTGCACCCGTGTCGTGCAATGCTGCGGAGGTCAGAAGAGGGTCTCGGATTCCCCTGGAACTGGAGTTCTCCTGGAATTGGAGTTACAGACGGTTCTTCACGGCCATGTGGGTGCTGGGGATCGAACCCGGGTCCTCTGCAAGAGCAGTCAGTGCTCTTAACCGCTAGGCTATCTCTCCAGCCCTCTTTATTAACTTTCTATGGATAACTTATAGCCTTCTGTGCTTGCCCTCTACACCAGGGGCAAGTCCTATGGCCATGAGTGTCTCGTGTGGTTTGTTCAATACAGAACAGAAGGCTATGGAGCAGGACCATAGACCAAAGAACCAGAATAAACAGAAACTACACCTAGCTCAGGGAAAACTGAATGTTCTCTTTACTGTACCACTAAACAAAAATAATACTTAAAATCTCGAGTCCTCATGTTATTATCACTATGGAGAGGCAGCTGTTCTCAATTAGGTGCAATTTTGTTCTCCAGTTTGACTTTGAGAAGGAAACATTTGGGAGTCCAGTTCTCTCTCTCTTCCGCATTTGTTCATTCCTGAGGTCACACTCAGGTCATCGGGCTTTGCAGCAAGCACCTTTATTCACTGAACCAAGGTTCCAGCCCTGAAGACATTGTTATTATTATTATTAATTGATTTTTTGCAAATTTCATATGAAGTATTTTGCTGATATTTAGACCCCCTCCCCTACCTGTATTCTTCTTATAGCACCCCCCCAGATTTCATGAATTCTGTCATATATGTTAAGGCCTACCAAGTCAATTTTGTGTCCCCAAATCTCCTTCGGTGTGGATCCATCCACTAGAGCCTGGTTAACCTATGTAGCATCACTGCCTAAAGAAAACCAACCCACCCTCTCCAGCAGTTCTTAGTTGCTAGCTGTTCCTCAGCTAAGGTTAGAGATTCTTACCCACTTCCTCACTTCTATGCTGGGATGTGGTCTGGCTTGACATGCATGGGTCTTATGCATGCTATTAACATTGCTGTAGGTTCATGAGTAATTTAGCTATCTGGAAAACTCTGTTTCCTTGTAGTCATCCATCGCCTCTGCCTTTTACAATCTTTGCACCTCCCTCTCTCTGTATTCCCTGAGCCTTGGGTGGCGGGAGTTTGATGTAGGTACCTGTTCGGGGATAAGCACTCTCGCACTTTGGAATAGTCTCTGCATTTTGGCCAGGCATGGGTCTCCGCTTTAGTCACCATTTGTTGCATAAGGAAGCTTCACTGATGAGAGTTGAGAGATGTGTTAATATTATTTCTACCCTCTGTTCTGCTGTGTTCCCTGAAACTTGGGTGTAGAGCATACTTTGTGGATCTGTCACTTAGGGCTGGGCACCTCAGGGACACTTATTCTCTATATTTGACCAAGTGTGTAACTTTGAAATAGATTCCATTTGTTGCAAGAATAAGCTCTTTTTTGAAAAGTGGTGAGAGGTACACTTGTCTGTAAATATAAGGATAAGGATTCTTACTATATTTAGAACATAGTAAGAAATTATATTAGTCTAGGAATGAGACAAAGGCAAGTTTTTTTTCTAGGTTCTATGCCATTCTCAACCATGTGGCTAGGTTTACAGTAGCACATCAGTTCTCCCCTATTGAGCAGGCCTTAAATCCAATTACACAGCTGTTGATTACCCACAAGATAAAGTTCCATCACTGCCCTCTCTAAAGACATTTTGGATTGTCACATCTTTGAAGCTAGGGGACTGCATGTAGCATCTACTGGGCAAATGGCAAGAATCTTGTAACAACTCTTTATAGCAGAGAATTATGTGGCCAAAAACATCAACTGCACTAAGGCTGAAAACCCCTCTTCTAAATTGCCACTCTGCTGTGTATCTTACATATAATAACTCTTTTTTCTTTTTTCTTTTTTTTTTTTTTTTGGTCTTTTAAGACAGGGTCTCCCTGTAGCCCCAGCTGGCCTGCAACTGAGAGAGATCCATCTGCCTCTGAATCTTAAGTGCTGGGATTAAAGGCATGCACCAATATATACACCTTACTAATATTTTTATTTTATTTATTATTGTATGTGTATAACATATTGCCTGCATGTATGTAAATGCACTCATGTCATGCAATGACCACAGAAGTCAGAAGAGGGTCTCAGATCTCCTGGAGCTGGAGTTACAGATGGTTATCCATTTCTACATGGGTACTAGGAGCTTAAACCAGGTCTTCAGTGCTCTTATCCATTGAGCTATCTTTCCAGCCCAACGTTAACTCTTTAACTTATCAGGTTACCCTAATTTCCCTGATGGAACTATAGGACTCATAGAAAGGTTAAGCAGTTTGTGAAAAAATATATAGCTAATATATACATATAATATATATACCATATATATATATATATATATATATATATATATATATATATGTATATATATAAACCAGACAGGGTTTAGAGAACTCTGAATCCCATCAATTCTCCATTTTCCATAACTGACTCTCCTACTGAAATCATAACCAATTTTTAAAGGTCCAAATTATTAAAATTTTTATCACTTTGCAGGTCTGTCTCCAATGATTACAGTAACAGCCCCATACTCTAAGTAATATCCGTATTGCCTTCATATTTCATTATCTGTCACTCATTGCATGATTCCTTCCCACCTACACAGTTAAAAATAATTGTTCTGGCCTTCGAACTCCCAGAGCTGTTTTACTCTTATGTGGAGCCTCAAACCAAGATTTCCCCCAAGCACTTTCCAAGGAACAATCATTCTGCCAAGGACTGAAAAGTATTATGAGGGGTAGTAAGATGGCCCAGTGGGTAAAAGTACCCGACAACCTGAGTCTGATCCCTGGAGCCCACATGGTAAGAGAAGAGAACCAACTCCTACAAGCTGTCCCCTTACCTACACATGTGTCCCTTGGCACATGAACATCCCCTAATTAATATATAATGAATTTTAATTTTTAATTTAATTTTTATTGATAGTGGGGGGTGACAGGTTGTTTGTTCAATCAAGTTGATCAAATGAGTGTCCAGACTACATCGCTGTAGTTTCACCGTTCACCCCAATCGCAGCCTTTACATTCTATATAATGAATTTTAATAAAAGTATTATGCATATAAAGGAATTCTCTGTCCAAACTGTATGTGGAAACACTGGAGGAAACAAAATTAATCTTTCTACTTAAGCTTCTCAGACACTGTTATACGCTATGACTATCCAAGCATGGAGAAATTTTCTAAATCATACTGTAAATTCATGTGAGCAAGAAAACTCTTCTTTGTCCAGTTGTTTGAAAAATACCAATATCGCTATAACCAACATTCGGAAAATAAAGATAATGAGCATGTAGTTGTGTCTGACTTTTCTTCTCTCACTTCTTTAGTGATCTACTCAGAGCCTTCCCATCTCAGTCAGACAGAATTTATCACAGTTAAAAACATAGCAGTGAATGGGGCTGGAGAGACAGCCTAGCAGTTAAGAGCACCGACTGCTCTTGCAGAGGACCTGGGTTCGATCCCCAGCACCCACATGGCAGCTAAGAACCATCTGTAACTCCAATTCCAGGAGAACTCCAGTTCCAGGGTAATCCGACACCCTCTTCTGACCTCCGGGGCATTGCATGACACGGGTGCACAAACCTACATGCAGACAGTACATTCATACACATACAAAAATAAATTTAAAAAATTTAAAAAATATACAGCAGTGAAGAGAAGGCCTGAAGGGGTCCCACACAGACAAATCCATTACCACTCATAACCAACTTAAGCCTTCCTTGATTTGCACACTCAGGTAAAGCTTAGCTATAACCCTTTCTTATAAGTGTCCATATTAAAGAGAATCAGAATTTAAGATATCACATCAGAAGCAGCCATCAAGCTAATATAACTAAACAGTCTATGAACAAATGTGCAAACATATCATTATTCATTATAGTGAGAAAGCAGAAAGAATACAAATATCTATCAACTAACAAATGGGTAAATAAGATGAGTTATAATCTTATGCTGGAATATTGTCTTCCATAAAGATAACAAACCCTCAAAACATTACAAATGAAAGAAACCAAACATGAAAGTTAAAATATTATATGACTCTGTTTGCCTGATGTGCCAAGGACAAGTAAATTCAGGAGAGATGGGTAGTTAGCCTGGTCTGGGAGTCGGGACAGGGAAAGGACCATTAATAGGTTTATGGCTTTCTTGGACAGTGATAAAAATGTTCTGGAATTAGTGTGGATGGTTGCAGATGGCGAATATACGAAATGCTACTGCTGTATACTTTAAAGAGCTAATGTTACGGATGTGACTCATATTTTAATAACAACATTTTAAAGGCTGAGTAGTGCAGATTTCCCCTCACACTGCAATTCACTGGGATTTAAAGAAGCTCTTTTCCTTCACATAAGTTTACCACCCTCTGCAGGCCAGTTAGAATCCCACCTCTTCAAGAAGCCTGCTCTGTCAAAACTCACATTATTCAGCTCTAGTAGATGCTGTGATATGTTAATCCTTCAGGAGGTCAGGACCTCCTTCCCCTGCCCTTGGGTGACGATGTTAGTGCCTCCATTGTCCTTGCTGTTTTCATAACTCTGTCTTTGCCTAGCTCCTTGACTGTTCCAACATGAACTGAAGATTAAGCTGTTAAGTTCTACTTCTTGAGGTTTTGTGGCACTCTAAACATTTTTAAAATTTATTTTTTCTAAGCAATGATCTCAAAATAGTTCTATGGGGAGAGTTTAGAGGACAGCTGACTGACGTTTGTTGAGTTATGGGTCCTCCATCACCTAATCTCCCTGTAACACTTCTTGTGGCTAATGTTCCTTCTCATATACCCAACATTTTATGCTCTGGGCTCTCTATACGTGGGGTATACCACTTTGCAATTGTGGTGCAGACATTTGAATGGAAAGGACAGTCAATCTGGTAGTTCACTCATTTCCTAAATTGCTCCCTAACAAATGACAAGGGCTCAGCAGGTCAGCTCCACATACTCTGACTGAAGGAAATGTGTTTTGGGATCAAAGAAACCTGGACCCAATTTTTGCTTTGCCCTTATAAACCAAGTGATTTAGAATAAGTTATACAATTGCCAGGCTTTGATTTCTTTGTTTTAGGAGTGGGGTAAGTTTCAACCTAAATCCAGATAGTAGAAGACAGCAGTAAAGCTATGGTAGAGAAAGGCAGAAAGGAGGTCAATACACACAATGTCAATGGCAAAGGCATCACCGATTTTGTAGCTTTGTAGAATGAGTAAAACCAATTTTGTAAATTATCCTTCCGTTGGCTTGGAGTCAACTGAGTCATGACTCACAAATATTTATTCCATTGTATATACTTGAATGCAGATGGACAGCTTTGTTCCTCAAAACTGGTCCATGGAACCACAAGAAAGACACTCCCCAGTGCTTATTCCAAATATATAGCTTCAGTGTTGGACCCCAGACCCACTAAATCAGAATTTGCATTCTATAAATACCATCAAGGTATACACATGTTTGTTTTGTATACATTAATTAAGACCTGAGAAATACTATAAGGTCCAGTTTAACTGACAGCTACTGTTGTAGGATAAAGGAAAGGAAGACACCCAGAAAGGCTCTAGAAAATCCTGGAGGCAATTCAAAGAGCCTGGTGAGAAAGCTGCGTGACGTGCCTTTGCCACCTAAAACTCTAATTTCCTTCAATATTTTAAGGTATCCTGTTAATAAATATAATTGGAGATAAAGCATGTTGAGGCATCAGGAATGATGGAATAGAAATTAGACATGAGGAACAGAAATAGTTCTCACATCCCACTGCTGTAAGATAGTGGGAACCACTCCATGCCAAATAAGAACTGACCAGCCTAGGTAATATTGTCTCTCAAGGAGGTCTTGCCTGTGATACTTTCAAAATGAATTTTATATCCATGACTTTATATCATGGCTGTGACCCTTCATGTCTGAATCTAACATGCATATAGATCTTCAGGCACTGATTTCCACTGTCTATTAGCACTGATTAGAAGATGTATTCAGCTTCTATCTTACAGTTAGAATCTAACTCCAAAGCTGGGTCTTCAATTCCTAAGGTTTTCTGAGATTCATTCCTACAAGCTCATGCATGCTTGAGCCATTGGCAAAATCAAATGCTGTCTGGTCAGGAAATAATGTTGAAGGAGATAATTATACACTGTGCATAAAATAGGATCCCATAAATCACCACTGAAAAAAATTGAATTAAGCTGAGTATCAGAAGATGTATGAAACTTTAGCTTCATCCTTTCTGCAACTGTCCTCAGCCTCTCAATTTTTCAAATTAAATAGAGAAGTGATGGTAAAATATCTAAGTTAATTTCATTACTATAATGAAACACCTAAAGCAGGTCTACTTTACAATGAAAATAGGCTCATTTGGATGCATGAGTAGGGAGGAGGGCAAAAGCAAAGCGTTGCATCAGATGATGGCCTTTTTCTTACTGGAAGTGTTCCAAGGTGACATCAGGCATCCAATCAGGAGTTCCACTGTAATGACCTTATATAATCTAAATAATCTCCCAAAAGCTCTTCTTCCAAACACCAGTTAGGTTATATTTCTATACTTAATACCATACAGTGAGGATTACATTTAAATTCACAAAAATTGAAAGTTATTTGAATCATATCCAATCCATAGTAGCTGCTTAAAGCATATTTAATTTACACAAAAAGACTTTTACTTAACGAGTCTGTGAATTTAGTTGATTACCAAAAATGTATGAAACAAAAGCTCTACCCTTCCCACAACTATCCCCAGGCTCACCCCAAACAGGATGCTGTTTTAAGCAATCAGCCTTAGGAAACAAGAAAAAAATATCAGAAAGTTGATTACCAGGTATTTGCCTACACAAAGCTTTGCAACTGTAAAAGTACTTGGATGATTTTCTATCTTTATATAACTGCATCAGAGACTCGATCAATGTTCATTGGAAAAGTGAATGAACCCAGTAGGTGCTCCACCAGCAAAATCTCCATGCTTGGAACTTTGTCTGAGCCCATCTAGTAGATGCTTCCAGATTCCACCAGCAATTGCAAATGTTTTCCCTGAGATGAAAGAAAGCATCTACTAGTTGTTATGTTGACAAATGTTACCAAGCAGATGCCTCATCACCAAAAAGAGAGGTTGGGTGTGAGGAAATTTCATTATGCACATTCAACCATAAAAAAATTAATGAGTGATGAGAACCCTCTCTCCTGAGCACAGTCTTTAGCATCTACCTGGGACTGATTCTGTTGTTGCTGTTGTTTTAATGGGATTGCTTTTTATTTCCCAATAAAACTTCAATGAAATTTGCTAGCAGAAGTTTTATCTAATGGCACTCAGCCAAAGTATTTGTCAACAGGATTTCATTGCTTAGATGTGTTTGGAAGCTTTGAGAAACTTTTTTTTTTCACGAGAAACTCTCCAGAGAATGTCTGGAGGCATAAGTATTAGATAGACTCTATTCCAAAATTCATTTTATATTAAATTTGAAATTCCCAAGACTCCACTGGGTACTAGAATATGCAAATGTAGGCAAATAACACTGCATGAATACATGGTTACAGATTGTGTTACAGAAAGAGAGCACGTGTTTAAATGAAAGGAAATGTGTTCTTTTTCTTAGAGAGTGATAAAAGAGTCCAGAAACATAGAGGTTTATAGGTCTGACAGCGACAATAATAAAGTACAAATTTAGCCTATTAAAATTCTAATCCTGCTCTCTCTGTATCATCCCATGTTTTGTTAAGTCACTACCTCCATTGCTGCAATAAAGAAGGCAACCCAGTTCTTCTGAGTGAGTGGCAGAACATATTTTCACCTATAAGGAAGTCCAATTTTACTTAAGGAAAGTGTTCATGGTCTACTACATGACCTAAATATCCTGCTGTCTAGTCACATGATCACATCCCTCTCAGGACTTCACATCCATAATTCTGAAAATGTAGGTAATATCTCAGACTATCCCAGGACTTCTGTGCTCTCTAGCAAAGTCTTTTATAGGCTTAGATTTAGCAGGCACTCAGTGTTTCCTTGCCTTCCTATAAGCTCAAGGCATGACTATAAAGACCCACATCACCTAGTTGTTTTCTGGGTTTTCCTTAATCTCCTTATTTGTCAATAGAAGTCACTATGAGCTTCACTGGCCAAATTGTTCACCTTCCACATACAAACACTCTGTATGGATTTTGTTGTGTTCACTTGATTCAGAGACTCAAGATTCTCAAGTGGCTTATTCAAAAAGTAACATTGAAACTACAAGAGAAAAAATATGAAGACTTTGGATGCTTTTGAGAAAATAACATTGATACCAAAAGTTTATGTTCACTAGTCTTTTCATGATGTGGCAGATGGCTTTTGTTTTTATGCTATCTTTTGAGAACTTGGTTTCCTAACTGAAAAACATGAATGAGAATCTATCTTAATTAACTCAAAGGGTTTTATAAAGCTCTAAAGAAATATGGAGTTTCTTTTGCCCTCCCAGGAATGGAGAGGGGTGGGAAAGTAGGCCAGAGAATGTGTGGGAGAGGAATAATTAACAATAAACATACTTGAAAAGCCATATGGGAACCTACTATTCTATAAGATATAGCTATATAGAGAGTTTAATTGGAGTTGCCCTACACAGGGGATAATGCTCCTTGCAGAAACCATAGGTTGCCAAATAAATAGCCCAGTGCCTGGTATGGGACACCTTCCCTTAACTTGTTGGTCAGGAATGTCCCAGAAACCCCCAAACAATACTGGCTATTAGCACTGCTCTTGGCTGCCCGCAACTTGATGGTAAGGTTATAGTAAAGAAGACATCCTACACTATGATCAAAGAAAAGGTACTGACTGGCTTCTGAAGTGCTGTGTAGATTGCTGGGAGAGAAAAAAACATCAACAGTCTTACCCATCTGCAAGCTACAGTCATGATCAGCTGAACAAGTTCTAAGCATGGGTACAATAGTGACATGAATATTATGGGGGTAACCAACTGCTTTTTGGTTTGGTTTAAGATCCACTCTAGGAGGAAAGAAATAGCTGGTGCAACAAACCTGACAAGAACTCATGGCTAGGGAGCTCATAGGCCTCAAGGGTAAACCTACTACTTCTCTTTTACAAAATGGACATAATAGGGGTTGGAGAGATGGCCTAGCGGTTAAGAGCACCGATTGCTCTTGCAGAGGACCCAGATTCGATCCCCAGCACCCACATGGCGGCTGAGAACCGTCTTTAACTCCAGTTCCAGGGGAATCCAACACCCTCTTCTGACCTTCATGGCATTGCACGACACAGGTGCACAAACCTGCATGCAGACAGTACATTCATACACATACAAAATAAAAAAAAAATATTTTTAAAAAGAAGCAACTGTTTAAAATTTAAAAATGGACATAATGTAAAATTTCCATCTAAAGACACATATATTTACCCACACATTAATGCATTTCACAGTCCTCATCAGAGAAGTTTCTTTGTGAAGTAGACAGTGGTTAACACAGAAACTCACAACTGGTCAAAGTGCAAAAAATAAGCAGCTGGGGAATGCTTAGTTACTTACACAAGGTTAAGCAGGTCATTTTCAACATGGATGAGGAAAGAGCTGAGGCCTCACCCCTGGCTGAAGAGCTACTGGCAGTTGATGGCTGCTGAGAGAGAGATTCACTGTCCTTTGAAGACATGCTGACGGTAGGTCGTTCATGCCCTAGTGGATGGCCCCACACCCAAACATATGAGTAGCGCTAATTGGACTCAGGAGGTTATTAATGACAACAACAAAGAGGAGGACCATACAGATCATCTTGACAATCTTCAGAAGCACATCTGAATCTCCCTCCACTCCCCACACTCTATATGGAAAGTAGTCATTTTGCTTAGTTGGTTATCTATAATAAATGAATCAGCTCTAATGATCTTGTGCAGGTGACTTCAGGCAGAAATATAGAATCCAGACAGTAACCATTTTATTTTGTCATCCAAGCAGAAGATACTTTAAAACCTTAAGGGTCTTGTGAGAATCCTAACAACCTCCTCTGTTGAATATCAAGGACATTGATCTATCTCTCAGAAATTTTAGGTTGGGCTGAGCTGCTTATAATTTGCCTCGTGATTCAGACATATCATTTAATTTGATCGGACTCTATTTACTCAATGTGGGTGTCACTGAAGTGGGTTCCATGCTGTCCAAATATTCCTTGTCACTCACATTGAAATAACCAATGGAAATGAGTGTCTGGAATTTGAATCAGAGAAGCTACATCAGTGTCCTCATGTCACCTTGGCTTCAGCTTCACTTCTTCACCTTCCTTTATTCTGGTCACCTTGTGTGGCAGCTGGCTTGCTAAACTAAAAATACTTTCATTTGATGAGTAATTTCTACAGCACTGGGAACAATGCCTGACACTTATTGGGTCCCTAGTATATTAGCTGAGTACATGGACAGGAGGAAATCCCAGCCTAAAGATGGAAAACCTTACGGTAACCCCAACAATATCCTGTAGAATCCCAAACCAGAAGCTTATGACTTTGAATGTACAGTATTAGCCAGTGTTTTGAGTGAGATGGACAGTTGATTATACTCATAAACCAGTACAATCTGCAGGAGGACAGAATTCCCACTAAACCGATTTGTTTCAATTACTATTAAAATTTACCTTCAAATCCAAACAACATAGTGGAAACTCCACATATATTCAGGTATTAGATAAGTTGATAAAAGTTTCTGTCTAGAAAATTGTGCTATAATTTAAAGTGCTCTCACAAGGGATTAAAGAATAACCCTGAGTTAATGCCAAGTTCAGATCCTGCCTAATTGTCTACAACTCTGAATTAATGACAAGTTCAGATCCTAGATAACTGTCTACAATTTAACACACTCCTCATTTTCCAAGAATATGTGTATATATACACTTTATATGTGTTAAATGATGATGTGCTGATTTTATACATGGAAAAGATAGTAGATGATGAACATAGTTCAGAAATATGACAAGTAAGAGATATGGAAGTGGAAAAGAATGGTTGGTGTTAATTTTATTGGCAATATCCTTGCTCCTTCTGGAAGATTCTATAAGCTATCATACAGAAAACAAAAAAAAAATGAGGCTCAGGAAATAACTGTAAAACTACCTAGAATGGAGCTGATATACTGCCTGTGAAATTCTCAATTACTAGAATTATTAGCAATGTAATATTTTGCATGCACATACTGCTGTTTCAAAACTTTAATAGTTAATTCATATATATATATAATTAATATAAATATTTAAGTGCCATGTGTGTAGAATTATACAAGTCTTTAAGATATGAACTATATATTTCTAGATGATGTAGGCAAGGAAAGAAGATAAAATTATTTAATGAAGTTTAATGGTAACAAGAAACAAGCCAGAGTGGCTATTCTAATATCAGACAAAATAGATCTCACAGTAAAACTAATCAGAAGAGACAAAGAGGGCCATTACATCCTTGTCAAAGGAACAATTAACTATGAAGACTTCACGACCCTAAATATTTATGCACCAAATTCTGGTGCACCTAACTTTATAAACTCTGCAGGACCTCAAGGCATAGATTAATCCTAACACACTAATAGTGGGAGACTTCAACACCCAACTGACCCCTTGGTTAGATGAATTGGACAAAAAAATAGAGAGACATCAGAACTGGACAATACAATATACCAAATGGACCTCACAGACATCTGCAGAATATTCCACCCAAACACCAGAGAATATGCTTTCTACTCAACACCTCATGGAACATTCTTCAAAATCGACCACATACTGGGACACAAAAGAAATCTTAACAAATACAAAAGGATTGAAATTATTCCATGCATTCTATCAGACCACAGTGCAATAAAGCTCAATATGAACACCAGAATAAGCCCAAATAGCTACAAGAACACAGGAAGACTAAACAACACCATCCTGAATAATAAATAGGTCAGGGAAGAAATAAAGGGTGAAATAAAAGTGTTCATGGAACTGAACAAAGAAGACAACACAACAAAACAAAACTCGTGGGATACTTTAAAAGCAGCAGTCTTGAGAGAGAAATTTATAGCCCTAAGTGCCCACATCAAAAAAAAAAAAAAAAGGAACAAATAAACAATCTAACACTGCAGCTAAAAACAATTTGTGAGACAACAACAAATGAACCTTAAACCCAAAAGACAGGAAGAAATCACAAAAATTAAAGCAGAAATCAATGATATAGAAACAAAGAAAGCAATATATAAAATCAAGGAATCCAAAGCTGGTTCTTTGAAAAGATAAACAAAATAGACAGACCTCTAGGCCAGTTAACTAAAAAAAGAAAGAACAGCTCCAAATCAATAGTATTCCTGATGAAAGGGGAAACATCACAACAGACAAAGAAAAGATCCAGACAATCACATGGAAATACTTCAAAAACCTATACTTCACTATATTTGAAAACCTAAAAGAAATGGATATTTTTGAAATCCTTGGAACCAACAAAGCTTAACCAAGAAGAGATTGACAGTTTAAATAAACCTATAATATTTGAGTAAATTGAGGATGTAATAATAAAAAAGAAAACCTCCCAACTAAAAAAAGCCCGGGCCCAGGTGGAGTCACAGCAGAATTCTATAAAACATTTAAAGTGGTCCTACAATGGTTACTACTCAATCTGTTCAGAAGGATAAAAACAGAGGGAATTCTCCCAAACTCCCTCTATGAAGCCAGCATCACTCTAATACCAAAACCAGGCAAAGATACAAGCAAAAAAGAAAGCTATAGACCCATCTCTATAATGAACATAGATGCAAAAATTCCCAAAAAAATACTTGCAAATCGCATACAGTCCCACATCAAAAAGATCATCCATCATGACCTACTTGTATTTATACCAGAGATGCAGGGATGGTTCAACATATGTAAATCAATAAATATCATAAAATACATAAATGGACTGAAAGAAAAAAACCACATGATCATCTCAATTGATACAGAAAAAGCCTTTGACAAGATCCAGCATCCCTTCATGTTTAAAGTCCTAGAGGTAATCAGACTGAAAGGAACATTCCTCAACATGATCAAAGCCATATATTGCTAACATCATCCTAAATAGAGAAAAACTGGAACCATTTCCCTTAAAGGCAGGAACCTGAGAAGGCTGCCCCTTATCACCACTCCTCTTCAACGTAGTGCTTGAAATGCTTGCTAGGGCAATAAGAAAAGAGAAGGAATTTAAAGGAGTACTATTCGGAAAAGAGAATTTAAGTTATCCCTTTTTGCAGATGATATGATAGCTATACTAAAAACTCCACCAGAAAACTTCTAGAAACAATTAAGAGTTTCAGTAAAGTGACAGGATACAAAATTAACCTGGAAAAATCAGTAGTCTTTCTTTACACCAACAATAAACAAGTTTAGAAGGAATATAAGAAGACCTTCCCACTCACAATAACCTCAAAAATAATAAAATACCCGGGAATAAACCTAAGCAAAGATACCAATGATCTCTACATCAAAAATTTTAAACCTCTGAAGAAGGAGATTGAAAATGACATCAAAAGATGGAAAGATCTCCCATGCTCATGGATTGGAAAAATTAATACAGAAAAATGTCCATTTTACTCAAATTGACATACAGATTCAATGCAATCCCAATCAAAATCCCCATGAGCTTCTTCACAGACTTGGAAAAAAAATCCTTAAATTCATATGGAAAAACAAAAGACCCTGAATAGCTAAAGCAACCCTGAGTGAAAAATGAAATACAGGAGGGTTGTAATACCAGACTTCAAGCTATATTACAGGACCATAGTCATAAAGACAGTCTGGTACTGGCACAAAAACAGACCCATTGATCAACGGAACAAAATTAAAGATCCAAACTTGAGCTCATTCAATTTCAGCCACCTCATATTTGACAAAGGTGCAAAAACATCTCAATTGAGGAAGGATAGCATCTTCAGCAAAATGGTGCTGGCAAAACTGGATCACCATTTGTACAAGAAAAAAATTAAACCCCTACCTCTCAACCTGTACAAAAATCAACTCCAAGTGGATCAAACTTCTCAAAATAAAACCTGAAACCCTGAGGAAGATAGAAGAAAAAGTTGGTAACAACCTATAAGACATAGGTGTAGGAAAAGACTTTCTAAATCAGACAGCAGCTGCACAGGAAATAAGGTCAACAGTCGACAAATGGGACCTCATCAAACTCAAAAGCTTCTGTACAGTGAAAGAAACTATCAAGGAAGTGAAGAGAAAACCCACAGAGTAGGAGGAAATCTTCACCAGTGATTCATCTGACAGAGCATTAACATCAAGAATATATAGACTACTCGAAAAACAAAGAAGAAAAAAATGACCTAATCAAAAGATGGAGTAAAAAACTGAATGGAGACTTTACCAGTGAGGAAGTAAAGATGGCTGAGAAACATCTTAAAAAGTGTTCAACATCACTAAGAAATGCAAATTAAAACCACTCTCAGATATTATCTCACTCCTATACAACTGGCTAAGATCAAGCACACAAAAGACACCAAATGCTGGAGAGGTTGTAGGGAAAGAGGAACACTCATCCACTGATGGTGGGAATGTAATTTTTTTATTGATGCTTTCTGTATTTCATACATTATTTTCCAATTCAGTTCAAGCATATTTCCCTTTCCCTTCCCCCCACCCCACCCCACCCCATCCCAGATCATGCATTCTGCCATAACTGTCCTGCATCTTTCTCTCAGTTTTTTTTCATTTTTTAGCAATAAGTGATAATTTATGAGTACAAGCATCCTTCATGTAAAACCAATTTGTAGGAAGTTGTGTCCAAACTACACCGCCCCTGGCGGTCCACCATCATCGTGGGGGGGGGGCGTGTATGTTCAATCAAGTTGATCAAATGAGTGTCCAGACTACATTGCTGTAGTTTCACCATTCACCCCAATCGCAGCCCTTACATTCTACCACGCCCCCTCTTCCGCAGATTGTTCCCTAGGCTTAGAAAAGGGGCACAGGTGGATGAGAAGCAAAACAGTCTACTTTCTCTGGAGCTGTTGTCTTGGACTCTGGTCAATTCTGGCTGTTTCCTTTCATGGGCTGACAGTTTGTCCAGGAATAACCTTTCAATCCTACTAATGAAGCACAAGCAATTAGATATATAGGTATTTAAACAGTACTAATAGTTATGATAGGTTACTTTGGTATAGACACAGATGTTTGGATGGTATGTTAATCCATGAATTACATTTTTTTCCTGTTAAATATGACAGGGTCTTACTGTGGCTTATAACATCTAACCATTAGAAGATAGGCTGGAGGGATAGCGCAGCCGTTAAAGGCTGAGGCTGAGAACCGCAAAAAAAGCGAATGTAATCTTACACAGCCATTATGGAAAGCAGTGTGGAAAACCCTTAAAATACTCAAAATGAGCCTACCACCTGACCAGCCATACCACTCCTGGGTATATACCCACAAGACTCATCCTACCGCACAGATACATGAACATCCATGTTTATTGTAGCTCTTTTCACAATAGCAAAGAGCTGGAACCAACCCAAATGCCCCTCAACTGACAACTGGATGACAAAATTGTGGTTCATCTACATAATGGAGTACTATTCAGTGGTAAAAAAGAGCTGACATCATGAACTTTGCAGGTAAATGGATGGAACTCAGGGCCATTATGCTAAGTGAAGTAACACAGTCCCAGAAAAACAAGGGGTGAATGGTCTCCCTCATTTGTGGATGCTAACACCAAATCCCCAGATGAAAGGCAAGCTGAACAACATTATTGTTATATTTCTGTTTATCTGAAAGCAACTATGTTGTTAGAATGCAAATCTCTTAAGGGGCTCGAGAATAGATCCACCACTTACTTTCAGACTCTGTAATTACTGTATATGAGTGGAAAGTATGTATGCATATTTTAGAGTAATATAAAATTAAAGGAGGAAAATGTGAATTCCTAAACATAAAAAAGACTGAAAGAAAGATGCAAGATAGTTATGGTAGAGTGCATGATCTGGGGTGGGGTTAGGGAAAGGGAAATGGAAAGGGGAATATGTCTAAACTGAACTGAGAAATGATGTCTGAAGTACATAAAACATCAATAAAAGCATTATATAAATAAAAGAGTACCAGAGTGTAAAAATAACAGAAGTATGGAGAGTTTTAAATTCAGATATAATTTCTGTGCATTAGGTGCAAAAACTTGGAAGAGGAAAATTTCAGATTCCTGAACATCACTAAGGAGAAGCTACCTCTGATTCCCCTGGTGATAACCGCTTCATGAAGACTGAGTACTCGCCAATTGTCTGAGTTTTCCCCAGACAATTCAAATGAAAAGACAATGATATTTGGAAAAAGTAAACACCAAAGCTTCCATCTGACCACTACAACAGATTAATTTTGCCATAGCTCTGAACTATATCAAAGAACATCAAAAAAAGAACATCAACCTCAGAACTCAACTTGTTTATAAATTCCTGCTTATGTATAAGGAAGTCCAAATCCTCTGTTGGGCATACAAATCTCCTGGTGATTCTTCAATTACTTCAAAAATAAAAATAGGAGATGAGATGGCTCAATCAGTAAAGTGCTTACCATGTAAACATTGGGAACTGAATTCAGCTCTCCTGTGCCTATGTTAAAAGCTGGACATGCTGCATATGTTTATAATCTCAGCTCTGGGGAGGAGGAGACAGGAGAACTCTGGGAGCAGACAGTCTAATCAAGTTGGTAAGCTATTGGTTCAGTGAGAGACCCTCTACCAAAAACTAAAGTGGAGGGATGGCAAGATGGCTCGGTAGATGAGGGCATGTGCCACCACACCTGACCTGAGTTCAATCCCCAGAAGCTGCATGATGGAAGATGAGAATCTATTCTCACATTTGTGCACTTCCCTACACATGTGCACTATGACATGTGCACACACACATACATAAATGAAATACAGTGGAAAAGGATTAACACATTCATTTTTCTGTCAGGACTATGCATGTGCACAAACATTTATTCATACATTCACCACACACAATTAATTAATTATTTAAGTTCTCTAGTATGTGTCAGGAAGAACTAAGTTTTAAAGCAAAAAAATGCAAAGGAAACATCTTATTTTCAGATGTGGGTAAAGATAAGATAAAAAAAAATCTTATTTTTCAGAGAAAAGACGAATCCACTTCTTTTTTTTTTTTTTTTTTTTTTGGTCTTTTCAAGACAGGGTCTCCCTGTAGCCCCCAGCTGTCCTGGAACTCACTCTGTAGACCAGGCTGGCCTTGAACTCACAAAGATCCTCCTGCCTCTGCCTCCCGAGTGCCAGGATTAAAGGCATGTGCCTTTTTTTTGTGGTCAATCCACAACTTCTAAAGAACCCAAAGAACCTATTTCACTTTTAAAAGAAATTGATGCGTCCATCAGGGTTCATAGTATAATAAAACAGTGTATTTATCATATGATAAATTTAGTTTTTATTATACTATGTAATTATATATAATCTGGATCTTGAAAGGTAAAAACTAGACTTTTTTCTAGCATATATCAATAGAGCAAGTACCCACCAGGACAAACAGAGAGATCTTTGCACCAGACCGAAGCTGCAGAGCATATTGCAATGCAGCAGGCCCAGCCAGCTGCGGATTTCCAGGGGTCAGGCCTGTAATGGGATTCCTAGTGGGACAATCAAAGAGGTGGAAGCACTGGTCAAGCATGACTACACATAACAAATCCATCAAGACCTATGATATCCCTGGCAAGACAAATAGCAAGAGGCATAGGCGCCTAAATGGCATTTGAGAAAATTTACTATCCCCCAGCCTCTGGCTGGGTTGCAAAACAATGCCATTCAAATTCCCATCTACCACAACACAATCAAAATACTCTTTGTCTCAGCCAGTTGAGTTTATTAACATATTTATTCCCTTTTAACTGCATCCATGCAGGGCTATACAAATAAGAATATTTGTGGATGTTATTATATATCTTTGTTATCATAACAAGCAAAGTCGGGTTGACAGGTTTTTATCAAATTTGGAGAATATGTTTTAAGCAACATGATTTTATACATAAGCTATGTGGAAAGCCTCAAATTCACTTTGGGGTCCTCTAGGAGCCAAGCAGACAGCCATTTCCCAGGAAAGCTGAAACAGAGGTGAAATAAGAGGCCCGTAAGACTGCCAAAGGGAATAATGAGCCCTAAGAATGAAGAGGCATTAATATGCCAAGAACAGGGAAAACAATCAGTGGTTTTAAATATGAGTCCCAGAGTGGCTATCACAAAGCCTAGTGTGGTTCACAGTCTGGCTGCCTCTCACCTGGGTGGCTGCACGTGGAACAGCTCAGGGTAAGTAGTCAAGACTTACTTAGTTAATAGTGATGAGCGCATTTTTCTTTCCTTCAACAGCTCTGGGAGGCATTTTTGGAGAGGCTCTTTAATGTGCAATGAATCTCACTCCTACTCCAAGTTTGAGCAGATGAAAGACAGCCCGTTTCCTCATGCTACTGAAAGGGCTTTTAACAGAACCTTCCAAGAATTTGTCTTCTACAGCGATGAGGCCTGGGGGCTTGGTATCTGGTTCCTTCCTGCACACAGACAAAGCTGTATAGCCACTACTGACAAGTTAAAGGAATGGCGGCTCAGATGAGTTCATCTCTAAAGTTTACTGTCACAAAAGTTGTAAACGGGTGAGGGAAATAGCTCATTTGGTAAAAAGTGTTTGCCATGTAATGATGAGGACCAGAGTCGCATTCCCAATACCCACGTTAAACGCTGGCTGTGATAGTGCCTGCTTGTAATTCCAGCTCCAGGGAGACAGAGCCAGGAAAATGCCTGGAGCTCACTGGCTAGCCAGCCTAGCCTATCATCAAGCCCTGGGCCCCTGGGAGACCCCACCTCCAAAACAGAAAGGTAGAAGGCTTCTGAAGAATAACACTGAAAGCTGACTAATGTGCACCTGCACCCCACCTGCATACTCCCACTCCCACACATGTGCACACATACAAACACACAATGATTTTAGAAGATGCTTAGGCATGACCAGATGTCCACCAGACACCAGAGGAAATAACAAAAACAGACTGCTAAATGCAATTCAAAGGGGAAAAAAAAAAACAGACTCAAGGAGAAAAACATTATAGGCAATACTTTCTAGTGATTGTGGAAAAATTGAGTTTACTGGCCAGAATAAATAAGCAGTTGTTATTACCAAGAAGCTATACATGAGAGATCCTTTGAAATCCTAGGCCAAGAAAAGGATTTCCTTCAATAGACATTTAAATGTCCTGTAAGGGGAGGACACTTCAGCCCTAAAGAACCACCTAATTCATAGGAGAGCCTTTCTCCTTTTCTGACAGGATTTACCTGTGTAGCCTTGTTTGTCTGAAATCATGATCCTCCTAATTCAGCCTATTGAATCCTGGGTTTAAGGCACATACCACCAAAACCAGCTTCAAACCAGCATTTTTTTTTTTTGTCTTTTTGAAACTGGGTCTTCCTTTTAGTTCCAGCTGGCCTGGAACTCACTCTGTAGACCAGCTGCCCTTGAACTTAAAGAGATCTGCCTGCCTTTGCCTCTCGAGTGCTGGAATTAAAGGCTTGTGCCACCAAAGCTCAGAACCTGCTTTGTATAGTGTCATTTATGGGGTCTTAGGGGAGAATAGTCAGGGGCCACATGGATTCTCACTCAGAGGCAAGAGAATGGAGATGCCAGTAATGTTTTTAAAGAGATACAGAAAGCAAATCACAGGTGATTAATGATTTATACTCAGAGAAGCATGCTTATTAAATGCATCAAATATACTATATGTAAATGTAAACACAAGCTACCATGAAATGACACACTCATATCAACACACAAAGCACAGTGATTTAAAAAAAAAAGAAAAATATCCAAAAAAAGTACCTGACATCTGAAAATCACTCTGATTGGTAACTTAACAGGGCTACCAGCTTCCTATACCATGACCTTGTGTCCATGTCTGCCTGTAATGAACGCCCTTCCTCAAACACATCTGTGGTGCATGCAATCAAACTACATGTCATCGGTCTTCTGACCTGTGCTCAACTTGCTACTCTCCACATAGATAGAAATGTCTATTGTTCAAAGAGTTCTGAGCACCAGGGAAGATAAAGCCATTTATATTGTGCCTTATCGTTATATGTTCTCGAGGCTGATAGATTTTCTAACCTTGGTTCTCAAAACTGACCTACTACTCTAACAACTCAAGGAATTTGAAAGACAGCAACACCAGCTGGGCCCAACCAATAACAACAGTTGGACCAGAATCTCAGGAGTATGGTGCTAGACAGGTGTTTCATTCTGGTTTAGTTTTTAAGCTCTCCAAGTAATTGTAACATGCAGTAATTGTAACTGAGTCTTTACTGGATGAGACACAACACAGCTAATCAATTTTATAATGTAGAAAAAGCTATAGGTGTTCTAAGGTAGTGCTTCTGAGAAATACCAATTAAAAAGTGAGCTAATAGTACAGTTTCTCAGTATTTTGTTTTGTTTTGTTTTGTTTTGACAAGTAAGAATAGAATTAGATATGGCTGTGGATCAATTTGGAGTTTAAGAAATCAGAAAATAAATTGGGACAGGGAACAAAATGGCCCTGCTAGATGCTAAATGAATACGAGTGCCATTGTGTACCCAAACTAGACCTATGGCAGTGCAGCAACCCCTCAGGTCATGAGTGAATTGATTTGTGTGGGACCGGGCACCATGTAGTTTGTTTTTTTTTAATGCTCTCTGGTTGACTCTAATGTATAGCAAAAACTGAAATCACTATTGCAAAGAATCTGTTGCCTGATGCTGGGTAATTAAGTGAAACACAGTGTTCTGTGCAGATCTTTTCCTTATAAAACAGAATATAGGGTCTGGAGAGATGGCTTGACTGTTAAGAGTATACTGGATGCTGTTGAAGAGGACCCACATCAGTTCCCAGCACCCACACAGCACAGCAGCTAGCAACTGTTCATAAATCCAGTTTCATGGGATCTGATGTCCTTTTTTAGCCTCTGTGGGCACTGCACAGCACAGGCACACTAATACGTGTGCAAGGAAAGCACACTCACAAAATAAAGATAAATAAAAGTTTTTAAAGTTTAAAAAAAGAAAATGCAGACATTATGTCTATGGAATATTGTTGGTTAGGGGATTTTTATAAACATAACATGGTATGAAATTATTTATAATGCATGGCTTCAATGATATAAAATTAAAAATTTAAAGATTCCAAAATAAAGTATTCCAAAAATGTTAATGGGAGTGTTCTTTGTTTTCTGCAAAGATACATGCACATCCATGTTTATTGCAGTTCTCTTCACAATAGTGAAGAGCTGGAACCAACCCAAATGCCCCTCAACTGACAAGTGGATAACAAAAGTGTGGTACATCTACACAATGGAGTTCTATCCAGCGGTAAAGAAAGATGACATCATGAACTTTGCAGGTACATGGATGGAACTCAAAGCCGTTATGCTAAGTGAAGTAACACAGTCCCTCATTTGTAGATGCTAGCACCAAATCCCCAGTTGAAAGGCAAGCTGAGAAACGTTATTGTTATATTTCTTTTTATCTGAAAGCAACTGTGCTGCTATAATGTGAATCTCTTAATGGGCCCTAGAATTAACTTCCCACTTATTTTCAGACACTGTAATTACCATAAATGGGAGTGTCCTTAAACAAGTCATCATGAATGACCATTTTTTCTGGTACTTTGGATTTCCTTGCTCTTTCTACACAGACTCCCTCCCCACCATGTGGCTGCCTGTCACTGTGTGCTGACCTCCAAGCCAGCATAACTCAAATGGCACAACCCCCCACCCCCCGACTCCAAGCCAACATAACTTAAATGGCACAACCCCCCTCCCCCCGAAGGTGCTGAGATTTACAGTTTGGTTTCCTGGAGTTTTTCTTTTAAATTCCAATAAAATTGTCCTTGGGCTTCAAAAACATTTTAAAAAGAAGGAAAATATTTTCTGAGAAACCTGGAAT
This sequence comes from Rhizomys pruinosus, assembly GCA_009823505.1. Lineage (NCBI taxonomy): Eukaryota > Metazoa > Chordata > Mammalia > Rodentia > Spalacidae > Rhizomys > Rhizomys pruinosus. Next base: position 251,805 of record VZQC01008587.1, on the reverse strand, counting down.
TCTGGACCACAGTTACCTCAAAGGAGCACAAAACCAGCAAAAGCCCATTTAACTGGCAAAGCAGCCGAAGGCCCGATGGTAAGGATCTATTTGTTTCTGCTTTGAGATCTTCTCTGCCTTCCCTGTGTTAACACTTCTCAAAATTATTCTCTTGAGTCCTTCACACCGCTGTGGTGTGAGTCATCTCTTGCATTCATCAGAAGCAGTTCAGTGCTAATGGACAGTTTTGCTTGTTCTCATTTCACTTTTCTGATCCCACTAAGCTACAGAAGCCGTTTAATAGGAAGCCAATGCTACCTATAAATGCTACATATAAAGCCTCAGTAAATATCAAATTTGGCGCTATTTATTCAGGCTGTGATTTCCATAGTTTTGAATGAGTGACCTTAAGCAGTTGTTCATGAGTGTCTTAGCTGGAAAAACATTCTTCGTTGTCAGTGGCACATTGCATGGGGTGCTCACAATAGTCACTGACACCTGGTTTTGATCTTTAGCTGAGACTAGAAATGAGCCTCCACTTTGTGAAGACTGAAGTTAAAAATGGCCAAGTGACAAGTTCAGGCTAGTAATCTATGCCAGAACGAGACTACTGCTTCAAAGATGGGGGTGGTGAAAAGTCAGGAACTGTCTTCTAAACACTCACTATTTGGCAAATGCAGGACCAGAGGGCCCTCCACTGACTAGCAGAGCTCCACAGCATGGAAGCAGCTGGGACCCTAGTCACCATATGGAAGAGAGACAGCCTGGGAGCACTGTCAAGCCTGCAGCAGATTTTACTTAAACAAGGAATAAATTCTTACATATGAGATATGAGGATTTATTTGTTCCTTCATCCCAGACTAGTATATTCATATGCACTAGGCATTCTTCAAATTGAATTTAATTGAACGCTTTTTAAAATTCCACTGTCAAAATATGCATGATGGCACAACTCCAAGCACCTATGTCTTTGTTTTTCTACTGCATGTTGCTAAATTTATTTTAGGAGAACCTAGCCTCTTTTGTGCCAGCTACTCAGTCACCAGAGCAGCAAGTGAGTGGCTGAGCCCTGCTGTCTGCCTCATGTCTCATCCTAGTGCTGAAAATGATTTTTGTTTAACTAGCAAGGGTAGCAGCCTCTAGCCACCATGTGGCACTGCACTAAATGCCAGGCATTCTCCAAATACACAGAAGAAAAGAATAAAGCTTGATACATTGCTTAAAAAAAAGAATGAGAATACATAAGAGTTCCAAAGGTACTTCTACCATTATAGGGTGAAGAACTGCAGGAATATGGTATTTCCTTATGACTAAACATACATAATCATCCACCAGTACCCATGGGAAATTGGGTTCAGGATCCTCCATGGATAGCAAGGTCCACAGTGGCCACATGCCTTGGATAAAATGATGTACAGTATATCTATAACCCTTGTACATGTTCCTTATATTTTTATTCATCTCTAAATTAGATCTCTAAACCTAATCAGATACAAACATGATGCAAACATTGTTGTACTGTGTTGCTTAGAGAAAGTTGACAAGAAAAGGTGTATACCTATTCAGTAAAGATCAATTATTTTCCTTGAATATATTTCATCATCTCTTATGCTTAAATCTGTATCTGTGAACATGAAAGCCCAGCTATATAACTAGTCCAAGGAGGAAGGATCCCTTCATGTGAAAACTGGCTTTTGTTAGTGATTTCATGTTCCGTAGTAGCAAGGAAGATATAAAATACCACATTTGCAAACCTAAGCATACACAACTGTATGAAAACATGTTCTTGAGGGCTGGAAGGATGGCTTAGCAGATGAAACCACTTGTGACAGGCTGTTGACCTGAGTTAGATCCCTAGAACTCAACAGTGGAAAGAGACAACAGACCCAAAGGTTCTCTTCTGTCCTCCACAATACTCTAGGGAAAGTATCAACTCACAGTCACACATATCATACACACAACACACACACACACACACACACACACACACACACACAGATACACAGTAATACCAATATATATACCAATAATAATTTTCTAGAAATAATAATATAATACCAATAATAATTTTCTAGAAAATCCAGTGCCCGATGTGGGGTACCACCCTTACATTGTTGGTCAGGAATGTCTGAGGGACCCCCAAAACAATAAATGCTATTGCCATCCTTCTTGATTGCCCACAAGAACTTGATAATAAGATCTTATTGCTGAAGACACTAGAACACGGAAAAATCAAGTTGATAATGACTAGGAAGCTTACTTCCTCCTGGCTAGCTCTCATAGTACTGGAAAGAGCTACATAGGCTGCTTGGGGTAAAGCCTTAGCCAGCTGTGACCACTATACGCTACAATAATGACTGGCAGGGCAAGATATGCCCATGGTTGCAACCATGACACAAATATTATGAGGGTAAACAACTGTGTTTTGTTTGGATTCAAGGTCCACTCTATAGGAGGAAATGCATGCCTGGTACTGAAAATCTAGCCAAGAACCTGGGATTGGAGAGCTCACAGGCCCTGGGGGTAAGCCTACTATTACTCTGCCAAATGAATATAGAATCAATCTGTTCTCCAAACTCTAATCTGTCTTCTCATCATTGATTGCAACCCTTAGACCTTGTCAGACATGTTTCTCTGTGCAGTGGACAGTGGCTAATACAGAAATTCACAACATCTGAAACTGCAGAGAATAAGTAACTACGGAGTGGTCAACCACAAATGGGCCATGTACGTCACATCCCTTCCCCAAGGCTCAGGGATCATTGCCAAAAAGCGTATGGAAAGATTATAAGAACCAGAAGTTTGGAAGGACCAAAGCAAAACAGTGACTTCTGGGCGTCACAGGATCACTGCACTGATGAACTCACAGCAACTGTGGTTGTCTACATAAGACTTCCACAAGATAAAACCAGTCAACATTCCAGGGTGAAGATGGAAGGGGTTCATGGACCCTCGCCCCAAACTGTGGACCTATGGACAGTTGATGGCTGTTCCAGGAGAGTCGACTTTTATTTTTTTTTATTTTTTTTTTTTGTATGTGTATAAATGTACTGTCTGCATGTAGGTTGGTGCACCCGTGTCGTGCAATGCCATGGAGGTCAGAAGAAGGCGTCAGATTCCTCTGGAACAGGAGTTAAAGACGGTTCTCAGCTGCCATGTGGGTGCTGGGGATTGAACCCTGGTCCCTTGCAAGAGCGGTTGGCACTCTTAACCGCTAGGCCATCTCTCCAGCCCGAGTCGACTTTTATAAGGGGTATGGCTCCTACTCCTTGCTCATGCCCTAGTGGATAGTCTCACACCCAGATATACACAGAAAGCACAAAATCACAAATTGGACAGATTGGAGTTAGGGGGTTGTTAAATTTCCAAAAGAGGGCTGGAGAGTCAGCTCAGCTCTTAAGAGCATCGGCTGGTCTTGCAGAAGACCCAGGTTTGATTCTCAGCACCCACATATCTGCAAACAACCATCCCTAACTCTAGTTCCAGGGTAATCTGACTCCCTCTCTGACCTTTGTGGGGAATTGTAAGATACAGGTGCACTTAGACACATGCAGGCTATACACTCATACACATAAAACAAAAATAATAAATAAAATATATTGTAAAAAATATACAAAACAAGAGGTCATGAATTGGGAAGGGATAAGGAGATGGGTGTAGAGCTAGGAGGAGGTAAAGCAAGAGGTGAGGTTGAACATGAGCAAATATATTCTATAAAATTCTCAGAGAATTAATAAAATATTTTTAAATTAATATGGGCATGTGCTGAAGAACCCTTTTCTCTGGTATTCTGAGATTCTAAAACCTTACATAGACACTTGGCCCTTTTTACTGCAATGGTGGTTTTATAAACCAATTACTAACTAGGTGGTTGTCTGAATTTAATGTTTGCTAATTGATTCATTACCAGTTAATCTAGACAAAATGATCAAATGACTTGCTCATTTCAGCATTAGTGGCAATAAAACCTCTATTACTTCTTTAAAAACATAGTGCCTATAAGCACCCCCACATTTAGTAACTAAATTGGGTACAATTATATATTTCAGGGTTTGTCTCCAGCTGCCTCAGCATCTGTTTCAATTCCCTGCATTTCCTTTCCCTTCAATTCTGTGAGGGATTTTTTGTGGGGGGTGGGGGTGTAGAGATAGGCCTCGGTGATGCCAAATCCTGTACTCACTTTTAGAAACTGTAAGAACAAGAATCTGCTGAATTTCACCTTCAGGGGTGTCATAGATGTTTGCAGCTTCTCGAGTCTCTTCATCCTCTCCTCTGCAGTCTCCTCACTTAGGTTTCCTGCTAAGGAAGTGTTTAATCTTAGCACATGACCAAGAGGATGAAAGCTACTCACTCCCTCTTACATTTTTTAAAGAGTGAAGTGATTCACATTGGAACCATGGAAGGTCCAGTTATATTAATAGGTGTTAGATTAATTTCAGAGGGAGCAAAACAGCCTCTCCAAATGAAGTCTAAACTAGAACACAATCTGAAACACCACAATGCATAGTATTTATGCATTTTGAAGACTTCATATTCCTTTTGAGGGCCAGCATTCAAAACTTAGAAGGGATCAAAACAAAGAAGGTCATGGTAAATGAATAGAAGGACAAGAGAACGGAAGGATTTGCACAAAGTTGGGACCATGCATCCTCCTGTCATAGATACATGCTAATTGCAGTGGCAGTTGCATGGTGATTAAGGGGTCATTGTCCTATTAAAACGGCCCACTTTTGAAATTCTGTAACCCAGTTTACCTCCTGGTGATTAGCCACAGAAATTCTACTCTCAAACACACTAATTTGTCAAATGTAGAAATTGTCTAGTTTCTTATTCTCCATAGAGAACATACAAAATATTTATATAAAGGAATAATCATGTCAGAGCTATTTCATTACAAAGCTAGACTATACATTTTCAATAAACATCAGTGTAGGTATAAAGATAATCATCAAACCATACTCATCTAAGGGTAGGGAAGTAGAATCACAACATCTATGCAAAATAAAATCTGTACAGAGACTAATTTTTAAAGAAATTATAATGCTTAAGTTAACTGTTTACCCAAAGTTTACTGATAAATACAGACAAGAAATCCACTGCCTAAAAATACCTATCCTGTTACCAAGTGTGATATCACAGTAAATTATTATGTAACTTTGGAATTGTTAAGTCACCACCCAATGATGTCACCCTGAAATGGTTGCTCTTATCTATCAAATGATTGAGCCAGCCAGCCTCCATATCTGAGTATGACATTTACTTCGGAGGTATAAGTACATGTGGATTCTGATCCTAAAGGAATGACTTTATTTGAATTTTCACAACCATTCACCTACTTAGAATAAACATTCAACAAAAAGAAGAGCTGAGGGGCAGACTCAAAATAATAAAATCAGAGTTGGGGAAATGGCGATCGCTGCAGAAGCATGAAGACCTGGGTTAAGATCTCTGTAACCCATGTAAAACCAGGAAAATAGGCACAGCAGAGTGTGGCCACAATCTCTGCACTCCTGCAATGGGAAGGGAGATGGAGACATAATTCCAAGAAGCTCTCAGGCCAGATAACCTGGAATACACATGGACGAACAACAAATAGAAAATAGAAACTGTCTCGAACGTGGTAGAAGGTAAGGTGGTCCTTACCTTTTGAGGTAGTCCTCTGAACTTTCCATGCATAGCATGAAACACACACATGTGCACACAAGCATGTACACACTTTGCATAAACACTACAATTAAAAAATAAAATCATAAACTCATAAGCCAGTGTAGCATGTTCATGGTTGAAGTGGATGCTGCATTCAGTAAGCATTAGACCCATGAGATCAGTTTTTATCTAGCTCTCTCTACCACCAACTTCATTTTTTCAGATATGACCGCTCATTTTCAACCAGGCCAAACTTCCTCCATGGTTTCTACAAAATGTCTTTGTTTGTTTCCCTAACGACAAAACTAAGCACAAGGACCAGCACTGAGAGAAAGTGAGTCTAGATCTTATGCAATTGAAACCCACTCAAGCACGCATGCCATTAGAGTTGAATCCTAAAACTCAAAAATCATGGAAACTAACTCCCCAGAATGAATTATAATACAGCAATAGAGATTCTATGGATGCAGTTCTATTGATACATTTTCCTGATGACTGATATTATAGTTAGTGTTATTGATTTAAATTTCAGTTGTGGGGCTGGAGAGATAGCCTAGCAGTTAAGAGCGCCGACTGCTCTTGCAGAGGACCCGGGTTTGATCCCCAGCATCTACATGGCGGCTGAGAACCCTCTTTCACTCCAGTTCCAGGGGAATCTGACACCCTCTTCTGACCTCCGAGGCATTGCACAACACAGATGCACAAACCTACATGCAAACAGTACATTCATACACATAAAAAATACGTTTAATTTTTTTTTTTAATTTTCAGTTGTAAAAGCAGTTAAAGAGATGGAAAATTGTTCAGAAACTTCCTTTTTTGTGTGTGGTCTTTTTGAGACAGGGTGTCCCTTTAGTACCAGCTGGCCTGGAGCTCTGCCTGCCTCTGCCTCCTGAGTACTGGGATCAAAGGTGTGCGCCACCACGCCCATCATGAAACTTTCTACTTTTAGTGATGATCTGTTTATGTGTGTGAGTGTATTACCTGCACGTATGTAAGTGCTGCTGTGTCACGCAGTGCTGCCAGAGCTAGAAGAAGGCTTTGGATTCCCCTAAAACTGGAGCTATGGACAGTTGTTAGCCCCTATGTGGGTGCTGGAACTCAAACCTAGGTCTTTTGCAAGAGCAGTCAGTGCTCTTAATTGCTGAGCCATCTCTCTAGCCCCCAACTTACTTTTCTTAAACTTTTTTATCTTTATGCTTATGAGTGTTATGCCAGCATGTGTGAAAGTGCACAGTGTGATGCAGTGCCCACCGAGGACAGGGACAGTGTTGGATCTCCTGGAACTGAAGTTATAGATGTTATTACCTACCATGTGGGTGCTGGGATTTGAACCTGGATCTTCTGCAAGAATAGCCAGTGTTCTTAATCACTGAGCCACCTCTCCAGCCCCTGTTTAGAAACTTTCTATGCATGCAGTATAGATTAATATATATATA
>VZQC01008587.1:111139-243365 GCA_009823505.1 Rhizomys pruinosus | reverse complement strand
TCTCTCTCTCTCTCTCTCTCTCTCTCTCTCTCTCTCTCTCTCTGTCTCTCTCTCTCTCCTTTCTCCCTATAAAACATTCCTCTCTGAGCAAGGCTCTATTGTTACTCATTGTGTCTTACCGTGAATTTAAGTCATTAGGTTACTTCCTGCAGTGTGGGCTACTGTAAATCTCCCTTAGGGGACAAAGCTCTAACGGGTCAAAAGAATGAGAAGTTGGGAATTGGATGAGGACTCTTCCCTGACATTTTGGAAATGATAGCATAGAAGTAGCTGCTCTAGTCTTTTTTTTTTTAATTTGTAGAAGAAAGAGAAATCTAAAAGGAACTGAGCATTCTAAGCATTGCTTGGCATTGATCATGCACTAGGTCCTATGGAAGATGCTTTTGAAATGTTACTTGTTCAGTCCTCACAGGAAATCTCTAAGGTGGGTCACATGACTTTGAATAGATGATGTAGCTGAAGTCAGAGACAGGAAAGGGTGACCAAAGGCAGAAAAGAGATGGTGTTTGGTCTAGCACCTACCTTTTGCCTGGCACGAGGCTGTGCCTTCTCACACATCTAGTTTATTCTGCAGTACAGCATCAAGTCCAATTTTTTTTAAATGAGAAGCTTGACACTCAGCAGTGAAGTGGCTTTCCTAAGGTCCCTGCCCTAAGTGATGCGGAAAGTTTGTAAGTCCTAATCCAAGCAAGTGATTTCTGAGGTTTTCCAACACAAATGGCTCACAACCCAATTGAAGTGCTTGAAGCTCAGCTCACTAAATCAGTTTAAAACACAGAGCAGGAACAAAGGGAGAGGGGAGGGTCATTAACATCATATATAGTCACCCAAAACAACATGGGTGAATTTGATGAAATCTGTGCCTTGACTCCACCCTATAGTCATGTATAATACAACTGTCTTCTGGAGACTCATACGCTAGAAATCCAAGCAGGTTTAACATGATTTGTTGAAGAGCAAAGTTATTAGTCAATCTTGATTTTTCATACCTCATGGCTCTAAAGAGGGATACACTTCCAGCTCATTCAGAGGGGGTCTTTACCCCTTATCTGCCTCCTTCTCCAGATCAGCACCATAGCATCTAAATTTCCTATGCTTCAAAGTTCTGTGATTTCTCCTTTGGGTAACCAAAGAGTTTCCGTAATGTGCTCAGGTCATTTGACTAGGCAAGGAGCCTGTCTCACACCATTTTTTTAGTGCTTATAACAAACTTGGTTGTGTGAGTTCATGGTTTTGAGCCCAAGCCAGGGTGATGGTCTTTATTCAGGCACAGTCCTATTATGTATCTTCTGTCAGGATTCAGACAACTTTCTTTAAAGAAGGAAAAAATGAGTTTGATTTATGCCCTTATTGCTTAAGAATTCTCAGACTTCCTTTAGTCAAAACCAAAAAGTTCTCATGGCTACATTTTTGCTTCTAACTGAAGGATTATATTATCTACAATTCTATCATATTTCCTCTCCTTTTTCTATAACTTTTCTTTTTGGGAGATTTATTTCCATACTCATTAGTGTCTTTCTTAAGTCATCAGCAGTCAAGTAAGAATATTAAGACTTGGCTAGGGAACTCTAGATGGGTGAAAGGACCCCAGTTGTCAGCGACTGGGATTGGAGAAAAGAGAAGGAGGCAACCAGCCCCTACCAGGACTTCTCCTCTGCCAACTCATCTCAGGTTTGGAGACCATTTGGTTCAAGCCCTAAGCCAAAATTGAGTGCCACATGCTCAGTGGATAAACCCCTTGCCATGCAAGCATGAGGACTGGAGTTCCGAGCCTCAAAACTGGCAAATATGCTACGTGGTTGTGGCTGTCTTTCTGAAACTTCAGTATTCTGGTGGTGGAAAGCAGGCAGAGACAGACGATCCCTAGAGGAAGCCAGGACGCCCTGGTTCAGTTGAGAGATGTTGCCTCAGTGAATAAGGAGAACAATGGAAGAAGACTCCCTATGTCAGCTTCAGACCACACACACACACACACACACACACACACACACATACACAGACACACACACCCCATGTGATCTCTTTCTCTCTCTCTCTCTCTCTCTCTCTATATCTATATATATATATATATATATATATATACATATATATATATATATATGATAGAAGATGATAGATAGATAGATAGATAGATAGATAGATAGATAGATAGATAGATAGATAGATAGATAGATAGATAGATAGATAGATAATCACAAACATACACATTCTCAGGGCTAGAGAGACAGCTCAGCAGTTAAGAGCACTGGGTGCTCCTTACAAAGGACCTGGGTTTGAGTCCCACCACTCACATGATAGCTAGCAACATCTGTAACTCCAGTTCCAGGGGAATCTGACACCCTCTTCTGACCTCCATGGGCATTGCATAACATCGGTACTCATGCACTCATACACATAAAAATAATTAATAAAATTAAAGAAACTAATCTTGTTATTTTTCCCAATTTATGGGTTACAATCTACTTTGAAAAATGCATAGAGTACTGTTTCAGTATATTACATATACATATACAAATACAAATGCACACACAAATACATGCTATGGAAATTTTAATTCCTACCATTAAACTGTCATGGACTGTACCTTTGTGTTTGTCAGCCTGCTTAGTAACAAATAAAGGCACTTGCAGAAAAGAATCAAACTAGCTTTCAAAAGGCCTTTTTTTTAATCGATTAGAAAGGTACACTGTCACTGAAGGCTCACTTAATTTCATATTTCTCCATGCTATAGTTTGCTAAGATTTTAAGTCCAAAATGATAGCTACAAGGACAGCTGTGTGGCAATGGCAACATATGTTACAAGTCATCTCACTCTGTGAGCAAAAGCAATCTCACAGAAGATGAAACACAATATTGCAATTAGAAATAGATGGATACAGTAAATATTAAGCAGTAAAAATATTATTCATTTACCTCTTTCCTTCTCAGTTACAGCCTGTAATTCCAATCTGTTCTCATATTTGATTCCTGAAATTCAGAAGATCAGGAATTTCTGAGAAAAGACAGAAAATTTGCCAGGCATAGCTTTTTGAGATTCCAGTGTATTTTCACAGTAGAAAGGTGATGCTTCCCTCCCCACCAACACCACCCTTTTTTTGTGGATAAACAAGAAACCCTAACTGGCAGAGAAACCAATGCACACAGATAGATCACTGAGGTCCATTTATTATTCTACAAGTTGTTTCATTATTTTGATAGATTGAGCTTCAGAATCAATTGTCTCCGATCATCTCAATAAGCAAGATGCTTAAACTATTTTGACTCTTTTTCCTAATTACTTCCAGTATAACCAATTGGAATATTTGATTTAATTGAACCAGCTAAATTGATTGAGTTAATCCAGGCCTTCAGACCACCCCACAGTCTCCTGCTTTGTTTTTCTTTTCTCTTAAGGCAGGCTTTCTTTCCTCCATCCCAACCAAAGAAAATTCAATATCTTCTATCTTTAATCAAGCCCATCCAGTGATCTACCAGACTCAGTTTTGCCTCCAGGCAGCCCCGAGCAGCAGGCACTGGGCCAAACTAGCTCTCTGCTAGCTAATAGGATAAACTAATCTGACAGATGAACATACCTTAGGGATGCTGCTGTTTGCCCCTTGGAAAACAGTTACTAAAGGCTGCCCTGGGATATCCAAATTATCTGAACCCTTTTCACTGAAAAGTTGAGCTTACATAACTCTCATCACCATCCTTCAAATACTTTTCAATAACAAATAATAGTAGTGAGAGTCATAATATATAGCTTCCTCTTTGATATTATGTCACTAAAACTGGACATTATATATAAATTTCTTAACATACTAGTGAAAGTCTCATCCAATTTTTCAGAATTCTTCTGATAGATATTAGCTGTTATTAAGCAGATAAATCACCAGAATGTTTCTTCATGGCTTGGTTATGGAATTGCTCCCTTATGTGAGTGGCAAACTTATTCCTCCCAGGAAAGACCTTTCTTCTCAAATACTAAAAGCCTCCCTGGAGTACTTTAAGAGCAGACAGCTGGCCTCAGGGCTTCTAATGTTTTTTTAAGTGTAATGCATCTCACCTCAGGAGGCCCTAGGGCCTGACCCACCCCTGAGCCCTGCTTGTCTTAATTCCACCAGCTCCTCTTCAAGTAGGTGTTGGGCATTTGTGACCTTGCTAAACATATTTTTTGATCCTCTTGTTTTAAGGCCTTAGGCTGTGTGTGTTAAAGATAACAGCTTTTGAATATATGCAGGTCCCCTGTGTCCAGCTAAACTTGGGGTGCAGCAAAGGATGAAAACAGCTAAGACTCTGTATAAGGTGAACAATGGTTTAAAGGAAAAGGGCAGGAGAGGAGGCATCAGGGATTCTACCTCAGATCTGAATGAATCAGGAATCAAAGCTGGACACGTGAGCCGTGATCATGAAGACATGGACGTCAGGGTGAGAGAGTAGGTTCAAGGATCAGAGAAAAGAGGGCTAAGATGGTAGGAAGGAAACCTAGGCTTAACCCTTCTTTACCTGAAAAATCAGCTCTTGAAATGACATTATCTAAGTACCGTGAGTTTTGGCAACATGAATTCTTTGCAGGCCTGTATCTAGATAAATAAAACCAAATGAAAAAAAATCCGGATGACTAGCTCTTTCTGGTGTGTGTGTGTGTGTGTGTGTGTGTGTGTGTGTGTGTGTATGTGTGTGTGTATACATGCACACATGTATGCCACATGCCAAGTGTGAAATTCAGAGGACAACCTTGGGCACTGATCCTTGCCTTCTGCCTTGCCTGAGACAGAACCTCTTGTTACCCTCTGTAGGCTAGCTGGTCTGCAGGCTTTAGGGATTCTGCTGTCTCCACTTCCCATCCTATCTCTACCGATGCAGGCTCATACTGCCACAGGCTAACTGTATGTGGGTTCTGGTTATCTAAATTCAAGTCCTCACACTTGTATAGCAAACAGATAACCTCTCCCAATAACAAGAGAGATGAGCTCATATGAAATGACAGAGTCCGAGAAGGGCCACAGTCAGAACCTGCAAGATGAAGCCCTGGGAAGGCAAGTGGCACCATTCAGCTCAAGTCCAAAGGACTAGGAAGGCATGAGGGAGCAGGATCACCACCAGCATCAGAAAGCCCGAGTTGCTCGTATATGATGGTCTTACAGGACCGCATTCTAGACTGTGAAAAATAACTGACTGAAGAGAAACTGATGAAAACAGAGCTGAGACATAACGTAGATAGAGTGCAAGAGACAGGGAAATGGACAGGAAGTTTCTGCCTTTGCCACACGCAACACATTCCTGGGAAGCTGTGTTCAGTTCTTTCTTCTGTAATGCAAATTAGCAGGAGATTTCTCTAAATACATGCTCTTTGGATCACTGAGATATGAAAAGAAAAGCCACAATTTTGCACACTGGTCCTAGTTTCCACCCTGAAGTGACAATGTCACATCTGCCTACATTTCATTCCCAGCACCAAGTCACAGCACTCTGCACAGATATGGTAGGAAAATTGAATATGTCTCACGCCATCCTTGGGGTCTTTGCCGTCCAAACGTATGCAGGCATTTTGTGTCTTGAAAATAATGTGCACACTTATGACATAATTAGACATAAGCAAATAAAACCAAACAAATTCCTTCAAAGCCCCGCCTCTCTGTTCTACATACAAACTTTGTGAAGGAATGCTCTGCTGATAGTGCTTTCTCCTCATAACCAGCTTTTCTTGGTGTCCAGCTCTCTGAAAATGTTTTTGCCATTCATTAGTGACCTAACTGTCTTTAATCCAGTTAACACTTTGGGTCTTATTTCTCTCTATATAGATAGATAGATAGATAGATAGATAGATAGATAGATAGATAGATATAGATAGATAGATAGAGATAGAGATAGATGATAGATAGATTAGATAGATAATAGATAGATAGATAGATGATAGATAGATAGACAGATAGATAGATAGATAGATAGATGATAGATTTGTTGCTATGAATTATTCTAACCTCATACTTTCTTCACTTTAACATTACCAACACAGGTGCTTCCCTCCAATCTCCTCCATTTTTCTCCCTTCCCTTCTTCTTAGTTCCTCTCATCTGGGCTTCCTCTGACTCATTCTGCCTTTCCTCTTGGTGTTTTACTTACTGCCTATAATCTAATGACTCCCCATCTCTACACCAGTCCCTCTTCCAGCCTGAATATCTGTTAGAAATTAGAAGTCCAATAAATTTATCATATTTAAGAGCTGTAAAGCAGAAGTTAATTGTATTTCCATCAGCATCTGCTTCTCCTTATTCTCTACTGCAGTGAATTAATGGTACCATTTCACAGTCACTCAAGTCGAATCTGACAGCTACACATAACTTCTTCCTATCCTCCTAACCCACACTATAATTACCCAACTTCTCTTTATCATATCTCATGTTGCAACAGCTTCCAACAGCTTCTGCCACTAGTGCTAGAGCTCAAGTCTGGTGTTCATTAGGGCTCAGTCATCTTTACAACACAGTATGTTGCTTTCTACCTTAAAGCTTAAATGCTTCTTAATATCTTATGCTGTAGTCCCAAATCTCTCTCGTAATTTGTCAGATCTTTAAGATTTGCCCCTGATTGCTTCTCTGGTTATTTCAATTGCCCTAGACTCCTCTGTAAATTTCAACTAAGTGGAATTATCTGTTTATCCCACCATAGGTTTTAATGGCTTAAAGCTTCATGTGTTTGAATGTACAGTCTTTAACAGATAGCTTACCTTCCTGTCTCTGCATAGTTAATGCCTCTCATATTTATGTAACTTATCACTCCTCCCAAGGAGTCTTGTGGCATCTTCCACGTCCAGAGTATGCCTCCCTGCTTTGTGTTCAGAGACCAATTTAAGCCCACCTCAGTCTCAGTGGTATATTATCACAGTTATATTTCTCTATCTTATAAATTTCATCTTTCAGAACTGAAAATTTCATAGACAGATTTACTCATACTTTTAGTCACTAACATACTATAATAAGACCATAAAAAACACACATTTAATTATATAATTAATTAATTAATCTCCATATTCTTATGAAGAGTCTAAAACTATGCTAAGGAAAGCACAAAGAAAATTATAGTGTATGGGGAGAGGGTTATTACACAAATATTTGTATATCCTGAGGTTAATGTATATACAATTAACTCTACCTGAAATTCTAACTAGCTAGCAGGGCCACCCTCTACTGCATCCCTGGATATTTTCTGTTACACTTTGTCCCTTGAAACTTCTCTTTCATCATACATTTTTTTATCTTTGAATAAAGTAACTAACTTTAAAGACTCATATTCTTTATAACTGTGTTAGCTTGTTTATGAATGCATAGCTCTTTTACACATACTGTATTAGTTTCTTTAGATAGGCACAATTTCTTGCCTTGTGGAAGTACAGCCTAAGCAGGAAGGTTAGTTTCTAGATGAATGGACACAGCCTCTCCACATCACAGATAAAGATGAGGTGAGGGCTAAGGGATTAAAGTCTTCACTCCTCAGACCTCCTTCCTAATATCAAAAAGCAAATGACAGCATTTAGTGTTTATTTTTTACTTTATTTTCTCACTTGCACAATGTGTAAAAAGATAAGGCAACATTCAAATGAAATATGGATTGAGAATAAGTATAATTACATGAAGTTTGCTTAATATGAAATCACTTCATGATAATACATATTGATGATACAGTCTCATCATATAAATTTCACATTCTTTCCTCAATTCTTACCAAAAGCCAAAGTAGCATTATAATTTCCAAAACACAGATGAAAAAAAAGAGGTTCAGGAAGTTGAATAATTTGCCCATAACATAGGTAGTACAGAAAAGAACGACTATTCAAGCTCATGTTTGTATCATGGAAATGTTGCTAGCTATTAAACTGCCTATTTTTGCAATGTCATGTAAAAAAAAGAAACAAATCCAATTGTTCATCCTTCGCCAGTGTAATGGAATAGCGATGGCGGCAGCCTATGCTATAAGAGAAAGTTACAAGAGCCCATGAGAAGAGGCACTGCAAAAAATTAGTCTGTGTGATCTATGCAACAGAAAGTACTTGTATTGTTGTTGTGATGTGATCTCTATTTGTTATTGAGCATCTGTACATTTAATACAATGGTTCCTAATCAAATTTAATGCCCATCCCCCAACACCCCATCAGAACTCAGATTACATCCCCCAAGTTAAGCCCTTTCCAGTCAAGCTTTTGAACCCAGATATCTTTCTGTGCAAATTCAGCCACTGGAGTCTTGTCAGCACATCTAGAAACCTTAAGGCATACTCTTCCTCACCCAGCAGTGATCAGTTTCCTGTAGTTCTCAGTCCAGGGCCAGTCCCCCACCCATTTCTCTTACTCCACTCTGAGACCTTGTCTGAGTTGGCATGGGTTCCATGCCTGATGCCAACACAAGTTCATATGTGAAAGTAGTCTGTAAGCCTCTGCTTCTATACATTTATGCACCAGCCCTGGCTCTTACAATCTTTCTGCCCCCCTCTTCCATAATAAGGCCTAAGTGGGTAGGTTTAATATAGAAGTACTATCCAGGGATACATACTTTGGAGGCTTCCATTCTTTGAAACTTAGCCAATTGTGGCCTTCTGTTTGCATTGAACTCTATTGTGTAAGTAAGTTTCACTGGTGACAACTGAGGAATGTACTAATTTTCTTTCTGCTTCCCATTCCACAAAGTTCCATGAGTCTTAGATGTAGAGGTTCAACTGTAGTTGTGTCTCCTAGGATTTGGTATCTTTCAGATGTACATTTTCTGTGTCTGACCCTTAGTGGGATTCTGCAATAGCCTCCATCTGTTGCAAGGAGAAGCTTCTTTGATGAGTGGTGTACAGAATGCTTGTCTGTAACTACAAGATTCCACATTTAGCATATGGTAAGAAATTTCATTTGTCTAGATATATGACATTGATAGGGTTTTCTCTAAGATCTATGTTCTCTCCAGCCCTGAGCATTTGGCTGAGTTTACAGTGGTTCTCATGAGTTCATGCCCATTGAGAGTGTTTTAAGTCCAATTAGATAGCTGTTGATTATCCCCAGATAATCTTTTATCAATTCTTACCAAAAGCCAATATAGCATTATAATCTCCAAAACACAAGAAAAAAAGAGGTTCAGGAAGCTGAATAACTTGCCCATCACATAGCTAGTAAGAAAAAGAACCACTATTTGAGCTCATGTTTATACCATACAAAGGCTGCTTACTAAACTATTTTTGCAACGTCATGTAAGCATAGTTATAAACTCAATTGTTCATATTTAACCACTATAGTGGAATAGAGCCAGCCTATGCTATTAGAGATAATTACGAGAGCCCATGAGAAGACCCATTGCAGTAAATCAGTCTGTATGGTCTATGACACAGTTTACCAATCAATATTGCTACTCAGATGATGTTGAATTATTTTTTTCCCATAAACTTTCTGTAATTCTATGCTTCATGTCTAATTTTGTGAAAGGGCTAAGGGGATTATATCAGGAAATAAAAATAGTATAGGCTGAAAGTTATCTATGGAAATCTGAAGTCAAAGGTATATCTTTGATGCTATAGGAAACTCATGTTCAGACCAGGCATTACAATTATCCTGGAAAGTTGTCATGATTTTCTATGTTCTAAGGGTCTGCTCCAATTCTTTTAAATGGTTCAGACTCAGATTTCAGTCTAGTCAATTAGGACTCCAGTATTTTCAGGCTTTTCCACCAGACTTATGGTACCAAGGTAATTGCACACCCTGATTTACCTAATGGAAATAGGACTATGGAATTGGCTTGAAGAAACCAACCTATTCCATAATCACCAAAACATCTTGGAAAGCACCAGCCTCAAAAATTATCATTATTGTAGGCTATCTGCCACTACTATCATTCTTAGTGGGCTCAGCTGTGAGTTGTAGTAAAATAATATCTAAACAAGTACTGTTTTCCAGTGGGAACTCAGGTGGGCACAATGAACCCAGGGAATAGGCATGATTTTAGGACCTGCTGTGCAAAACATCTAGTGCAGCCAGGATGAATCATTATGAAAGTTGGGGCCACACAAAGAAATCTGGACAGAGGGGAGTTAAGACATCACACAGAGGTGTTTCCTGATCGAAGTCTACTTAATCTTACAATCATGGGGGCAGAGCTATGACTGACCCCAGTTGACAGACAAGAAAATTGAGCTTGAGGGAATTCAACTGATTTGTTATAGGCTACAATATTTGCATTTCAGAAGTGAGATAGTTAACTGAGAGTACAAGAACTATGTATTGGGCTGGAGAGATGGCCTAGCGGTTAAGAGCGCCGACCGCTCTTGCAGATGACCCGGGCTCGATCCCCAGCATCCACATGCGGCCGAGAGCCATCTGAAACTCCAATTCCAGGAGAACTCGAGTTCCAGGGGAATCCGACACCCTCTTCTGACCTCGGCGGCATTGCACGACACGGGTCCACAGACTTGCATGCAGACAGTACATTCATACACATACAGAAATAATTAAAATTAATAAAAAAATTTTTAAAAAAGAACTATGTATTTAAGAAAGGTTTAGTCAAAACGAAATGAGAGTGTAATGGGCTGAGAGTAATATTAGCTAGAAAGAGGAACCATTATTCATATTTCATTTCAAACACTGGCACAAACTTAGAACCTTTAAGCACGCTCATGAGGGGCTAAAGAGATGGTTTAGTGGTTGAGAGCACTGCCTGCTCTTGCAGCAGATGGGGTTCATCCTCCAGCATCCAAAGAGCAGCTAATGAGCATCAGAAACCTCAGTTCCACGGTGTCCAAGTGCCCTCTTCTGGCTTCCATGGGCACTGCATATATATGGTACACTTACATGCAGGTAAAAGACTCATTTGGGATTTTTATTAACATGGCTGACGGCTTTGTCAAGTCAGTGAGGAATTCTCAAGCAAAGCAGGTTTATATAGCATAGTACAAGCATAGAATCATATCCCATTACCTTGGCCCTACTGTATTGATCAGAAGCAAGTCACATGTTGACTTGTGACACAGTCAGAGGAGGGGAACAGCAGAAGGCAGGGATCTTGGAGGCCATGGAGAGCCTGTGTGCTACACTGTGTCAGGGAGGTCTGGGCCTTGTAGGAGGCAGAAGACTATCAACTATTTTTGTGAGTTAACCATCAGCAATCGGAGAAACTGTCTACATCCATGCTGAAGTGCAACATACCTTGTCTTCAGACCGTAAATGGGCCCACATGAAAAACAGCCTGCATCCATCATAAATTATGACCTCTAGTGGGAAAAAACTAATTTTGAAACAGTATATAAGTAAAATAGATACTACAATGGATATAGAATTTACATCTTATACACCTTAACCCAGTTTCCACTAAACAGTCATTGAGAAAAGGAGCTATGATTATGTCACTTCTAAATCATTTTAGAATTTTTTTAAACCCATATATATATATGGGTTTAATGTCTAATAATATATATATATGGTTTTATGTCTAATAGCATGGCAAGTACCAGTGACTAAGACAAGGTCACAATCCTGTGAATAATAGAAGTTCTCAATGTCATGAACATCTCTGCAGCTAAGACTGCTGGGGAATCCCTAATCTGGCATTTCAACAATTCATTTATTGCCCTTGGGTCACTCAATAATTAAATTATTTGAGTGGTACATGAAAGAACTCACCATCTCCAAGGCAAAGATTTTCATTCCAACAAATGCATTCTAAAGAGTATTACTTAGACAAAAATAGATTTAGAAAAGGAGTTTGGGATTTTAGAAATACCACTGCATTGATTTTCTTCACATTTTCTAGATATAGAAAAAAATCTTTTACTAGAAAAAAACTGCCAAAGTTTTAAGACTTGGAAAGAGAGCTTGAGATTTGAGATTAGATTAGAAATGAGATGAAGCTTCAACTGTTCTGAACTTACTCAGTTATTTTATATGTAAAATATGAATCAATGCTTATAATTAGATTTTTAGAATTTATAATTTGCTAGGATTTATGAGGCTTAAATAATAATTATAAATAGAACAAATAACAAGGAACTAATAAAATAAAAATAAAGTTTTATAATAGTAATATAGTTTGTAAGATTTGAATTAACATCAAGATTTTTTTAAAGCCATAATTATACATCTTTAGAATGTGAGCCGTGCATCTGTGAGGGGATTTTACCAATTCAGTTCTGATTATGGCAGTTTCTCTGGCTGTCTCAAACCTGGTCCAAAGTCAATTGTCAGTTGGTTCTTCATTCTCCTGTTTTCCATGATTTATTATTATTATTATTATTATTATTATTATTATTCATTATCAGTAGCAGTAGTAGTAAATTTGTAATCAGCATAAGAACATGTGGGTATGGTTGTGACATTTTCAAACACATGAACCATTATGCTTTGCTTTTAGTGGAGAAATAAACATGGGTTCTACATGTGATAGGATAGAGTCTTTTGGGTGTATGCTTAGGAATGATCACGTGTTACTTCCCATCTTTAGTTTATCGAAGCATGCTGACTTTCATAGTCACTACTAGTTTACATTCCCATCATCAGTGACTGAGTTCTTTCCCTATGTCCTTAGCCACATGTTAATTTCACTTT
The DNA here is from genome assembly GCA_009823505.1 of Rhizomys pruinosus. NCBI lineage: Eukaryota > Metazoa > Chordata > Mammalia > Rodentia > Spalacidae > Rhizomys > Rhizomys pruinosus. The sequence continues at coordinate 230,815 of VZQC01008587.1, read as the reverse complement.
ATTCCTTGATTATATCTGTCCTGCTGGGCTGAAATAGAGTCTCAAACCTGTTTTAGTTTGCATTTCCCTAATATCTAAAGATGCAGAAAAAAATTTCAAATATTCATTGGCCTCTCATAGTTCTTCCTTTGAAAACTTCTATTTAATTCATCAACCCATTTATTCTCACTGTTCATTCCCACTCCCAAGACAACCATGGAACTCTCCTCTAAGTGGCCTCTTCTACGCTCACTTAGAAAGCCCTCTGCTGCCCCCTTCAGTTCATTAGAGGCAGTGCCACAATTTCCAAAGTACTTTTCCCCCTCCCCTTGAGCATACTTGAATTCCTTTGGGTTGTAGTAAAAGGAAAATTACTCATTAGGGCAGAATAAACCAATAACATCTATTACATTGTAGGAAATTTTTTAATTACCTGTTGTCATGTTATCTTGGATTATGGCTTAAGAGCAAGCAAGGTACTCATGTATGAAATTCTCAAAAATAAAATTAAAAGAAATTTTTAAAAGGAATAGGGAGTGGATGACAGAGAGACTTCTGTTACAAAATATGCATCCTGCACATTTTGATAAATACTGAAAATAGATTCTAGAATAGCTTTGGGACTACAAGCATGTAAGGTGGGATAATCTGCTTAGGCCACAAGAGATACCAAACAAAGGACAGAGTGAGAATGAGAGAGAGGGAAACAATGATCAATGATGCTAAAGTCGCTGGGTGTGGTGGTGCATGTCTTTAATCCTAGCACTTGGGAGGCAGAGGCAGGTGGATCTCTGTGAGTTCAAGGACAGCCTGGTCTACAGATTGAGTTCAAGGACAGCCAAAGCTACAGGGAAACCCTGTCTCAAAAAGACCAAATAGTAGTAGTAGTAGTAGTAGTAGTAGTAGTAGTAGTTGTAGTAATGCTAAAGTCAAGCAGACCTGACTTTGGTTTTCTTGACAACTAAAACTTAAGATACTTAAATTTTGCAAACTAGAATTCCCTGTATAAATGGAAATAATATCACTTACCCTCATAGCCTTGTTGTAAATATTAAATGAAACAATGTATCAATGGAACATAGAATAATTACTATTCTCAGTGACATTTATTGAAGTTTTATGGAACTTAATGAGTGGCATAATGGATACAAATTTGCCATGATATTAAGGCCTGGCAGACACATGAGGCTTAGGTGCTACCTGTGAACAAGGAACAAGCCCAGAGTATGTGTTATGATATTACCATTTTAACATTGTATTTAAAATTAAAAATTGGTATTCATTTGAAACACTTGATAGAGTAGTAAAAAGCACTTAGTGTCCCACACAGAATGACCTGGTACTATGATCATATGTCTTACTCATTTACAGAGAAACTAAGCACATCTTGAGACAGATGTTTACTTCGTGTATTTACTGTTTACATATGTCCTAGCAGTAAAGCAACAAAGGTACTGTGAGTAGGCAGGAACTAGGGCTTGTACACCAAGGCTCTGATTAGAGAGATTACATGTGTCATGTGATTATGTAACACAATTAGAAGACAGAACTTTTCTTTTTGTAGTCATGTGCTGCAAGTGGACATTCATGACACTTGTTTCTCTCCACAGTAAATTCATTTAACTTCTCACCAGATTCAGCCAAGTTTATGTTTAACATTTCAAGTAGAACAACCATCTAAATCATGTAAAATGAAGCAATCTCTCAGGATGTTTGCAAGCTTTATTTTCTCCCCTTGCTCCTTATTTCCAGATTCCATACTTTGAGTTCCTTCTTGACATTTCAATCATAGTTGCTGTACATTCTTGGATTTCTTCCCAACATTTGGGTTTTAATGTTTCTACATAGTGGTTGACTTAGTCTAAACCCCAAGGTCCTAAACTATAGGACTCCCACTTCCACTCAAAGCCAGACTCATCCATTCCATCTGCCTTTAGAGGGATATAGATAAGAACAAAGTAAATCCACTAGGATATTATTAAATGTCATATGGTAGACATTATTAAATGTCATATGGTAAGCTCAGACATAAAAGACATTGCAAGCAATCCCAAGATTGTCATTATTCCTTATACCAGGAACTTTCTAGATTTACAGCAAAGTACACATTGTAAATTTGCAAATTAAAATGAACCTTTTTCCCTAGAGGAAATTATAAGTAAACTTTGGAAAGCTGAGAAAATGCGTACAATATTAAGTAAGATTTCGATACCAGGGCTGGAGACATGGCCTAGTGGTTAAGAGCGCCGACTGCTCTTGCAGAGGACCCGGGTTCGATCCCCAGCACCCACATGGGGGCTGAGAACGGTCTTTAACTCCAATTCCAGGAAAACTCCAGTTCCAGGGGAATCCAACACCCTCTTCTGACTTCTGCAGCATTTCACAACAGGGGTGCACAGACCTGCATTCAGACAGTACATTCATATGCATAAAAATAACTAACTAACTAAATAAATAAATAAATAAAAATTTAAAAAAATTTCAATACAACTAACAACTTTTGTGTTTCTCCATATTTATGTCCCAAACTGAAAGAACTAGAAGATGTAAAATATCATTTAATTTTTTTCATTATTGTCATTATCAGGTAATAAAGTACAGAGATCTCTGAAGATAGAAAATAAATAAATGCTCCCAACAATTGGCCCAGCTTATTTCTAAAGCAGGGTGTCAAATCATAGAGAAGAGGAGCTAGGCTGAGCATAGCAGACACTCTCATTTGCTAGAGACAGAGCTAAATATCCACAGAGTAGGTGGCTGCAGAGCAGTGCATCAGGGAAGAGATGAGTGAGGAAAGAACTAACATTTCAAGATGCATTCCTCCATCTCCAGATGAGTGATGATCGCATAAAATTCATTTGAGGGGAGTATCTGAGACTAAGGAAAATGTAGCCCAAACCATTAGAAATAATGAGAGAGAGAGAGAGAGAGAGAGAGAGAGAGAGAGAGAGAAATAGTTTTTCTTCCCACTGGTCATCAGGAAAAATCTCATAATTCACTGAACAAGAAGTAGACTCTGGCAGGGTCAAATCTGAGTAGAGGTGGGGATTCTATTTCAACTGGTTGTTTCTAAATGCATTAGTTATTTTTCTTATTGCTGTGACAAAACACCTTGACAGAAACAACATAAAGGAAAATGTATTTATTTTAGCTTATAATTTTTGAAGGTCTCAGTCCATTCTGACAGGGAAGCCCTGTTGGTGGGAATGTGTGCTAGAAATTCCTCCATCATGGCTGACCTGAATGTAGAGAACCCAGGCCAGAACTGGAGGATGGTAAAATCAAAGACCTGTTTCCAGTAGTCTGATTTTACCAGCTAGGCCTCAACTCCTAAAGTCTACACAGCCTTCAAAGTAGTGCTACAAGCTGATGTACCAAGCATTTAAATGTGAGCCAATGGGGCACAGTTTAGAGTCAAAACATTCTTTTCCTTGCCTTCAAAGCTTCACAGCTACTTCATAATGCAAAATGTATTAAATCCAACTTTAAAGTCTCCATGGTCTCAGGGTCCTAACATTATTCAAAAGTTCAAAGTCCAAAGTCTCCCCTGAGACTCAAGTCAAACTCTAATGTGAGATGTTGATATTATATATACAAAAAAATCAAGATACAAAAAAAAAAAAACAAGATACATACTCCCCACATTCAAAGCCATAGAGTAAATATTCCAATTCAAAAACGTAAAAGAAAGAAGATTGCAAGAAAATATTAGACCACAGCAAGAGCAAACCCTAGCAGGACAAACATTAAATCCTGCAGCTCTGGGTTGGCACACAGTGTCATCATCTGAACTCCAATGGACTTGGGCGGCCCTGCCACTATGGCCTTGGCATTTCCAGCCTCCCTGGCCTTTGCCTTAGGCTGGCTCCACTCACTGCTCACAGCCTTCCTCGGATATCTCTGTCCTGGCATCTCCAAAATCCCGATGCACATGGCAACTTTGGCTTCATCTTCAGAGCTTCATTCATATCCACTCAGGAGCCCTGTGAGTGAAGTGTGGCCCTGTATGTGGTGTCTGGCTGCACAGGCTGACTTCTGGAGGCTTTGTGCAAGGCACCATACTGTACTGTGAAACTCTTGAATTCTGTGTGTCTGCAAAGCCAGTATCACATGGATGATGCCCAGTTGTGCTGCAGACCAAGATGCACCTACAGCCGGTCAGAACATGGCTGCCACAGCCTCTGAGTGCCTGTGCAGTTGAAGCAGAAGGTATGGGGAAATATTTTCTGGGTGCTCTCTTAAGGCATTCTTTCCAAGTGCTCTCCTTTCCAATAATTTTCCAACTGATTTTTCAGTTTTAGACACTGGTGACTTCTGTGGGTAGTCTTGTCTTCAGTGCACCTTTCCTAGTCTCTAAGTGCAAAGTCTGTGTTTCCTCTTTAATAGTGCTAAGTTCCCAAATAACTACCAAAGTTTTGACTACAATACTGTTTTTCCACAACTTGAAAGGCATATGGCTCTGTTCCTTGCCCAAATACATACACATCTTTCAAGTCTTTCTGCCCCACCATTTACTCCCAGCAAATTGTGCTATACATCTGGCTAGAAGCAGCAACTAACAATCACACCCCAGTCCAGATGCTACACTGTCTGGACATTTTCATCATGAAATGAATTAGCCCATTTTTTTTTTCAATTTAATGTCACTTAAATTTTCACAATGTGGGAAAATTTTAGTCAGAATTTAACACAAAGGCCTCTAATCCAATTCCCAAGGTTGCTGGTGATAGTTGAGAGGTGCCTTAGTGTCTCTAACCCTCTTCCACTATGTTCCATGAGCCTTAAGTGTACAGGTTCCATTGTAGATGTTCATTTAAGGCTTGGCATCTCACAGTTTTTCTCTGTGTGTGGCTAGTGGTGGAACTCTGCAATAGTCTCCATAGGTTGCAAAAAAAGTTTTCTTTGATGCGTGGTGACTGATATACTTGCTTGTAAGGATCCTGTCCACATTTTTATCAGAATTCTAGTCCTCTAAACTCTCACCAGAATGGCACATCCAGCTCCATGTATAATATTTTTAAGGCTTCTGTATCCCATATCTGCAGTCTTCCACATTTCTCCAAAGATCCAAGTCCAAAAGCTTAACAGTAACAGGGACAGATTTATCACAGCAACAGCCCTATTTTTTCTAAGTTTTATGATAGGTACTTTTCTAATCATTGTAACAAAATATCTGAGACAAGAAACTTAAGGTTGGAAGGATTTATTTTGCGTCCTAGTTTCAGAGGATCACAGCATGGATAACATGGTAGACGAAGCCTGCCACTCGTGTTCAAATCCTGTTTTGGAAGTATGTCCTCTCTTCAGCAATAGGGTCTAATCGTCAAGTTCTGGGAGGCAATCAAGGTCTGTGGCAATAACCTGTGTAATTTGGGGAGTCTCTTGGACTATGTTGGCCAACAACTTGAAGGCAGCTTTCTCCTATTTGTCATTGTTTCCTGTTGTGTAGCCTTCAGTTATACACATGGACTCATACAGATTTATTGTATGTGTAGGCTTTTGAAATAATACATTTCCCTCTGGTTTATCAAGCCAGCTAAACATTGCTTACTACTCCTCTCTCTGTCCCTGTCTGACTCTCCCTCCCCAGTTAAAACAACCCCTTTTTGCCATTTCACACTTGATAATGCCTACCGTCTATAATCCCTCTTCTCTTGAGCTCTTTCTCTTTACATCCATGGTTCTTTGTATAATCCTCCTTCTTACCCTCCCAATTATTTACCCATTTCCCCCTTGGTAACACTTATCTTCTACTATTCTCTCTCTCTCAGGCTCCTTCTTTCCCTTTACCAACCTCAGTGTTTGAACTTGCACTGAGGAAATTTCAGGGACACTGACTTGACACAATAGGCCTTAACTCAAATGACTGAGTATATGAACTCCAGGGGAGGCTGTGTGAGGGTGCCAAAGGAGATATAAGATATAAAGATGATTAAAACTGACTGAGATGTTCTTAAAAAATCAGCAATTAAGAATTCAATGGTGAGGGTATGAAGGAAGATTATGCTGAGTCAAGAAGATTAAATGCAAATGTGAAATTATTCATGTGTGGGGCCACTAAGCTTGTGCCCTCTCTGAACCATTCAATCAAGAACAAAATTTTAGTTACAATATAAATGTTCTTGAGGTCTGCTGTACATTATGGTGATTATAGTTAAGAGTGATATATTGTAAGCCTGAAATCTGCTAAGAGAGTGGATCTTAAATGCTTTCATGATAGGGAAAGAGGGGTAACTTTAGATATGTTGATTATGAAAATAATTTTACAATGTATGCATTAATGGAAACATCATATTGCATATTTTACATCTATTTGATTTTTATTTGCCAAATTAGACCACAACAAATCAGGGATTTGGGGGAAGTCCACAGATTTTTTATCATCTTTAAATATGTATATACATATATATCATGAATTCAAAAATTTTTACAGAAAAGGTCAAAACATGTATTTTTTTATTGATGCTTTGTGTATTTCATACATCATTTTCCAATTCGGTTCAGGCATATATCCCCTTCCCTTCCCCCCACCCCACCCCTACCCATCCCAGATCATGCATTCTGCCGTAAGTTTTCTGCATCTTTCTCTGCTTTTTTTGTTTTGTTTTGTTTTCATTTTGTTTTTTAACAATAAGTGATAATTTGTGAGTACAAGCATCCTTCATGTAAAACCAATTTGCAAGCAGTTGTGCCCAAACCCACACAGCTCATGGGTCCCACCATCCAGCAGGGGGGGCTTGTATGTTCAATCAAGTTGATCAAATGAGTGTCCAGTCTATATTGTTGTAGTTTCACCATTAACCCCAATCGCAGCCCTTACATTCTACCACGCCCCCTCTTCCGCAGATTGTTCCCTAGGCTTAGAAAAGGGGCACAGGTGGATGAGAAGCAAAACACTCTACTTTCTCTGGAGCTGATGTCTTGGTCTCTAGTCAATTCTGGCTGTTTTCTTTCATGGGCTGCCAGCTTGTCCAGGCATAACCTTTCGATCCTACTAATGAAGCACATGCAATTAGATATTTAGGTATTTAAACAGTATAATATATAGCCTTTCGATCCTACTAATGAAGCACACGCAATTAGATATATAGGTATTTAAACAGTACTAATTGTTATGGTAGGTTACTTTGGTATAGACACAGATGTTTGGATGGTATGTTAATTCATGAATTACATTTTCTTCTGTTAAGTATGGCAGGGTCTTCGTGTGGTTTATAACATCTCCTAACCATTAGAGGATGTAAGCTTGTGGCATCAGCCGTGGGTTATTCCTCCAAGGAGAGAGCTAATAGCCAATTAGATTTGGGATATACAGACATATGGCTGCCACTGCTGCACAGTATTTCCAGGCAGATGAGGTGTAGCTGGTGCTGACGGAGGAGTCTTGCTTGACTCAAGGAGACCTATATTTGCTTTATTGGTTTAGTGGCCTTTGGTAACACTCTCTGGCATTCCAGAGACCATCTGTATACTTGCAAGTGCGGTCTCCATACATCTTTCCCATGTTTATATCAGGTCTTCAACAGCAGGGCCTTATCGCCTCTCTTCCTGCAGATATCCCAGTTTGGAGGCAAGGAGCCTTTACCATTTGTGGGGGCTTGGATCCCCTGGCCAACATCTCCTTGGTAGAATGATCCATTGTTGATGTCAGAGCTCCTGTATTAATATATTTTGTTTAAGTGCATAGCTTAAGGAGACTTTAGCATTATATTTGGTTCTGAATAGAGAATAATCCTTTTTACAGTTTCTATGTCCATTAGTCAATTAAAGAAGGCAGTTTTACTGATTTTTACAAGAGAATACCTCTATAAGAGCTGGCTCCAATCTACAGCTGGAGAACGGCCTCATCATCATCTTATTTCTCCTTATTCTATGGGGGGGGGAGTTAAGAAAGTCTCTTATATTAAAACCTTTGCGGCTCCTAGAAGGTAAGCTTCATTAGGAATCATTAAAAATAGTTGTTACTAGTAGGATCCACAGAGGGGCCTGATGTCTGTAATCAACCCAAATGCCCCTCAACTGACGAGTGGATAGAGAAAATGTGGTACATGCACACAATGGAATTCTATGCAGCAGTAAAGAAAGACAACACCCAAAACATGTATTTGTAAGTATTCACATAAAACCTTCAGTAGTTGAAAATACAGTGTATGTTATTTCTAATTGAAAAATCTATCTTCCTCTTTGTCATCGTTCCATTTTTGATCCCACAGTGCTCAAAATGCATCCTAGACCCATAAGCCTGCAGCTGTACATTGCAGAATCCTAATTGCTATTCAAGAGATCCCTAACTCTCCAGCTTCTAATGTGCACTACAGGCAGAATGATCTCATTGGACATTGGCATTTGTTCATAAGTCTTATGGTTGGTTGAATGCTTTGGCAGCAACAAAACCTTCAAGGTTCAGTCTTTGCACATATTTTATATATGGATTTTGATGGAATGACTGCAAATAAATATGGGCATAAGTGGGAAAAATGAAAATGCAGTGTGTAAGTGCAAAGGTATATTAATGGGATTAAGATTAGGTTAAAATTGCAGAAAGAAACTGAATGAGTTTGAATAGATGACAATATAATTCTCTAAAACTAACAAAGTTGAAAAGACAGAGTTCCCTAAATGAGCATTCATGGGCCGTCAGACAATAAAAGGCAGCTTACTATATGTACAATTAGAATCCCAGGGAATCTGAAGATGCAATAGAGGAAAGGTTTAGAGATTGATGAAAACTCTAGACATAGATGCACAAAACTGAATAAAAGAATCAGGAACTGAACACATACTGATCATACTCCTCACAATCAGTGATGAAGAAAAACCTCACAAGTCCTCAGAGGAGAAATGGAATAGTGCATACGAAGAAACAAGTTACAGACATCATACAACTTCTTCTTAGGAAAAGAGCAAGCCCGACAATATTAAAATGGCACCTGTCAACCCATTGTTCTGTGTCCAGGGAAACTAACTCTAAAAACTTAGGATAAAATAAAGTCATTGACAGTCATACATAAAATGAAAGTTTTCATAATAAGATCAGTACTGTAATGGAAAGAAAGTGATACTAAATGAATGTAAAGATCTATGCAAAGGGGGGTGGGTGCTGGAGAAATGGCTCAGTAGTTAAGAGCATTGGCTGCTCTTGCAGAGGATCCAGGTTTGAATCCCAGCACCCACATGACTGCTAACAACTGTTTGTAACTCTAGTTCCAGATCTAACACCCTCTTCTGACCTCTGCAGGCACAACATGGGTGCACTAACATGCAGGCATAATACGAACATAAAATAAAAAATAATTAAAGTAAAAAACGATCTATGCAAGGGACAAGGAGCACAAAATAAGAAGAAAATAGGGAAAATGGGTTTTTTGTACCATTTAGAAGTAGTTTAAAAGATATCAGATATTGAAAAAAATGCTAATATATGGCTTATATATAACACAGTCAAAGAAAAAACTGACAACACCAACACAAGAGCTAGGTAGGATGAAAAAAATGTTTTGTAGCACTCCAGAAGTGGTTCGATTTTACTTGAAGGCTGAGTGTAGTAGGTTAAAGGTAAGGATACTACAAACCCCAAAACACTGATTAAGACAAATAAAATTACAGCTAGTAATCTCATAGAATACATAAAATATAATCATAAAATATTTCTTGGTCCATATGAAGATAAAGTAATAGAACAAAAAGCTAACAGGATTGGAACTAGAGAGAAGGCTCAGCAGTTCAACCTGCTTGCTCCTCTTGCAGAAGACCTGAGTTCAATGCCCAGCATCCCTGTAGGGCAGCTCACAGCAGCCTCTAATTCCAGTTCCAAGGGATCTGATGCCTCTGGCCTCCGGGGGCCCTGGCACTAAAATTCACAAACACACAGAAAAATACACGCATAGCTAAAAATACATATTTGCAAAGCCACTCGTGGTGGCACTCGCCTTTAATTCCAGCACTCTGGAGGCAGAGGCAGGTGGATCTCTGTGAGATTGTGACTGGCATGGTCTATATAGTTTGTTCCAGGCCAACTTGGGCTACAGGAAGACTAAGTCTCTCAAAACAAATTTTAAGGCAGATGAGGTAAATAGAAAGCAAACAGTGAAATATTCTAGCTGAATCTAACTAAACCAATATGACATTAAACAGTTAAATTAAACATGTCAATTAACAGATCTTACATATTTTGTTAAACTTTTTGTTGCCATTAGATTCATGCATTTAATATGCAGAAAAAAGGGGTAAAAATTATGGAAAATATTTTTTTGGTGGCATTAGTCTAAAAATACTGAAGGGATGGTATGAACCTCACATATTTCAAAGCAAAAATTCTTTGTAGGAAAAAATTTCAAAATTTTAAAGTGGTCAATTCATCAAAAAATATGAGTTTTAATATTTATACTCCTAAAACAGAGTTATTAAGCTGGACTGTCAGAGAAAGAGAAAAATGTCTACAATTACAGTGGGAAATTTCAACATATTCTTCCAATAATTTCTATAACAAGTAAACCCAAAACCAAAATACTTCATAAGGTTTGAATAACTGTCACCTATTTTGACCTAATTAATTGGCATTTGTTGACCCTGTCACTAAAAACAGCAGAATACATATTTAAATGCACATGGAATATTTACTTTACATGACTGCTCCCTGGGGCACTGAATAAGCCTTAATAAATCTAAAAGTATTCTACTCATGCAAAATGTGTTCTCAATCATAATGGGATTAAATTTTAAAATCAAATGGATTATTCTACCAAGGAGATGTTGGCCAGGGGATCCAAGCCCCCCCAAAAGGTAATGGGTTCTTGCCTGTAAACTGGGATACCTGCAAGAAGAGAGGCAATAAGGCCCTGCTGTCGAAGACCTGATGTAAGCATGGGAAAGATGCACTGAGACCACATATGCAAGTGTACAGTTGGTCTCTGGAATACCAGAGAATGTTACCAAAGGCCACTAAACCAATAAAGCAAATATGGGTCTCCTTGAGTCAAGCAACACTCCTCAATCAGCACCAGCTTACACCTCACCTGCCTGGAAATACTGTGCAGCAGTGGCAGCCATATGTCTGTATATCCCAAATCTAATTGGCTATTAGCTCTCTCCTTGGAGGAATGACTCATGGCTGATGCCACAAGCTTACATCCTCTAGTGGTTAGGAGATGATATAAGCCACAGTAAGAACCTGTCATATTTTACAGAGAAAACGTAATTCATGGATTAACATACCATCCAAACATCTGTGTCTATACCAAAGTAACCTACCATAACAATTAGTACTGTTTAAATACTTATATATCTAATTTCTTGTGCTTCATTAGTAGGATTGAAAGGTTATTACTGGATAAACTTTCAGCCCATGAAAGGAAACAGTCAGAATTGACCAGAGTCCAAAACGACAGCTCCAGAGAAAGTAGATTGTTTTGCCTCTCATCCACCTGTGCCCCTTTTCTAAGCCTAGGGAACAGTCTGAGGAAGAGGGGGTGTGGTAGAATGTAAGGGCTGCGATTGGGGTGAATGGTGAAACTACAGCAATATAGACTGGACACTTATTTGATCAACTTGATTGTACATACAAGCCCCCCAGCTGGATGGTGGGACCCTTGGGCTGTGTGGGTTTGGGCACAACTGCTTGCAAATTGGTTTTACATGAAGGATGCTTGTACTCATAAATTATTACTTATTGTTAAAAAATGAAAAAAATGAAAAAAAATCAAATAGAAAGAGCTCTAGAAAATTCTCAAGTATTTGTAAACTTAATAATATATTTCTAAATTTTTAAATATATTTCACTGAAGTATTGTTCAATCTTTTAAAAGAAGGAAATAACTAAGCCGGGCGTGGTGGCGCATGCCTTTAATCCTAGCACTTGGGAGGCAGAGGCAGGCGGATCTTTGTGAGTTCAAAGCCAGCCTGGTCTACAGAGTGAGTTCCAGGCCAGCTGGGGCTACAGGGAGACCCTGTCTCGAAAAGACCCAAAAAAAAATAAATAAATAAAAAATAAAAGAAAATAACTCTAGTTAGAGCAAGTCAGAAAACCCTGAAGTTTTCCAGGGTATGGACCCACATTCAAGAGCATTTAGAAAACACAAATTGGACTTGATAGTCTAAAAAATAGAAGACATGAAGTGAGGAAGGCAGGGAGGTGGAGCTGAGTGAGAGGAGATGACTAGAGAGGTCCTAGATCCCAGAGAAACACCTGCCACATCCCTAGACAAATGCATATTTTAATGCATACTAAATATGTATCCTTATATTACAAACAAGTGTACCTCTCACCACTCATCAAATAAGCTTCTCTTGACAGGAAATGGAGACTACTGCAGAGTTCCACAATTGGTAAAATGCAGAGAATTTATGTCTGTAAGGTTCTCAACCCTAAGGACACATCTACCATGCAGTCCATAAACCTAAGGCTCATGGAACATAGTGGAACCGGGGCAGGGAGAATATTAATGCCTCTCTCAACTCTCACCAGTGAAGCTTCCTCATGCAACAGATGGGGATCAACACAGAAGGCCATATCTGGCCAAAATAAGACTGCAGAGTTTGTGCCCTTGGATAGGACTCCTATATTAAATGTCTACCACCCAGGGCTCAGGGACTATTGCTGAAGATGGGACAGAAAGACTTTAAGAGCTGGGGGTGGTGGATGACCACAAAAGAAACAGAGTTTTCCAAGTGGCTGGGAACTTGCTCATATGAACTTACAGCAATGTTAACAGTTACTTTTTGCATGTGTGTGAAGAGCTATTTGTGCCTATGCATGTGTGCATATGTGGATGCAAGTGTGTGTGTGGTTTGTGTATGTGGAGGTCAGAGGTCAATGTCAGGTATCTTTTCAGCCTCTCCACTGCATTTTTTCCAACAGCATTTCTCTCTTAACTGGAGCTCTCTGGTCGGCTAGACTGCCTGCCAGGCAAGCTCCTGGGCACTTTCTGACTCCTTCCTCTGCACTGCATTACAGACCCAGGCAACCACGCCTGGGTTTATACATGAGCACTGGGGATCTGAATCCAGCTCTTTGGAATCTGTGGCAATCACTTTCCTGGCAGAGCCACCCTCCCAGACCCTGGTGTTACTTTCTTCCCTATTAGCGAGTTATTTTTGTTATAAAAATATAGAAATAAATTTTCTCTTGTTTTGTAGATAATAGACACTGTGTGTTTCCTGATCTCTAAATTATGGGAGCTGTAGTAAAGGAGCTCTGTGCTATCCTCTGGCTCTGAGATTATAGTATCCTATGGAAAACCATATGCTTCCTCTGACAGAAAAGGAAGCTAAGATTTTCTAATCACCTTTGCTCTATAATCGTTCTTATATTTTGCCCACAGTACTACCACCAGTATGATCACCACCACCACCATCACCACCACCAAAACCACCACCACCACCACCACCACCACCATCACCACCACCATCACCACCACCACCACCATCACCACCATCACCATCATGACCCCCACCATAATGATTATCACCACTATGACAACTATGATCATGATCACCAACAACTTCATGACTACCACCACCATGACCACCATGACATCCACCTCAATGACTACCACCACCATGACTACCACATTTATGACCCTGACCATCACCACTACCATCTCTACCACCAGCATAACTACAACCACCACCACCACCATTCTATTCTCTAGTTTTATAAATCATGAACTATTTATTTGTCCTTCTGTATCTAGCTCATATCACTTTGAATGATTTCTTCTAGCTTTATCTGTGTCATTGGAATTTATTGGCATTTTTCTTTTAATCAGGAAAAAAAAATAATGCTATGATCTAAGCCCCAGGACAGAGAAAGGGGTGCCATCTGAAGAACACCTCCTTTGTTCTATGAAATCTTGGCTTCTATATATCAATTCTTCAGGTTAATTAGTGACAAGAAGCAGAGCAGAAGCAGTTACTGCTATCCTAGCTCCACCAGTCCCTCTTTAACTGGATTCTGGACATAAGATTTAAGCAGAGTCACACAAGTAATCTAAAACAAGACCTAAGATCATGAAGATCTCTTCATGCAGAAGCCCCATAGAATGCCCTCTTCTGGTTACACATCAGTTGCAGGCCGGGGTAAACCTGCATGGCCATAAGGCTCTGAGCACCTATGGAGCTGCATGCAGACAGCCTTGCAGTTAAGATTTCACCCTTTCTCAGGGCACCACTGCCAGAACAGGCATCTTTTGGAGAAACACTTCTTGCTTAAGTAAGAAACAGATGAGCTCACTTCAATTTGTTTTGCTTTTATCAAACTTCTGAACATGAAAACAGACACCTACGAGGACAAACCCCATCCTGAAAGTTTAGCAGCTGGATAAGAAGAAATGTGAGTTTAGGGAGTCACCTCTCTGGGCCCTGTGGAGAACACTGGCTCTTCATAGTCTGGAGAGTACTAGAAAGAATCAGATCACAGGGGCCGAACTGTGGCAGAATCATGGAGGGAGAAATTTATGGCAAGAGACTATATATATTTTTCTTAACCAAATATAATTGAACAGGTCCAATGATGCATTGCATCAGATTCTGTTTCACTGCAGTGTCCCCTTGTAGCTGTAGCATGGACTGAGACAAAAAAGGCAAACTTTAGAGAGTGAGTAGTCTCCATAGTATATGCAATGTAATAACCAGACCTCTGAGGGAGATAATTCATGCATAAAGAGACCAGAGAACTAAACTGACCAGATAATCTCTCCAGGCACACAGTTACTTCCACACATAGCATAGGGGACCTGAGATGCTGTCAGGCCTCATTATGGAAAGTCAAAATGATGAGCACATTCGGCAAAATTTTGCTCCTGAAATCTGTGTGCATGGATCTGCCAGGGTGTATACAAAGAAAACCACTGTGCCTTCCCTAATTGGCATGACACAAAAATGAATGGATAAAAGCTTACTGGAGAAGGGAAGGATTCTGATAATCTCCTATTATTCAGGGATGCCTCACCAGCTGGCAGAACCAAGTCCCAGCACATTCTCCGCCAGTCCTCATCTTTAGGACTCAGTAAAGTGAAAACAAAGGGATCAACCCAGATTTCAGATTCATTCAAATTTTCAGTTCACATTCAGTGATCCCAGCCCTGTCTTGGGTCTTGTTCACTTCAGAGACCTAGGCCTAGTGCCTGGAAGTCTAAACGGACACAAGGAAAAGGTGGTAGGAAAAATATTCAAGGTTGTGACAAAAATATCTGAGGATCTAACTACAGAAAAAGATCTATATATAGAATAAAGCAGACTTTCCTCCAAATACACTGTAATACTAAAATACCAACATTGCTGGTCCACAATTATAGTTAGCTAAGATAAAGTACCTATCATATAATATATTATGAAACATTTTTTAATATTAATGGAAATACTTGGATAAAAAAGGAAAAACATGAATGCAATTCTAAAATATTACATCAAGTATTTGAAAGTACATGCAAAGTTATTGATAAATTAAAAACAAAGTGCAGAAACTTACAATGTCCCAAATGCTAGAATTAGTTTGGGTATAAGAGAGTGACTTTCTTCCATTGGTCCATTTTCTTTTATTTTCTTTTTTTTTTTTTTAAAGGCGTGCGCCACCACGCCCAGCATTTATTTATTTCCGTATGTGGATCAATGTACTGTCTACATGCAAGTCTGTGCACCCGTGTCGTGCAATGCCGCAGAGGTCAGAAGAGGGTGTCGGATTACCCCGGAACTGGAGTTCTCCTGGAATTGGAGTTTCAGACGGTTCTCGGCCACCATGTGGGTGCTGGGGATCAAACCCTCTCTAAGAGCGGTCGGCGCTCTTAACCGCTAGGCCATCTCTCCAGCCCCTTTATTTTCTTTTTTTTTTTACAATGTTTAGAACATTTATTAAAGTACAAAATTGTTTGTATTAAACTAGATAGGAAAACATAGTAAATATTTACAATAACATTGATAACATCACTCAACATACATTAACAACACAGAAAGTTCTTAAGGTTTACCAGTTGAAATTATGAACACTTCCCAAAATGGACCTAAGTAAGCCTCACAGATGAGCATGGTATTAATTAATCTAATATCTCATTGTTCAGATCCAAACAATATTGCCTCTTTTCCTGCAATCTCACGCTCCCAAGAAACTAGTCATTTGGTTGATTCTGCTTATGGCAGTATGACGAAAGTTGAGATTGTGTAACTGGCCTCATTTTCTTCATCCCACTGTCTGTGTTGAGGTCACACAGATACAACCAAGGTGGCTTTCTTCAGTTTCTGATAATATGCAAGAGGATATGAGCAATTTCACACAAAAGGTTGAGCCAAGTATTGTACTAGAACTCTCCAGCTCTACACAATGGCATACTGCCTATAAAACTCAGGAGCTTTGCAGGAAAATGGCTGGAGCTAGAGGACATCATGCTGAGTGAAGTAACACAGTCCCAGAAAAACAAACGACAAATGGTATCCCTCATCTGCGGATGCTAGTGCCAATTGCCCAGTTGTAAGTATTTCTTGTGTAGGGCTCCCTGAGCTTTTGTCCAAAGCAGTTGGGAGTAATGCATATTGGAAACAACAACAACAACAGAAAGGACTGCATCAAAGAACTGACTGAAACAGTGAACTTCTGCTCAAAACAGTCAACTTCCTCATGGAGAATATTGAGAAAGACTAAGAGATGAAAAACATGTTTGGCAGAATGCATGAGCTCTGGCGGGGTGGGAGAATGGGCGGGAACATGGGTCTAGATTTGTTAAAAAAAAATAAAAATAAATTTATGTGAAAAAAACTGGAAACAAAACGTTATACCTTATATTTAGTGAAAATACGAAAGGCAGAGAGATCCTTGTAAAAGAGTTCCTGTTTTAGCTTAACAAATGACCAATAAACTCTTTTATGCTCAAATGACCATACAGTCATTTGGCGACCAGAAGAGTTTAAAACCAGATTTTTAGACAAAACACAAAGCAGAGAAGGAACAATGCCCACGAGATGGTGATGGCAATGTGCCGTGAAGAAGCTGACGGCCAAGTGGGCTATTCACTTTGATAGTCTAAGTCTTATAAAAATATCTTCCCCAAATTAAATTCAGGGAGGAAGAAATTAAGAACTTCAAGTAACTTTAAAACCAACCTGGCTCAGTAAAACCATTCCTTAAAATAATCACCTCACATTTTAAAAAAGATCATCTTTGTCTGACTCTTCCAGGCACTTAACTCTTTGCCTGTCCAGATTTTGCTGGAGGAGTCACGGCTGCATCTAAATCCAGATGGAAGTCGTTGCTCTCTCCCTTAGGTTTCTTGCTTGTGGCAGCTTTAGAAATTATCTAATTGCTTGTTCTTCATTAGTAGGATCGAAAGGTTATTCCTGGACAAACTGTCAGCCCATGAAAGGAAACAGCCAGAATTGACCAGAGTCCAAGTCAACAGCTCCAGAGAGAGTGGACTGTTTTACCTCTCATCCACCTTGCCCCTTTTCTAAGCCTAGGGAACAACCTGCGGAAGAGGGGGCGTGGTAGAATGTAAGGGCTGCGACTGGGGTGAATGGTGAAACTACAGCAATGTAGTCTGGACACTCATTTGATCAACTTGATTGAACAAACAACCTGTCACCCCCCACTGGATGGTGGGGCTGTAGGTGTTTGGGCACAACAGCCTGCAGATAGGTTTTGCATGAAGGATGCTTGTACTCATGGATTATCACTTATAGCTAAAAATGAAAAAAAAAAAAGAGAGAAAGATGCAGGACAGTTATGGCAGAATGCATGATCTGGGATGGGGTGGGGGTGGGGGGGAGGGAAAGGGAAATAAGCCTGAACTGAATTGGAAAGATGTATGAAATGCACAAAGCATCAATAAAAACTAATTAAAAAAAAAAAAAGAAAATTAAAAAAAAAAAAAAAGAAAGAAATTATGTTCTCAAAATTAGAGTCCAAGTCACCAGAAGTAGATGGCTTCCTTTTATGACGGATCTTAGTTTTGGCAGGATCAGGCTTTTCTGGGCCGTCTGAGTCAAGGTTGAGACTGATTTGGTCCCTTTCGGTGCAGCTCTCTTTTTGGTACCAGCAGTGGAGGTGGAGGACTGACCTGTTACCTTTTTTGTTGCTGTCAGTTCGCTGTCACATTCTCTTTAGAAGGTGGTTTTAAGATTTCAGTTTCATCTGGGAAGTCAGCAGCAGGAGGCCTTGGAGAAGGTGATGAACTGTCCTTAACATCATCAGTTTCAGGGTCAACGGACATTATACTTTTCTGTGGCTTCAGTGCTTTTTAGTATTTGGGGGGCGGGGGGGGAGCTTTGGTCTTAGCACCTGGTGAGAAAACGTCTTCATCTTCAACTTTTTCATCAAAATCTGAGAAATCTTCATCTGAACCCAAATCCACTGTGTATTTGGTTTTCTTTGCAGCTCTTTGTGGCTGTGTTTCTCGTGGAGGGGCATCAAAATTACTTTCAGTACTGCTCATATCTGATTCGGAGGCAGACCAGGGGGTTTCTCTTTTTCACTTTTTTGACAGGCTTAAATGGTAATGTAGTTTGCTTCTTTGCCATGGTACCTGGTTCTCTTTTCTGTTTCTTCTCTAATCTTTGTTTTAGGCCTTCCAGTCCCAGACCATCCTCATTAGGCAGCCGTTCCCTCAATATTTTCACTCTTAATTTTCTTTTTAATTTTCTTTTCTGCCCCTGCTTTCACCTCCGTGGTCGTTTGGGAAATGGCCCTTTTCCTCCAGGAGAAGGCAAGTCTTCAGAAGCTTGCGCAAGTCTTCTTCCCTTTTGCTTCCCCCCCACCCCTTTTCCAGCAAGTCCCACTTGTTCATCTTATTCTTCCTTGGCTTCAACAGCCTCTAGTTCTTCAATGAAAGCAGCTAAGTCCTCCTTCCACAAATCTGATGGACTCTTTCTCTTTAATGTATCCAGCTCTTGTTCCTTTTCATTCCTCCATTTGCACAGTTCATCCTTCTTCTCCTTGGTTAGATACCCAAGAGACATATCAAGAATATAGTTGAAGGTTGGTCCAGAGTCTGCCACAGGGTCACTCTTTTCATTTTCTTCTTCATCTGGAACCTTTTGCTGAACTTCTTCCCAGGCTTTCACAGGATCTGAATCATAGCCTCTCTGAATTAGAACTTTAATTAATTCTTTTTTAGGTTTATTTTCGATTATTATTTTGCCATCTATTTTCTCTAGTATAAACCAAGCCCGATTGTTCAATGTAGCAGATTCTGCACCAAGCATTCCTAGAGGCCATTCTTTTCTTAATCCATAATATTTAAGCCTGAGTTCAAAGAAGTCCCTTATAATATCCAATGCTGTGTCATATTTCCTTAAACAGCCTGAATGGTCAAAAAGTACCATAGAGTTGCAGGTGAGAATGGTTTGGAGTTTGAAGATTGTGTGTAGTCCAACTCTCTCTGCCTCTGCCAGTTTTTCCTCAGTCATTTTCACAACAAACTTCACAGTGTATCTGTATGGTATTCCCTATAATCTGTTATGAGTGGTGGTGCCTTCTCTGTGCCATTCAACATGGGTTCAAGAATCTGTTCTTTGTATGTCTGTGTCCATGTTCTGATAGGAACCTCCAAGATTTCAATAGTTGTGGAATTCAGAATAGCTACTTCACCACTAATCACATATTTATTTGAAGCCAGCTCTTCAATAGTGCCTTTAAAGTTCTTATAACTTGGAAGCATTGACAAAGGCTCTTCTCCATCCATCAAATGCCTGATATTATTTATAACTTCACAAACATCAAAGTTGGGAATTTTGCAAGATCACCCAGTTCCAATTCCTTCAGCACCATTTATCAACACTGTAGTATAATAGGAATGTGCCACTCAGGCTCAACGCGCTGGTCATCATCATATAAGAACTTCATTGGGTGATCATATTTCATATTTCAGTGGAAATAACAATCCAGTCAGAGGGCTGAGCATTGTGAAGATGTATCGTGGACTAGCAGAATCCTTACCACTATGCAGCCTGATACCAAACTGGCCAATGGGCTGCAAGAGGTTCAAATTATTGCTACCCATAAAAATCTGAGCCAAATTGATAATGGTCATCATTAGTGACATCTTACCAATGGTGATAAGAGGACATTTCTGCCACTGACCAACCTAACTGGGCAAACTTCACTTCTCGTTTGTCATGCCGTTTGAAACAAGTAAACAAAACCTTTCTCTGACCTGGTTACAAACCATCTACCATAGATAGAGTAGACCTTTCATTATCAGAATTTGAGAACAGGATAAGTTCCTTGTTTATGAAGTCATCATATGTCAGGTAAGTAGTAGTTTGTCCATACAAATAATCCTCAGGAAGGCCAAGTAATTTCCGTTGCCTTCTATCTTCCATGAAATTAGTTAACCATTCCTTTCGATCATCAATCTGTTTTTTACTAAAGGCCAGGCTGATGGCAGCATCATATTCAGGCCCAGAATATTTGAACTGAATATGATGTCTTTTCATATCTGCAAAATATTCCTTAGCTTCCTTTGATGTGCTGGTGCCCAAACCTTTGTAATACTTGACTTTCCATTTTTTACGATTTGGAGTAGAGTTCTTCCATTCTTCAAATTCAGGAAGACTATAGAATGGTATTTCTTGCTTGTTTTTAGACATCTTTACAATGGAAGTAATCAATTATTCTAGGAAACAATATTGAAGAAGAGAGGGCCAGTTGTGATGGATAAAATTAATCAGCAAGCCTTTGATATGGGAGTTATCTTGGTTCTGATCTGTCATAATCATTATCTTCCCATAATGCAGAGTCTTCAATGAATCTTCATCTTCATAGCTTTTCTTATACTGAAGACCCACAATCTTGATGATATTGTTAATTTCAGAATTTCCCATGATCTATTTACGAGAAGCTTCTCGGACATTGAGTATTTTTCCTCTAAGTGGGAAAACCCTGTATTTGTCTCTCCCAACCACACCAAGGCTTGAAACTGCTAGAGTTTTGGCTGAGTCTCCCTCAATCAGGATAAGTGTACATTCAGCAGTTTCAGCTCCCTGTATCATTGGCATCGTCAAGTTTGGGAAGTCCCTTGATTCTGTTATGTTTTACAGCTGAACACTTCTTGTTTAACTGGACTTGGGCCTTAAAACTTCACCCAGGTTAGTATGCTTTCTACAATACCACAGCCAATTGCAGCTTTGAATTTTTCACTTAATTGACATGTTGATCCAAAGTTCTTAGCTTATAAAGTCATGTTTTCTCTTGTCTGAGAGTCAAAGGTTAAGTTTTCAATTAAGGCATTTACAAAAATCCACATGTGATTTTTCACCTGATGTCTTTTTACTGCAATGCCACCTTTGTTCTTCTTCTTCACATCAGCAAGTTTACTTACAATCTGAACAGCTACATAATCAACATGTCTGCCACCCTTGGAAGTAGAAATGCTATTGACGAAACTAATCTGCTGAAAGCCTTTTTCACTCATTGTTAAGCACCCTTTCCACCTAGGGTTTACTTGTTCATGGATTACTTTCAATGGGTTACCAGTTTCATCTAACTTATCCCTCAAGTACATATCCACATAACTAAGGAACCCTTTTTTAATTTTTTTTATTTACTTATTTAGTATGTGGATGAATGTACTGTCTGCATGTATGTCTGTGCACCCATGCCGTGCAATGCTGCGGAGGTCAGAAGAGGGCGTTGGATTCCCCTGGAACTGGAGTTAAAGACGGTTCTCAGCCGCCATGTGGGTGCTGGGGATCGATCCCGGGTCCTCTGCAAGAGCAGTCTGTGGTCTAACCACTAGGGCCATCTCTCCAGCCCCAACTACGGATCCCTTTTACTGGCACCTTATTTCCATTGAGAAAAACTTTGACATCTTTTAGTGGATCCGGCAATATCATATACTCTTCTAACCATCAGTACGACAATGTCTTTGTCCAGGCTTTACATTTCAAACTTAAATAAATCAAGATGGAAGGTGATGCATGTATAATCATCTCCATTAAAGGGCTTGAGTTCCATGTCACCAGCTTGCCCCATGTTATCCATGCATGTCTGTTCGAACATTTTCTTGTATTCTCTATTGGCTGTTTCAACAGTAAATTTGGTACTGAATATGTTGCACAATTTGGCTCCATAGCCATTTTGACCACCTGTTACTTTCTTTTCATCATCATCATAGTTACTAGAAGTTAAGAGCTGTCCAAATATGAGAGCTAGGACACACATTTTCTCAACTTTATGTTCAACAACAGGAATTCCTCTTCCATTATTCCATATACTAATTAAATTGTTTTCTGGGTCAATTGTGGCTCTAATACAAGACATTTTTGGGTCCCTTTGTTGTCTGCAGCATTAACTAGAATCTCATCAAAGACTTTGTATAAACCAGGAACAAAAGTGACTTCCCTATAGTTAATGCCAACATCTTCATCATAAACTCACATTTGCTGGGTCACTAATTCCACAGAGCCAATATAGGTATCTGGACGAAGCAAAATATGTTCCAATTGTGTTTTTTTCTGGTAGATTCTTTCAATAGACAATCTTTTCTTAGCATATTCATTTTTCTTTTTGTTTATTTGCATATTTTCATTTACAGTCTGCAGCGGAGACATCTCCATGGTGACAGTCGTGAGGGGCTCGATAATCCTGAAAGCAACTAAACTGGTGGAACCCATGAGTCAAGCACCAAGCAGGATGCAGCTCCACAAACGTGCATCTATTTTCTTTTATTTTCAAAAAATAAAAAACTGTTATTTGTAATGAAATATAAATTAAAAGACATTTATTGTTGTTTTCAACTGGATTTTAAGCTAAAGATTAATTAAACATCACATTTTAAAATATATTTTGAATCTTCTTGAAAAGTTCCCAGGGTACCTGACAAATACTGATCCCTAGATGAAAGTCCTTCCCCAAGTCTACCCAAAGTGTTCCCCCAGAAAAGCATCGTAGGGGCTGGAATGAGGTTCAGTGGTTGAGAGAACTGGCTGCTCTTTCAAAGGTTCCCAGCACCAATGTTAGGGGGTTCACAACTGCCTGAAAGTCCAGTTCCAGCGGATCCAACACCCTTTTCTGGCCTCTGAGGACACCCACATGCACATGAACATACACTTTCACAGGCACACAAACACACACATACACACACACACACACACACACACACATATCTTTTTAAATGTTATAAATTTAAGAAGCTCATATTGCTCTTGGACAAAAAAAACATTGAATTTTCCAATGACACTTCAACCCTGATGGAAACCTTGAAATTCAGATTTTTGAAATGGCACATTTTGGTGAAGCATGGTTCTCCAACAAGAATGCTGCTGAGACCAGTCAAGGGCAGTATCATAACCCTAGAAAACCACAACATAATTGGAGGGAAGAATTAATGAATTTTGAGAATCCAAATGTACCTGCCCACAGCTCATGGGGTTGGCTTAATGAGCCATACCAACTCCCAGTGACTGAATCTTTCTGTTGCTCTTAATTTTATTCTACTGCATTACATTGATACAGCCAATAAGCCTGGTACTTAAGCCAGATCTAATCTGGCCATTAAGCTAGATAATAAAGACTATGTTTTAATTCACTTAATAACTAGCTCTATAGTTGAAAAAAATCCTACAGGAAAAGACATAATCTCATCTTTCTTACTAGGAAGACTTATGTTTTATGATAACATACTAAATGTAAGGAGGTTTATTTTAGATGCAAATTACAGAAATCTACTTAAGTAACATAAGAAAATGTATTATAAAGTTGAGAGTGGCAGATGAGAAGAGCCCAGCTCTCTAAGGGCATTTGGCTAAAAGCTAAGCCGTGTTAAAGTCTGTTAAGAACATTAATGCCTAAGCAAGTCTTTATCATAAGCAACCACTATTTTTCTCTAAATGAGTTAAACTGTTAGGAGTGAGTCACTTAGCCTTTGGAGTGACATCTGACAGATATTTTCCTTATGTCTGGTTGCCTTCAACAAAGAAGTTTCATTCAAGCAATTGCTTCTTTGGCAATGAGAAAGTCTTCAAGGCAGCCTGACTATTTTAAATATTCCAGCATTGCTGTGAGGAAACTGCACCCCAGCTGCAAATGTCACTGCATGGCAGCTCTGGGTGAAGCTGCAGCTCCTGCTTCAGTCCTGACTGCTCCTGGCAGCCTAAAGCTACTCTCCCTCTGGGACCCTCTCACTCATATGAGGGAAAGCACCCCCATGCTGACTCCACAAAGTGCTATGATCAGTGTTCTGCTCGGCTTACTATTGGCTTATAAGTAAGGCTTATTATTGGCATATGTAAGGTTGGCGATAGGTAGAACTACAACCTGTATAAATGCAAAGAGGTAGCTGATGGAATTACAATCCAAACACAAGTACTCCATGTCTACTCTCCAGCTATATACGTTGTTGGTCTTGTTGGGAAAATCTAGCAAGCTTTTCCTAAGGTCATAAAGGTTTCTCCCAAATAATCTCTCCCCTTCTACTTGTGATCTTTATCACAGCTAGAGTGGGCTCATCTGGATGCACAAAGATCTGTGATCCAATCCATCTGGAAAAATATACAAGAAAGCAGCTGAAGGTGAGGCCCAGAGCAGAAACCATGGAGAGCTGAGAAAGACCTTAGCAGCCCAGAGGTGCTGAAAGGCTGAAGGCAAGAGCTGCAAGCTGTGTCATGGAAGAGCTCTTGGGAGCAGCTAGGAGTTTATAGCTGAGCTTCCTGACCCGATGCTTGGGTGCTTTTACACTAATTCCTGGATGCTGGGCTGCTGGTACTCAAAGCCCAGGTAAATTAGCCTCTGACCTAGAAAGATTCTGTGCTTATAAGCCCAGCCCATAAATCTCTGACACAAGTTCAAGGTTCCCAATACTAAAGGAGCTGATCCTCTCTTATTTATGATTGCCATTCAAACAGAGCAAAGCATTCCTCATCTAGCCTTTGTGACATGAATATGGCTTCTAAAAGAGAGAAATGTAGTCAGGTATCAGGAATAAATCAGAAGTTAGAGAGAGCCAGGATGCAGTCCTTCTAGTTTAGCTCTGATTTTTAGGTACTTCTGCTCCCCTGTTGCTTTTTCTCTGCTTCTATTTTCTAGCTATAATCACTGCTATGAATAACTGCATTTACAGGTGCAGAAACCTGGGAAAGATGGGTCTGTGGTCTTTGTCCCCATCCTCCATTCTCTTTTCCTCTTATCCCTCTTCTCCCTCTTCCTCCTCCTCCTCCTCCTCCTCCTCTTCCTCCTCCTTCTCTCTCTCTCTCTCTCTCTCTCTCTCTCTCTCTCTCTTCCTCCCCTGTCCCCTCCCCCTCTTATCTTTCTTGGCTTGTTGTTTTCATTCTCCATTTGTAGCTTCATTTCCTATCCCTCCTGTCTGTCACATCTAAGTTTGGCCTTGAAATGACTGACTGTGAGTCTGGCGTCTGCCTTGAACCAGTCACAGTAGTCAATGGATATATGGTCACTTTGTAGAGACAAGGCTCTTGAATCTCTGCCTTTACAGATGGGAGCCGGAGGCAGGAAGAAGAGAGGAAAGGGAAGAAAATTTCTCCATTAAATTCAGCATTTATGCATCCTCCTTGTTATTTTAACAAGAGACTTGGTTCAAACATATAAAAACCTACTTTAATAACATTAAGAACAGCAAGACTATGAAGAACGTCATTCTCATAAAGTTTCTGGCTAAATTTCCTAAGGAACCATCAAAGGATGGAGAAAATGGTGAAATGATTCTCAAGGATCGAGACATCTATGTAACCATAGAGCAAAGACTAAAACTACTGTGGAGGCTTTGCTGGGTGAATACTGTGTTAAACACTTAGCAGTATATGAACAAATGTTAGGATGAAAGGTAACAGAAAGAGGAGAAGTGCACTGACTTACTCTTAATAATTTAAGGTCAAAGGTAGTTAAATCTGAAAAGTCAGTAAGAGAGACAGAGCTTATTTAACATAATAAAAAGAAAAACTAAAATGCCATATAGATAAATTAGGAGATAGAAGAGAAGCAAAGAACAGACGAAGAAAAATACACAATGTCTTCTCTAATCACATTATAAAATTAATAAATACTACCAAAAGAAAGAACGAAAGCTATTGTCCAAAGTTGTAGCTTATGGGGCTGGGGAGATGGCTCAGCAGTTAAGAGCATCGACTGCTCTTGCAGAGGACCCAGGTTCGATTCCCTGCACCGACATGGTGGCTAAGAACTATCTTTAACTCCAGTTCCAGGGGAATTCAACGCCCTCTTCTGACCTCTGTGGCATTGCATGACATGGGTGCACCAACCTACATGCAGAGAGTACATTCATACACAGAAAAAATAATAAATTAGGGGGCTGGAGAGATGGCCTAGCGGTTAAGAGCGCCGACCGCTCTTACAGAGGACGCCGGTTCGATCCCCAGCACCCACATGGCGGCTGAGAACCGTCTGAAGCTCCAATTCCAGGAGAACTCTAGTTCCAGGGGAATCCGAGACCCTCTTCTGAACTCCGCGGCGTTGCACGACATGGGTGCACAGACCTGCATGCAGACAGTACATTCATACACATACAGAAATAAATAAAAAAAAAATTAAAAAAAAATAATAATAATAATAAATTAAAAAATAAAGTTGTAGCTTATAGGAAACAACTATAATAAAAAGTATATACGGGGGGGCTGGAGAGATAGCCTAGTGGTTAAGAGCACCAACTACTCTTGCAGAGGACCCAGGTTCGATCCCCAGCACCCACATGGTAGCTAAGAACCATCTGTAACTCCAATTCCAGGAGAACTCCAGTTCCAGGAGAATCCGACACCCTCTTCTGACCTCTGCAGCATTGCATGACATGTGTGCAGCACATACAAAAATAAATAAATTTTTTTAAAAAGTATATACTGGGTTCCATATAGGGGGGATTACCTTACCAGACTTCAAGCTATATTACAGGGCTATAGTCATAAAGACAGCTTGGTACTGGCACAAAAACAGACCCATTGATCAATGGAACAAAATTGAAGATCCAAACTTGAGCTCATATAATTTCAGCCACCTTATTTTCAACAAAGGGGCCAAATGATTCAATGGAGGAAAGATAGCTTCTTTAGCAAATGGTGTTGGCAAAACTGGATCACCATTTGTAAAAGAACAAAATTAAACTCCTGCATCTTGCCCTGTATAAAAATAAACTCCAAGTGGATCAAAGATCTCAACCTGAAACCCAAAACCCTGAAGGTGAGAGAAGAAAAAGTTGGCAGCAACCTACAAGACATAGGTGTAGGAAAAGACTTTCTAAACCAAACAGTAGCTGCACAAGAAATAAAGCTAACACCAGACAAGTGGGACCTCATCAAACTCAAAAGCTTCTGTACAGCTAAAAAACAATCAGGGGAAGTGAAAGGAAAACCCACAGAGTGGGAAAAAACCTCACTGCTGATACATCTGACAGAGCATAACATCCAGAATATATAGTTACTTATAAAACAAAGAAGAAAACAAATGACGTATTCAAAAGATGAAGTAAAGAGCTGAACAGAGACTTCACCAATAAAGAAGTAAAGATGGCTGAGAAACATCTTAAAAAATGTTCAACATCGGGCTGGAGCGATGGCCTAGCGGTTAAGAGTGCCGACCGCTCTTGCAGAGGACCCGGGTTCAATCCCCAGCACCCACATGGCGGCCGAGAGCCGTCTGAAACTCCAATTCCAGGAGAACTCCAGTTCCAGGGGAGTCCGACGCCCTCTTCTGACCTCCGCGGCATTGCACGTCACGGGTGCACAGACTTGCATGCAGACAATACATTCATACACATACGGAAATAAATAAAATTAAAAAAAAATGTTCAACATCATTAATAATTAAGGAAATGCAAATTAAAACTACTCTAAGGTTTCATCTCACTCCAATAAGACTGGCCAAGATCAAGAAAACAAAAGACACCAAATGCTAGAGAGGTTGTGGGGAAAGCAGAACACTCATCCACTGCTGGTGGGAATGGAAATTCATACAACCGCTATGGAAAGCAGTGTGGAGAACCCTTAAAATACTCAAAATGAGCCTGCCACCTGACCCAGTTATACCCCTCTTGGGTATACACCCACAAGACTCATCCTACTGCAAAGATACATTCACAACTATGTTTATTGCAGCTCTCTTCACAATATCAAAGAGCTGGAACCAACCCAAATGCCCAACTGATGACTGGATAACAAAAATGCGGTACCTCTACACAATGGAGTTCTATGTAGTGGTAAAGAAAGGTGACATCATGAACTTTGCAGGTAAATAGATGGAAGTCGAAGCCATTATGCTAAGTGAAGTAACACAGTCCCAGAAAAAAAAGGTGAATGGTTTCCCTTATATGTGGATGCTGACACCAAATCCCCAGTTAGCAGGCAAACTGAGCAACTTTATTATTTTATTTCTTTGTATCTGAATGCAATTGTGCTGTTATAATGTGAATCTCTTT
The DNA here is from genome assembly GCA_009823505.1 of Rhizomys pruinosus. Taxonomy (NCBI): domain Eukaryota; kingdom Metazoa; phylum Chordata; class Mammalia; order Rodentia; family Spalacidae; genus Rhizomys; species Rhizomys pruinosus. Next base: position 202,478 of record VZQC01008587.1, on the reverse strand, counting down.
ATGGGCTCTAGAATCAACCTACCACTTATATTCAGTCATTGTAATTACCATATAGGGGTTGAAGATATGTATTCATATTCTAGAGTAATATAAAACTAAAGGGAAAAAAGTAAACCCCCAAACATATTTTGCAATTAACATACAGTTTATTCCCAAAGGTCATAATTTTGATACATATGTGTTGTTTAAACAGGCATAATTTGGAGTAATGCAAAGGGGAGGAAACAACAACATCATAAGGACTAGGTCAAAGAACTGACTGATACAGTTAAATTCTGCTTAAAACAACAAGCCTCTGCAGAAAAAATCCTTGGAAACACTGAGAGAAAGATGCAAGACATATATGGCACAATGCATAAACTGGGGTAGGGGGAGGGTCAGGGAGAGGGGAATGTATCCAAATTGGACTGAAAATGCTGTATGAAATATACAAAATGTCAATAAAAAGAACATAACTGAAAAAAAGAAAATAAAAAAATTTTAAAAGTGGGTGGGTTCTGGAGATGACCTGCTGGTTAAAGAGTTTGCTGTTTGCTTATGAACCAGAGTCTGAATCTCCAGAATGCATGCAAATTCAGGGTGGGTGTGGTGCCACACCTGTAACCCTAGCTCTTGGGAAGCAGAGGACGGAGACATAGGACCCCTGGAGCAAGTGCACCATCCAGACTAGCCACATCCACAAGCTCTGGGTTCAAGTGATAGACTTGGGTAAGGTAGAGAACAATGGCAGAAGACTCGTGAGCATACACAAGCACACACACACACACACACACACACACACACCTACACATAATTTACATGTCTTTATAACCACCAGAAAAGACACCAACATGAATCTGAGAGGTCAGAGCAGACCACAGAATATTTTTAAAAGATATCTAAACATAGAAGATAAAATAAAAAATTATGACAAAATAAATAAAATAAAATATTTTATGTCAGTCAGAATTTAACTAATAATCCATTATGAGAAAATGTCTCCCTTCAAGTATTGTCACAAAAGGGCCAAGCAGAAGCTATAAGTATAAGCAAAATCATTAATTCCAAAAATTTGAAAATGAATCAGAATACAAATTTAATTATTTGCCTGTTATAGAAAGAGAAGGAAGAATTCTTAACTACAAAATACAAATTGAATGAATGGCAAAAGTAAGAGGAATGTATCAAAATTATAAAATGATCAGCAAAACTCTAACAGGGAAAATCTATACATTGTAAAAAAGCATTTTCAAAAATAAAAATGAATAAATATTCAAGAAGAAATAGAAGCATACTAAAACAGAAAATAGAGTTGTGGATATAGGCATGTACAAATTTAATATAAATTAATTATATAAACATATATTTTATATTATAATGTAAATTAATATATACACACATGAAGTCAACAAAATAAATCAAAGGAGAGACAAAGGAAAGGATTAATGGAGAAAAAGTGTGTTTGATTATTTAGAAAACATAAAAGATAGCTAATTAAAATTTATAGAATGAGTTTTTAACGATATAATAAAATTACTTTACAAGGAGAAATGTTGTAGTAATAAGGATATGAATGATACAGAAACACAGATATCCCAGGAAATAAGAAATAATGATTTTCAGAATTCCTCTCCTCACTGAGAACAAATAGAAAGTATCTACTTGAAATTACTTAACAGGTTCAAACAAGATTCCTGATAGAAATACAGTTCCGATATCTACATGAACATAAAAAACTGAAGCTGTCTTTTTTGCTCCAGCCGTTTTCCAATTTAGAAGTGACATCAACAGAAAAGTAGGAATGCACAGTGAAAGAAGTCAAACAAAAAGTGTATATTTTCTTGGGCTCTTGAACAACTGGAATACAGAGCTTAGCTTTTAGAAGACACACATAGTAAAGCCATCTCACCCATCTGAACCATTTTTCTCTGACAATACAGTTTCACTCTGAAGAAGCTCAGACATGAAGGGGCTAAAGAGAATGCAGTGGTAAGAACCCACAAGGTAGGCAGCACTTCCATCAGTCTCGTGGTGCTGGAAATTGGAGTCTAAGACCAACAACATAAGATAAAGTAATTTAAAGAGAAATCCATTAAAAGAACATTTTTAAAAACCAGTAAACACATAATCATCAGGTTTATAGAAGCTGTATGGAAACTACACAGACAACTACAAAATATCAGAAGAAATTTTAAAAGGCCTTCAATAAGGAGGAAAATTGGCAATGTTTATGGTTTAGGAAATCTGTGTCATAACCATGATGACATGTATCTAAAATTTCACTGTGACCCCAAAGACATATCAGGTTCCTTTCTCTAGTGTGTAAGTGGATTTGACAAGTTGATTTATAAATGAATATGGACAAGAGCCAAGCACAGCCAAAACAAGATGAAAGATTTAGACAGTCAAAAATCAGGAGTCATTATAAAGCTATAGCAATCAATACTCAATATGGTAAAGAAATGGAGCAGAAACAAAGATCCCAGGAAGAGACAATCAAGGTAGTATCCAAATACATGACTTATGACTAAAAGGAAATATATTTTATTCTGAGAAATAAACTTTTCATTAATAATTTGTGCTAGGCATATTTGATATTGATATGAAGAAATGCTCTGCTACCATATACTACAAACACAAAATGATAAAGCTCAGATAATTTATAGATCTAAATAAAATATATATATATATATAAAAAGAAGTAATCAGCAGAAAGATTATAAGAGCCAGGGTTAGTGCACGAAGGAAACAGAGGCTTTCAGGCCACTGGAAACTTGTTCACATGAACTTGCATCAATGCTGACAGCATGCAGAGGACACATGCTAGTTCAATCAGGCAAAAATCTATCATAGAACATGGGAAATGTGCAGCTGACTCCAACACTAGCTAAGGCTAGTGATTATTGTGGTTTGAGAAAGAGTACATCTTCTTTAAGGCAGTGACTTTAGAGAGTCTGACTAGACTCCAGTAGATGAACTAGCACCAAGGAACACCTGACTAGAAATGCTTGACCTGATAGGGCATAACATATATGACAGAATACCTGAAATCTGATGGGGGAGTCTATGTGGGCAAGGGAGTAGCAAGGAGGGTCTAAATTTGATTAAAGTGTATTATATTAAATACACAAAAACTCAATAAAATATATTTAGAATGAAAAAGAAATTATTGAATTGATATATTAATATTTCTAATTTAGTTTTAAATTTTGTTTACTTTTGTTTTTATTGAATTTTTGTGCATTTATATAAAACATCTTAATCATCTTTATACCTCCTTCCTCCATCCTATACTCTCCCATAGCACAGCCAACCCCTGCTGGATTTCATGCATGCTGTCATTTATGTTAAGGCCTATCAAGTCAAATTAGTGTACTATGTATATATAATAAATAGGTAATATGCAAAATATATAAAATATTCCTACAAATCCAAAGTGTAAAACAATAGAAAACATACTACAGAGAATCAGCAGTGGTTCTCAAAAGAGGATCTGCAATTGTTCAAGTAGTATATGACAGTTCTTAACATGGCTATTCATCAGGGCAAGTATAGTAAGGTCAGCATATATATACATACATGTCTCTATGAACATATGATAGAAGTAATAATCAATGAACTTTTTTAAACTCTGACAATGCTGCAGATCTGATCTCTTAATCACCTCTGAAGATAAAAACTGCACTAAATTATATTTTGCAACTACAGAGTGGATGAAGACTAAACGTCTCATAGCACTGTGAGGGAAAGGAGGGCATTCACCGCACTGTGGGGCATTCACGGCACCATACTCAAACATTGCTGGTGCAATAGTAAGTCCAGTACAGCTTTCACAAAGCACAATCTGGCTTTATCTACTTTTTATTTTAAACATAAACTTTTCCATTCTATCAATCCCATACTAATACTTCTACAGGTTCATATTTGCAGCATCATTACTGATAGTAGAAGATTCAGAATAACCCCAAAATCTATCCAAGCTTATTGGTTATTGGTTAAATAAAGTCGAGACAACCTTACAAAGCAATGCATCATAGGCATCAAAAATGATATTTTAATAATATTGACAAGACAATTTGTTTAAAACATTTAAAGTAGGACTATGAATATAACCACCATGCTGCTATTTATGTAAAAGATAAAGAAAACAATATGTACAGGAAGCATGATAACTGGAGTGCTGTCCTTACTTCAAGGGCAGGGGACGCTGCAGCCCCCTCTGCTGCATAGACATGGTGAATTTCTTCCATGGCACTTACATCATTCCAACACCATCAAGAAGGTGTTTTGTTTTGCTACTTGTGATTTCTAATGACCTTCTTGCTTTCCCTTTTTTGGTCCTGTGTAATAAGTTACATAAATACTGTAGCTTTCCAGGTCATCTTCAACCATTAAGCATTTTCCTCTTTTTCTCTATGCTTCTGATTCATCTCAGTCATTCTGCTGTCGTCCCACAGGGACAGGCAGGAAGGTTATTGAATCACAATCTTCCCTGATGAATGTTGTTGTAAGGGTCCTTGGGGGAGTAAATGAGCAAGGTGAATGCTCTGCTTGGAGTCTTTTTGTGGCTTATTTGGATCTACTGCTCTAAGAACTTTGATGGGAATGATGTGTTTGGGGCCCCATTCAAGACACTGCCTTTGGTAATATTCCCAAATATCTTCTCTCCCTGTAGGCAGCCCTTTGACTGGGATTTAACAGATATCTCTAGCATCTATTATTTCCACAAGCAGCTTACTGTTTTGTCTATCAGATTTTGTAAGCAGAGTTACTTGGCTCAAAGAGCATCTGTACCTTCTTGCTTTGGACAAAGAAGCTTTAGCCAGTTCCTGACCTCAGACATCAGGACAATCTAACACCTTTTGCTTTCCCCATATATAAATGGGTCAATGTCCAGTTTTCTCAGAAATTTTAGCATTTTACCTTCTCAAGAAACTATCCACATTTCTTGTTTTATTGAGATTTTGTGCAGCTCATATAACTTTTCCCAATCAAATTTAGACCCATTTCCCCACCCATGCCTCACCACCAGAGCTCATGTTAAGTCCTGTCTTACATCTCTTTCTCAGTCTTTTTAACTTTTTTGATGTACAAGTTTACTGTTTTGGTCTGATCTCTGAACAAGACTTTTGTTGTTGTTGTTGTTGTTGTTGTTGTTGTTCCCTTTTATTTTATATTACTCCAAAATAGGCATATACACAGTCCACACATATACCAAAATGACAGAGTATATAAGGATTTGGTGCTAGGATCCACAAATGAGGGATGCCATACATCGTTTGTTTTTCTGAGACTCTGTTACTTCACTTAGCATAACAGCTTCTAGTTTGATCCATTTACCTGCAAATTTCATGATGTCCTCTATCTTTACCACTGCATAGAACTCCATTGTGTAGACTTGCCACATTTTCATTATACACTCATCAGTTGAGGGATACTTGGGTTGTTTGCCATCTCTTTGCTATTGTGAGGAGAGCTGCAATAAACATGCTTGTGCACATATTTATGCATTAAGATGAATCTTTTGGGTATATACCCAGGAGTGGTATGACTGGGTCAAGTGGTAGGTTCGTTTTGAGTATTTCAAGAGTTCTCCACGCTGTTTTCCATAGGGATTGTACAAGTTTGCATTCCACCACCAGTGAATGAGCATGAATTTCTTCACAGATTTAGAAAAAAAAAAAACAAAAAACCAACCTAAAACAAAAGACCCTGGATAGCCAAAGCAACCCTGGGCAGAAAGAATAATTCAGGAGGGAGTACTATACCAGACTTCAAACTATATTACAGGGCTATAGTCATAAAAACAGGCTGGTACTGGTACAAAAACAGACCCATAGATCAATGGAACAAAATTGAAAATCCAAACTTGAGCACATGCAATTTCAGCCACCTCATATTGGACAAAGGGGCCAAGAATACTCAATGGAGGAAAGACAGCATCTTCAGCAAATGGTACTGGCAAAACTGGATCACCATTTGTAGAAGAATAAAACTAAATCCATACCTTTCACCCTGTACAAAAATCAACTCCAAATGAATCAAAGATCTCAATGTGAAACCTGAAACTCTGAAAATGATAGAAGAAAACATTGGCAGTAACCTACAAGATATAGATGTAGGAAAAGACTTTCTAAATCAGCAGTTGCATAGGAAATAAGATCAACAATCAACAAGTGGGACCTTATTAAACTAAAAAGCTTCTGCACAGTGAAAGAAACAATCAAAGAACTGAAGAGAAAACCAACAGAGTGGTAGGAAACCTTCACCAGTGACACATCTGACAGAGGACTAATATCCAGAGTATATAAACTACTCAAAAATCAAAGGAGCAAGAAAACAAATGACCCAATCAAAAGATGAAGTAAAGAACTGAACAGATGAACAAGTAAAGATGGCTAAGAAACACACTAAAAAGTGTTCAACGTCACTAATAATTAAGGAAATGTGAATTAAAACCACTTTAAGATTTCAACTTACCGGGGCTGGAGAGATAGCCTAGTGGTTAAGAGCACCGACTGCTCTTGCAGAGGACCCGGGTTCGATCCCCAGCACCCACATGGCGGCTGAGAACCGTCGTCTGTAACTCCAATTCCAGGAGAACTCCAGTTCCAGGGGAATCCGACACCCTCTCTGACCTCCGCGGCATTGCACGACACGGGTACACAAACCTGCATGCAGACAGTACATTCATACACATACAAAAATAAATAAAATTTTTTTAAAAAGTTTAAAAAAAAAAAAAGATTTCAACTTACCTTGCTAAGACTGGCTATGAACAAGAAAACAAAAGACACCAAATGCTGGAGAGGCTGTGGGGAAAGGTGAACTATCTACATTTCTTAACCTACCTACATTTCTGACCTGTGTATCACAAATCAGAACAGTCCACTTTGGTGGGGTATAAATTCAGTTAGTTCCAGTGTACAAAATAATAATATTGTAATTTTAACAGTTCAGAGAATAGTTGGGAAACTTTTTACACTATATTCCACTGTATTCCAGAAAATACCCTGTACTTTTTCAAGGGAGTTATCTCTCTTCCCATTGACATTAGTTAGTGGTTCTCTCTCCAAACTTAGCTTAGACCATTGCATCAAGAAGCACAAACTTCACGCTGGAGAGATGGCCTAGCCGTTAAGAGCACCAACTGCTCTTGCAGAGGACCCGGGGTTCGATCCCCAGCACCCACATGGTGGCTGAGAACCATCTGAAATTCCGATTCCAGGAGAACTCCAGTTCCAAGGGAATCTAACACCCTCTTCTGACCTCCACGGCATTGCACAACACGGGTGCACAAACCTGTATGCAGACAGTACATTCCTACACATACAGAAATAAATAAATTTTTTTAAAAAGTGGTCAAAATATTTCATTGTTATTATGATTTAAAAAAAAAGAATCACAAACTTCACCATTCAATGAGATTTTTTATTTAACTTTTTAAAGAATTTCATACATAGATGCTGCATTTAAATAATTTCTTCTATCTTCTCTCTTCCCCTTCTAACTCCTCCTGTGCCTCCCAACTCCCTTTCAAATTTATGACCTCTTCTTTTATAACTGTTACTGCTACATGAGTGTGTATGCGTGTGCATGACCTACTGAGTCTATTTAATGTTGCCCATATGTGCATGTGTTTAGGCCTGACCGTTTCGGATTGGATAGCTATCAGAGAGCTCATCCTTGGAGAAAACTGATTCTCTGTCTCTTGGCAGCTGATGATTTCTTAGGGCCCTTCTCTAGGGGTGGTAACTTGTGAAACTCTCCCCATCCACACTGCCATGCCAATTGGTGCTGGCATTATGCAGGTCTTGTTTAGGCAACCATATTGTTGAGATTCCCTGGGAACAGCTTTTCTATCATGTTGAGAGGGCATTACCTGGCAACGGGCATCCTGGTCCTCTGACTCAGACACTCTTTCCAGTCCTCCTTCTGTGACATTCCCTGAGCCTTGCATATAGGGGATCCATTGAAGATATGTCAACTGGAGCTTGCCATCCCATGGTCATGTGTCCTCTGCATTTCATCCAGTTGTAGGTGTCTATAATAGTCTCCATCTGTTGCAAAAAGAAATTGCTATGATGAGCTATGAAAATTACAGTTATCCATGGGTATAAGGATAAGAATTTAGAATACAATTAGATATCATATTGGTTTAGAAAGATGGCAGTAGTAGGCTCTTCTCTAGGATCTATGAGCTCTCTAGCCACAGGTGGTTGACTATGTTTACAGAACCAGGCATGAATTCCCTCATAGTGAATGGGCCTTAGGTCCAATTAGACAACTGTTGGTTACCCCTGTCCAAGAGAAAAGTGCCACTAATTCACGACTAAGAATACCTTGTCAGGTCAGTCATTGTTGTAGTTCATAGGCTTTACAGCTCTGTAGGACTATGTAGGACATTCACTTTTTAGCAGTTTGAAGAGCACCTTCTGACAATATGAGAGCTAGTTTTCAGAGGGAAGGCTTCCAGGTGAGTTCCAGCTCTGTTCCTCCAAATCCGGTGTCCAAAGTCCGTGATGCCTTCAGCAATAGGGTCTTACCTTTGTGTTCTGGTGGTGCAGCGAAGAACAGCAACGGCAATAACTTGCACTGCTTGGGGAGGAGTCTCTAGGACTCCCCACCAGCATCTTGAAAGGAGGTTTCCATGGCTGGCAAAAGAGAAGTCAGAGAGGAGATACTCTGCAATGTGTATCTGTAAACACACACACGTGCGCACGCACACACACACACACACTCACACACACACTCACACACACACTCACACACATACACACACACACACACAGACTCACACACACATACACTCACGCACACACACAGACTCACACACACACACATACACACACAGACATACTCACACACACATACACTCATGCACACACAGACACACACACACACACACATACACACACACACACACACACACACTTAAATGGAGCTACTCCTTTTATTCTCTGTATTTTTGCTCTACCTTTTGCACCATAAAGTTTGGTTGTTTTGTCTTAGAAAGCAGGTTCTATAATTCTAAGGGTATCCCCAGTCTGCTCTGATCAACTATCACAGAGAAAATTATTTGGTTAATGGACATTTAATTGCCTGTCATATTATGGATTCATAGCTTGCCAGGTTTATAGATTCCTTGATTAATAAATTACTTGATTACAAAGTGCCTTGGGTAATAAGTGTGTAATTAACTTGTCTTACCATTTATTATTATCTAGAATGTTGATGAGAGTTGACCGGATTCATCTCCGGATTTCCCTGAATATCCCCCCAGGCATCCATGATTACCTTACAGACTTACATATGCTGTCATAATTCTGGATCTCTATCATCTGGGAGCCTGGCTTAGTTTCCAGGAGATAGATAGATAGATATAGATATAGATATGGATATAGATATAGATATAGATATATCACACATTAAGGACTGCCTCCATGAGGCCTCTGTTGAATTTTCTCTCAATTCTACCTGCTACTAGTTTTCCAGAGATCTTCTTTAGTCTGTTTCAATTAGCTGATAGTGTCCTAGGTAGTTTTCTTTTGCTGTGATAGACACTATGCTGAAAGGGAAGGAAATGCTTTATTTGTCATATAGCTCACAGTCCATTATCAAGGGAAGCCAGGGTAGTAACTCAAAGCAGGAACTAGAGACAGAAAGCATGAGCAAATGCTGCTTAGTGGCTTGATTCTCCAGCCTCCTCCTCACCCTGATGCCTGTTCAACCAAAGACCACCTGCTTGGGGGTAGCACCACCACAGTGGCTGGGACCTCACACACCACTCAATAATCAAGAAAATGCCTCAGAGACATCCCACAGTCAACATGATGGAGGAAATGCCTCAGAGACATCCCACAGTCAATGTGATGGAGGAAAGGCCTCAGAGACATCCCACAGGCCAATGTGATGGAGGAAATGCCTCAGAGACATCCCACAGTCAATGTGATGGAGGAAGTGCCTCAGAGACATCCCACAGTCAATGTGATGGAGGAAGTGCCTCAGAGACATCCCACAGTCAATGTGATGGAGGAAATGCCTCAGAGACATCCCACAGTCAATGTGATGGAGGAAAGGCCTCAGAGACATCCCACAGGCCAATGTGATGGAGGAAATGCCTCAGAGACATCCCACAGTCAATGTGATGGAAGAAGTGCCTCAGAGACATCCCACAGTCAATGTGATGGAGGAAGTGCCTCAGAGACATCCCACAGTCAATGTGATGGAGGAAATGCCGCAATCCAAATTCCCTCTTCCCAGGGAAGTGTCACATTGACAGCTGAATCCATCCAGTACAGTTGAGCACTTGTCAACTTAACTCACAAACATCACTATTACTTTTCATTACTTGTCCTCAAGATCTCATGTTAATGTTATTATCACAATATAAAACAAAGCGTAATTTTAAAAAGTCTCACAGTTCTAGACATGGTGTATGGCAACAAGAAAACAGTTTTCCAGGCATCTGGGAAGTATAAACTCATGGCAATGATAACTACATGCACACAAACTCAAGGTGGACAAAATCCCAGTGTAAAAGTGGGTAAGTGGATAAGAAGCCACAACTTTAGCTGAGGAACTACTGGCAACCAATAATTGTTGGGAGAAGCAGAGTCACTTTTCTTTAAGTGTGTGACACTACATAGATTTACCAGGGTCCAGTGGATGAACTCCACGGAGGACATGTATGGACACAAATTTGCCTTTATGTATAACAGGATACATGAAATCCAGAGATGGTAGGAGCTATAAGGGGGTCCAGATAAGGGAAAAGGTAAAAATATGATCAAAATATATTGTCTGAAATTCACAAAAAACTCATTAAAAATTCCAATATTTTAAAATAATCCAAAGTCACTTACTGCAGGCTCTAATAAAATACAAAGCAAATTAAACGCTTCTTACCCCAAAAGGGAAAATCCAGGGCACAATCAGACAAAAACAAAAACAAAAGCAAACGATCTACATAGCTCATTGTCCAATGTCTGAGATTCATTTGTGATCTTCTGAACTCCAAAGGGCTTGGGTAGTCCCATCTTTTATGCTCTTCCACCCACAGTACGCACAACTTGACTTATAGCCTCAGGCTCACTCCACTACACACCTGTCAGTCCCCTTGATGGTTGTTCCAAGGATGCAAGAGCTTCAATATCACTGGATCTCCATTGCAACTGAGAATGCCCCTTCACCAATAGCACCTCCAGGCCTCTCACAGTGCAAAGCCTCAGCTTCTCTCCATGACCCCTTCAATTCTACAGCTTTCGTGTAGCTGAAACCAGCACTAGGTGGAGACTCTTATACATTATCAAGACACAGCCTTGCTCTACTCCCACCCCCTCTGCCTCCCTACCAGACCAACAGCTTCTACTTCTTAATCCTGAAGGAGCACTTTGAGAAGAGTTCATTTCAATGACTCTTTTTTTGTTAATCACAGCTGTTTTTTTTTCAGCCCTAGCTGAGCAAAAACCACAGATTATCAATTCAAAATATCACACTAAGGGCCCTGTTAGAGCCTTTGATGGACTCTTAAACTTCACAAACCAGGCCTTCATCCTCTACATCTCTCTCACCATTATCAGAACCCATTAAGCTCTGAGCTCTCAATGATCTCTCCAGCATAACACTTCCACAGTCGTCCCCAAAACAAAATGGCTGGATCCTTTACAGCAATGCCCCAGTCCCAGTGCCAATGTCTGCTCTACTTAGCTTCTATCCCTAAACACCAGAGCCAAAGGCAACTTGGGGAAGAAAGGGTTTATTTGACTTACAATTCATGGTCCATTAAAAACGGAAGCCAGGGCAGGAACTCAGGGCATGGACCCATGGGCATAAACTGAAGCAGAGACCATGAAAGAACACTGCTTACTAACTTGCTACTCTGGCCCAAGCTCAGCTTGCTCTCTTATACAACCAAGGACCACCTGCTCAGGGCTGGCATCACCCACAGTGGAATGGGCCTTCCCATATTACTCCACAATCAATAAAAGGCCTCAAAGACATGGCCACAGGCTGATCCAGTAGAGAGAATGTGTCACTTGAGGTTTCCTTTCCTGGAGTAGTGTCAAGTTGATGACAAATGCTATTCAGCATAGAGGTTCTGAGAATTGGCAGCATACCTGTCTGTCTCTGAACCTGTAAGATGACCAAGCAAGATACTGAAATTAAGCAAAAAGTCCAAACACTGGAAAAAAGAGAGATATTTGAATATATTCAAGTTTAGAGAGTACAGAATGTTTCACATACAAAGATGCAGTCAAATTTCCAGTTGGATGAGCAGAGAGACTTGATAGTAGAATAATTCTCCAAAGTAAGTTTTGACTTGTCCCTTAGAGAAAAATATTCTCCAAAATAAGCAAAGAAAATATGTAAGATTAAAGAGTCAAGAGGCACAACTCCTCCAACTCCCAGACATATGGTCCCCAACTTATGCTCAAAATGGTGAAAAGTTAAACAAGAGGTTCATAAAACAGAAGCTATGCATGCAACAGATAACGTAAAGTCCTCTCTAGGTTTGTAGGTATCATTTTTGTCCTTATGCCTATGTTATGGCTAAATCTAAATTTTCTTTTTGAATAACGCACAGCACAAATGTTAATAAGTAAGTATCTACTCAGGTTTTGGCAAGTCTATCAGATGGGACAAGTTAAACAGTATATTCTCCAAGGATTATACATTTATGTATTCCAGAATTGAAAGTTTTCCAAATTATTTTAGTCTGAATAAATGGGGAAATTGAGAGTTTACCAAAATAAAAGTGCAAAAGAAAAAATGCAAGACATATTATTTATTCAGTGTTTCTGAAAACGTCTTAGCTTGCCTTTTTCAGAAGCAATCCAAGTTGACACTGTTTTCAATTACTTAAAACAGCAAGATGCTGGGACACACCTTAGTTAAAGTGATAAGTTAAAACATGTCGAGATTCTTCTCAAACCTAAAAAATCAGTTTAGATGTTACACTGCCAGACTTCCATAAATATCTTAACTTTTAATCTACCTAATCAGTGGTAAAACAGGTGAGTTTACTTCTACATCTTCTAACAAGAACTGAGTCCTCTCACCAGGAATTCTTAAGTATCTCCATGGAGAACCCAAGCTACCGAAAGGAGCAGACACCCATTCCCAAGCTCCATGCCTATAAACCCTCATCCCCACTCTTCCAAGGATAGCATATTTCCTTAGTTTTTTTTTTAGTATTTTTGAGATAGGGTCTCCCTGCAGCCCCAGCTGTCCTAGAACCCACTTTGTAGAACAGGCTGGCCTTGAACTCACAGAGATCCACCTGCCTCTGCCTCCCAAGTACTGGGATTAAAAAGTGTGCACCACCATGCCCAGACTAAAGTCTTTTCTTTACATAAAAAAATTCATAACGAATGTAGAATAGAGATTAGTAGAGGCTAGGAAACCTGGGAGGATAGTATGAAACTGGATATCAGCTACCAAGAATCAGATAAAAGTAATAAATTCTAGTGTTCATAGCACAGTTGTATGACTATAGTTCATAGGGATCTATTGGATATTTAAAGAATATCTAGAAGAGAGGAGCAAAGGCTCTGAATACAAAGTAATAAAGACATGCAAATTCTCATTAAACAGAATTATGACACATTGTACACATCAACTAAATAAATGTGTACATTATAAATACATATATGTGTTAGTATTTTGAGAGTTAGCAAAACGATTCAGTGGGTAAAGACCACTGCCAACCAGCCTGATGACTTGAATTTGATCCTCCAAAAACCTACATGGCGTAAGGCGAGAACCAACTCCTGTAAGCTGTTTTTTGACTTACACTGTGATATATGCAGGTACACACACACACGCACACACACACACACACACACACATAAAATAAATATATATACATTGTTAATTAAAATAAGGCACTTTAAATGTTTAGTAATTGTTAATGATAATTACTCCTATTTGATCATGACACTTTATCAATATGAATAAGATTATTACACTGCACATAGTTGAATGACAATGACAATACAACACAACAAAACCTATGGGATACCTTAAAAGCAGTCCTAAGAGGGAAGTTTATAGCCCTGGGTGCCTACATTAGAAAAACAGAAAGAGCACAAGTGAATGATCTAACACTACAGCTAAAAGCACTTGAGAGGCAACAACAGATGAACCCTAAACGCAACAGACAGGAAGAAATAACAAAAATCAGAGCAGAAATCAATGAAATAGAAACAAAGAAAACAATACAAAAAATCAATGAAGCCAAAAGTTGGTTCTTTGAAAGAATAAACAAGATAGACAGACCTCTAGCCCAGTTAACAAAAAGAAAGAAGGAACAACTCCCAATCAATACAATCCATGATGAAAAGGGAAAAACCACAACAGACAATGAAAAAAAAAAAAAAAAAAAAAAAAAAAAAAAAAAAAAAAAACCTATATTCTACCAAATTTGAAAACACCCAGAAGAATGGATTGATGCATATCTGAAATCCTGGGAATCATCAAAGCTCAGCCAAGAAGAGATCAGCAGCTTAAACAGACCCATAACATATGAAGAAATAGAGGATGTAGTAAGAAGCCTCCCAACTAAAAAAAGCCCAGGCCCAGACAGTTTCACGGCAGAATTCTATAAAACATTTCAAAAAGACCTATTACCATTATTACTGAAACTGTTTAGAAGTATAAAATCAGAGGGAATTCTCCCAAATTCCTTCTATGAAGCCAGAAATGCGGTCTTAAAAAGAGAAAAGTATTCATATATATCATAGTGCAGTTCATAAATGTCTTAATAAAATAATAAATTTACATTTTTATTCAAAAAGGTTTAAATTCTTTGTAGTATTAAATCGCAGTGAATATCAGTAAATGAATACTTCAAGAGGACACCCTGCATTTGTCTTCTAACCCCTAACAGCATTCCAGCCACAGTCATTGTCACCTAAGCTCAGGCATATCCATTTGAAAAGCTATGATTTAGATTTTAAGAGATTTAAAAGCCTTCATAATGAATTGCTAATATGATCTGGTACTGCCTACATTGCATCCCTTCTTTTAATTCTCACAACTGCCTTATGAGCAAAGGGTTAGTATTTATTACTTACTAACATCCTCCTGTAACAAATAAGAACCTAAAGATCAAAACTGTAAAATAGCTTGCCCAAGCTACCAGTCATAAAGTTTTCAAGTCCTATTCCAAAGTCTATTGTTTTCACTAAAATCTAATGATTTTCTCACAGCTACTAATTATAAGTTTAAAATATATTTTTTATTTATGAGGCTGCATGTAACACAGGGATAATTTTTATCCCCTCCAGGTTTTCTGCTAATCAATACCATGGTACTAATCAGACAGCATACCATGTATATGATGTTTCACAGCTCACATACACAAGAACGCCAAAAACCCTGGGGTAAGAGAGATTAGTTGTCCAGTTTCACAAATAGAAAAGCAGACCAAAAGGGACTGAACAATTTTTATGAGAAATTGCAACTAGTCTACGTAATGAGTTCCAGGCCAGCTGGGGCTACAGGGAGACCCTGTCTCGAAAAGACCAAAAAAAAAAAAAAATTCTGCAACAAACAAGCACTTTCAGTGCAGTTCAAAGATACATTCCTCTTTCTACTGACATAATTTAGCTGTCACCACAGGGCATAAAATTAGAGTGGTCTTCTCTAGACACTTACCTTATTTTAGGGTCTTCAGTATGTATTTTTTTATACATGTAACTGCTCTAGCAATGTCTATGTTAGTACGCAATAAGCTTACCCAGTTCCAGTTCCAATACACTAAACTTTCTTATTACAATGCATGAAAACAGTAAAGAGTAGACAGCCTCTGCTTTGAAATGGTCTTGAATGCTTTGAAATGGTCTCATAATGCCAATGGCATCGTTGTTAGTTAGATAATAAAATCTCATGTTAAAAATATAATGGAAAGATTTCACCATCACAAAAATGGCTATTACCAACAACCTGTCATAGAAGCAAATTAGATTATTTTCCCCATGGAACCAACTTGTCAACAAACTGACACCCTCACTCTTAACTTTCCAGTCACATTCCAGCTACTTTACACTTGAACCACTTTCTTTATTTTTTATTTTTTAAATACTTTTTATTGATGATTTGTGTATTTAATTCATTATCTTTCAGTCCAATTTAGACACATTCCCCTCTCCCTGCCCCCACCCCACGCCTGTTCATGCCTTCTGCCATACATGCCTTGCATCTTTCTCTCAGTCTTTCGAAAGTTTTTCACTACAGAGGCTTATTGTTTTGAGCAGAGTTTAACTGTATCAGTCAGTTCTTTGTCCCAGTCTTTATGATGTTGTTTTTTCCCTCCCCTTTGTATTGCTCCAACATATGCCTATATAATCATCACATATGTATCAAAATTATGACCTTCGAGAATAAACTGTATGTTAATTCCAAAATATGTTTAGGAATTCACATTTCCCCCTTCAATTTTATATTACTCTAAAATATGAATACATACCTTCCACCCATATACGGTAATTGCAGAGTCTGAAAATAAGTGGTAGGTGGATTCTAGAGCCTGTTAAGAGATTAACACTACAACAACAGTTGCTTTTAGATAAAAAGAAATATAACAATAATGTTGTTCAGCTTGCTTTTCAACTAGGAATTTGGTGTTAGCATCCACAAATGAGGGAAACCATTCACCATTTGTTTTTCTAGGACTGTGTTACTACACTTAGCATAATGGCTTTGAGCTCCATCCATTTACCTGCAAAGTTCATGGTGTCATCTTTCTTTACTGCTGAATAGTACTCCATTGTGTAGCTGTACCACATTTTTGTCATCCACTCATCTGTTGAGGGGCATTTTGGTTGGTTCCAGCTCTCCGATATTGTGAAGAGAGCTGCAATAAACATAATGTGTATGTATCTTTGCGGTAGGATGAGTCTTTTGGGTATATACTCAGGAGTGGTATGACTGGGTCAGGTGGTAGGCTCATTTTGAATCTTTTAAGGGTTCTCTACACTGCTTTCCATAGAGGTTGTACAAGTTTACATTTCCACCAGCAGTGGATGAGTGTTCCACTTTCCCTACAACCTCTCCAGCATTTGGTAGCTTTTGTTTTCTTGATCTTAACCAGTATTATCAGAGTGAAATGATACCTGAGAGTCGTTTTAATTTGCATTTTCTTAATTATTAACAATGTTGAACACTTTTTAAGATGTTTCTCATCCATCTTTATTTCCTCACTGGTGAAGTCTCTGTTCAGCTCCTTACTCCATTTTTAAGTAATTTTTTTCTTACTTCTTTGTTTTTTGAGTAATCTATATATTTTGGATGTTAATGCTCTGTCAGATGTATCACTGGTAAAGATTTCCTCCTACCCTGTGGGTTTTCTCTTCCCCTCCCTGATTGTTTCTTTTGCTGTATAGAAGGTTTTGAGTTTGATGAAGTCCCACTCTTGAACTTATGTCCTGCACAGCTGCTGTCTGATTTAGAAAGACTTTTCCTACGCCTATGTCTTATAAGTTTGCTGCCAACTTTTTCTTCTATCACCTTCAGGGTTTCAGGTTTCATGTTGAGATCTTTGATGCACTTGGTCTCCAGTCTGCTAGCTTATTTTAGAGATGTTTTTCATTTGCTTGCCCAGGTTAGTCTAGACTGGCACTAAACTTGTCCTTCCTTCCTGTACACAGAGCTGGACTATATTTCCCAGCTTTCTTTGATACAGTTAGGCCACATACTGGGACATAAATAAATCTCAACAAACACAAAAAGATTGAAGTTATTTCATACATTCTATCAGACCAATGTGCAATAAAGTTCAATATGAACACCAGAATAAGACCTACTAGCTACAAGAACACATGGAGACTAAACAACACAATCCTGAATAATGAATGGGTCAGAGAAGGAATAAAGAGTGAAATAAAAATATTCATGGGGGCTGGAGAGATAGCCTAGCGGTTAAGAGCACCGACGCTCTTGCAGAGGACCCGGGTTCGATCCCCAGCACCCACATGGCGGCTAAGAACCGTCTGTAACTCCAATTCCAGGAGAACTCCAGTTCCAGGGGAATCCAAGACCCTCTTCTGACCTCCGCGGCATTGCACGACATGGGTGCACAGACCTGCATGCAGACAGTACATTCATACACATACAAAATAAATAAATAAATAAATAAATAAATAAATAAATAAATAAATAATAATTAAAAAATAAAAAAAAAATAAAATAAAAATAAAAATAAAAATATTCATGGAACTGAAGGAAAAAGACAATACAATACAACAAAACCTGTGGGATACTTTAAGAGCTACTTTCAATTCTCTGACTACAATTGATCTTTGATTCTTTTGTTAGCGAAGGAAACAAAAATGTCCCTAATCTAAAGGAAAGGAACAGCTCTGTCTTTCTTGACATGTGTGCCCTATTAAACCTGGTTAGACAGATTTTGTGATGCTCCATACATAAGTCAAAGATAGTATTTTTTTACAGGAAGACAATACTACTTATACAAGGTTTACAGTCACAGGCAGTCACCTGAGCCTATGACCAGGGTGTGCACTGTACCACCCATCCCAGGCAAGCCTTGGTAAGATGCTCTGAAGGTTCAACTTCATCCAGCTCAAGCCAATCCTCCTCTGCTCCAACATCTTCCATATGGCAGCTCAGTGTCTTCACCCATTCCCCTGGGTTGCTGCTTAGTTTGCTGCTATCCCACCTACTCTATAAAAGGCAGCCCCATCTTCTTGACCTAGGGATAGCCCATCCTGTTACATAGAATACCCACCTAGCCCTCAGATAGACCTTGGTCTTCTCCAGCTCCTTGAGGCAGCTCAGCCTGCTGTGTAGACCTCTTGACATATGCCTCTCTCTTACAGCAGATGGCAGCTTTCATGGGTGCATCTCATGTGGTCCTCATCTGGCACAGACTCCCTGTGAGCACGCTGGCCCTCTAATGTCACCCTCATTCTGCCCCACTCTCAGTGGAGTATGTTATGGGCCAGGCTGCTTCATTCTTTTTAAAAAATTGTTTCCTTTATAATTATATTCATATATTCTGCCCAAAGATTGAACTCATGCCTCAAAATTCTACTTTTTGTGTTAAATATCTCATTCCCTTTCAATTTTCCATATATGAACATTTTTCGAGGTATTCTTTTCAGATGCCTGTTAGCTTTCCATTCTTAATATGTTAGACTTCCACATGAATATAGTGTTTTTGTCTGAAAACAACAAAATACCAACAGAATCTTGGAGCTTCTTCTGTGTTCTTAAACTACCGATACTTAGAGAGGTGTTCTTAAACTACCGATACTTAGAGAATATCAGTACTTCATGAAAAATGCCATTATTTTTGTCTATATCCAGGCTAATTCATTCCTAGACTTATGTATTGTTAGTCACCATTTTATAGCCACCTAGTGCTTTCCTTCTTTGTTTCATTCCCAAGCCTTATTCTCAGAATATTATTTTATTTCAGCTTACCTTTCCAACGTTACAAAATAACTTCAAATCATCATCCTGCCTTATAAGATACAAATTCTTTACAATGTAGTTTCATTTATATTTACTCATGATGTGAATGTGTCAGTAAGGTATGTAATAATTGATTTATTTTCTTTCCTCACAAACATAGAAGTTCCTCAAAGGAGAGGGTCTAGCCCACCTCTTATAAAAATTTACTTTCATGAATGCTCAGCTGCTCCGTGAATCAAAGTGCTTATTCTATGCAGCATCTTTTTATTTATTGCCAAATATCTTGAAAAAGTACTCGGCATATAACACCTAGAAGTTTTCACTTCTCAGTTACATGTCACAGCAGTCATACTGACTTCTGAACAGACTTCCTTAAAGGTCAGCATTCAGCAGCTAATTGACTAAGTGGCCTTTCTTTCATCTTTAGCTGCCTTAACTGTGTCGCATTGGCACTCCTGGTAAACTTTCCATTTAAAAAGTACTTCCCCCCTTAACTTTCTGGAAGTTCTTCATCCTTTTTAAACGATGGTGGCTTTTTTTTTTTTCTTGGTGTCTCATATTTTATCCACTTTTTCAAGATCGTGGCTACTAAAATCCTATCAGGAGTCCTTTTCTGTTGTTCTCTGCTTTCTCTTCCCAAGGGACCATGTTTCCTTCTCTGGCTTTAACCTATATGTCGATAGCTCATGAGTGCACATACCACATCAACACTCATGTTGTGCACAACCTCTGTTAAGTAACTAGCTCTACCTTAATGCAGTACAGGCAGCTGATAAACACTTTTACAAAACCAACTTTTCCTGCTGTACATGTCTTCACAAAAATGCTAATAACAGAATTATTAAGGCAAGATTTGCTGTCAGAACACATTAATTCAGAAATCTCAGTGAAACCACACAACAAAAATATATCTCTTTTGCCTAAATTTCAATGGCAGTGGGGCACATGAGGGGAGAAACTGTGATCTCTTTTGTGTGGATTTATTCAAGGAAGAAGGGAAAGAAAGGAATATATATTATCCAAACACAACCTGGATATCCACCTCAATTGACAGTGAAAAATACAGACTTACTAAACTTATTTTTTATAGGTCAAAACTATAGCTTCAGCCCACAATCATCTGGGGAGGAAAAAAAAGGGCAGACATGTGACCCAATTGCAGCAAAGCAAACTGGGAAATACAGTTCAGCTCTGTGCACAGGAAGGAAGGAGAAGTTTAGTGCCAGCCTAGGCTAACCTGTGCAAGCAAGTGAAAAACATCTCTAAAGTAAGCTAGCAGACTGGAAACCAGGGAAGCCCTCACAGCGTTCACAGCTTGTCGGCTGGAGAATGTCTTCTTGTTAAGGGGAAGCCAGTCTTTATTTCATTCAGACTTTAAAAGGATGAAATAAACCTCACCTGCATTACAGATGACAATTCGGTAAACTCAGAGTTTATGTGAATCTCATCTACAAAAATATGTGTCCAGAATAATGTTGATCAAGTATCTAGAGACCATGGACCAAGAAGGTGAAAAATAAATTGTAACAATGTAATCAAGCATGTTAAAACAACATCTGGGATTCATTGTCAAAGAATCTAGCAGAGGAGAGAAAGCAGGAAGCTGATGGGGGAGTTTAATTGTGGCTAGATGAACAGCACCCCGTGGCACTATTACCCATACTGCTGTATGTGCATACAGCATACACTTCCTTAATATAAAGTTAAGAAGAAACTCTAAAGAAATAATTCAACCTATGAGCCAAGGTTGTACAATGAATGTGAATTTCCCTCTCGTTTCACTATTTGTTGTTCTCTTTCCATCAACACTTCATTGGAGCAAACACCTACAGTGAACATGCTTTCATCTCCATTGGCTCATTAACCATGCCCTTCGAAAGCCAACTCATGTGCTACTTTAAAGTAATCATGTTCTCAGTACCTCTATGCCTCTATGTGGCATCAAAATATCCCATTTATGTCCTTAGAACTATCACTGTATTAACAGGATTTAAAAAAAAAAAGATTCAAAATTAAGACACCTAGATTTACTTTTCTTCAAGTGGTAAAGAAATAATAATGGTTATGTTCTAATTACAGAATCAGTCATGTAAGAGCATCAAATATATTGGTGACTCAGATACCAAAGATGGCTAATTACCTCCTACTGGTGATTCTGCAGCTGAACTCTAGGAACAACCAGCTGCCCACACTTACCTGCAGCTATCTGGATGTGCACTCTGAATTCAATATGACAGCTGCCCAATGGTGAATCCTAACTTGACCCTTCATTCTATTACTCCTATCTTGTGCTTTGTGTTTGTCTTTTTAAAAAAATAAACTGATCTTTAAATGACGTATTTTAATTACCATCTGAACTTTCTGTGTAACAATGAGAAATTTTATTCAAGTAAATAACAAAGGATAGAAATTATAGTAAATATTTTAATTGATATATATTTATTTAGTGCCTATTTTGGAAGGAAATCCCAATCAAAATCCATGTATATAACATTAAATTTTACAGCTTAGTGAGACATGCATTGTGATTTTAATGAATGTTATTTTGTATGAACAATCAGCATTTAAAGTTTTGTGAAACACTTAATAGTCCCAAGTATATTGTTAATAAGATTTAAATAGGATTTAAACATATTTAGGGTAGCCAAGTTTATAAGATAGTATGTGCTTGTCATGCCTTTTTTTGTCTTTGTGTTTTATTTTTATTTTTTATTTACATTTTGCATATTTCATATATCATTACTCAGTTCAATTTAGGCACATTCTCCTTTCCATGCGCCCCCACCCCTGTTCCTGCATTCTGCCATACATATCTTGCATTTTTCTCTCAGTCTCTTTTTGCCATATTTTCCCCTTTAATCGTATATTACTTCAAAATATGCATACATATACTCCATCCATATACCAATATTACAAAATCTGAACATAAGTGGTAGGTTAATTCTCAAGCCCATTAAGGGATTCACCTTTTAACCATACTGCTACTTTCATATAAAAAAGAAATGTAACGAGATAGGCATGTAAAAAAGTATCTAATTCTTTTTCAAAAATATTTTTATTGAACTTTTTAAATTTTTTTAAATTTTATTTATTATTTTTTATGTGTATGAATGTACTGTCTGCATGTAGGTTTGTGCACCCATGTTGTGCAATGCCGTGGAGGTCAGAAGAGGGCTTCAGATTCCCCTGGAACTGGAGTTCTCCTGGAATTGGAGTTAGGGACGGTTCTCAGCCGCCATGTGTGTGCTGGGGATCGAACCTGGGTCCTCTGCAAAAGCAGTAGGCACTCTTAACCGCTAGGCCATCTCTCCAGCCCTTTATTGAGCTTTTGTACATTTCATACAACAGCTCATAATTAAATTCAGATGTCTGCCTTCCCCTATCCATGCCCACCTGTACACCCCCCCTAGGCCTCGTGCACCCTGCCATACATACTAAGTCCCATTTGGTCAAGCATTTTACCCAGATATCCTCCAGCCTATCTAGAGATTTTAAAGAGCATCTACTCTCTCTCTCACTCAACAATAATCAGTTTCCAGCAGTTCTCAGGCTGGAGCCGGCCCACCATCCATTTCCCTTACACCACTCTGGGTCTTGGGTTCCACATCACCATTGCCACAAGTTCCAGTAGCCTTAAAGCCTATGTTCATGCACTAATCCTGGGTCTTACAATCTTTCCGCCCCCTCTTCCAAAATGGTCCCTGAGCCATGGATGAATGAGGCTCCATATAGAAGTCCTCTCCAAGTACACACAGTCTGCATTTCTTCTTCTATAAAACTTAGCCAATGTGGCCATCTGTGAGCATCACACTTTGTTGTATAAGGAAGCTTTGCTGGAGAGAGTTGAGGGATGCACTAGTATTCTCTTTGCCCCTGTTCCATTATGTTTCATAGCCTTGGGTATAGAGATTCTACTGCAGATATGTCATCTAGGAGTAGGCATCTTTCAGATGTATATTCTCTATGTATGACCAATTGTGGAACTTTGAAGTAACCTCTAACTGTTGCAAAAAGAAGCTTCTTTTATGAGTGGTGTACTGTATACTTGTCTGTAAATATAAAGATCATTAGTAAAGCTATAGTAAGAATTTTCATTTGTCTAGAGATGTGACCCAAATATAGTTTTCCCAAGGATCTCAAGCCATGTATATTTGGCTGTAATTACAGTGCCACCAATGACTTCACCCCCATTGACAGGGATTAAGTCAAGTTACATAGCTATTGATCACCCCCAGATAACAGTGCCAGTACTGCAACAACAGAAGTGGTTTGCTGTGCCAGTTGTTACAGTTATTTGGCTTTGGGAATGGATCAGACCACTGATTGATTTTCTCCCTTAGCATCTTGCATATTATCCTCTAAAACTATGAGAACTGGTCTTCAGGGAAATGTCTTCCAGGTCAGTTCGTGCTCCATTGCTTCAAGTCCTGTGTCTGAACTGTTGTGTCCCATAGTAGGGCCTTACCTTCAAGTTCTGGGAGATAACCAAGAAAGCTTTGGCAATAACCTGTGTTACTTGGGGAGTCTCTTGGACTCTGACCAACCACTCAGAGGGAGGTCTTTCCTTTCTGGCACAGTGCTTCTTGCTATACAGCCCCCAGGTATGCACATGCACTAATGTTCAGAAATGACATGTGTATTTCTCAGAGATTCTCACAAGCCAACACATTTCCGCCTTTCAATTCTCCTGACTCCTGCTGTTACATCAGGATATATATTCACATATAAGAGGTCAGCAAATAAGAGAGAACACCTGTCACTTGCTTTTCTGAGTTTCTATCACTTCACTTAGTAAAACAGTCTGTAGTTCCATCCATTTACCTGCAAATTTCACAATATCTTCTTTTCTGACTGCTAAGTTGTGTAAATGTATGACGTTTGCATTATCCATTTCTCAGCTGAGCCACATTCAGGTTGTTTCCATTTAGGAGCTATTATGAAAAGAGCAGCAACAAACATGGATGTTCAGGTATCTCTACCATACAATGAGTCCTTTGGGTATATGCCAAGGAGTGCTGTAACCAAGATCATATGGTAAATTCATTTTTAGTTTTCTTAAGAGTTCTCCACACTGCTTTCCAAAGGAGCTGCACCAGTTTGCCCTTCCCACCAAGAGTGAATGAGAATTCCCTTTCCTCCACATCCTCACCAGCATTTGTTTGCCTTTTTCTCTCTTGATCTTAACAAGCCTGACTCAGAGAAGATGGAAACCACCAAAGTTAAACCAAGAAAAGATTCTCATTTAAAGGAAGGCATGGAGGGAAGATTAGACAGGGAGAGAGAAAGAAAAGAGAGAAATAATGTTTAGCTAGTGTAAAAATAAAAACCAGTCTAACAACCTAATGACAAATTATACATATAATATCTCTACATGAGTCCAGGTGTATAGCTCAAGGCCACATAACAAGAAACAGTGCCAGACAGGAGAAATCTTCCTTTGAGTTGTTGGCCAGGGTAGTCCAAGAGACTCCCCAAATCACACAGGCTATTGCCACAGCCCTTGATTGCCTGCCAGAACTTGAAAGTGTGACACTATTGCTGAACATATGACATAATTTGGACACAGGATTTGGAGCCATGGAGATGGAATTGACCTGGAAGCCACTTCTCCTTTAGGCTAGCTCTCATAACTTTGGAGAGCACCTCATAAGCTGCTATGCTAACAGAAAACATCAATTAATGGTTCAGCCCCAGCTTCAAATAACCACATCAGCCGAGCGTGGTGGCGCACGCCTTTAATCCCAGCACTCGGGAGGCAGAGGTAGGTGCATTTCTGTGGGTTCAAGGCCAGCCTGGTCTACAGAGTGAGCTCCAGGACACCTGGTACTAAAAAGGAGACCCTGTCTCAAAAATACCAAAAAAAGGGTAAAACTAAAAAGAAAAAAAAAAAAAATAACCACATCAATGACCAGCACAGCATATGACATCGGTCAGGTAGTAGCACTTTTGTCTTTTGGGAAATCAACAGCTACCTAATTGGACTTAAAGCCCACTCAATGGCAGGAAACTCATGTGTGATATGTAAACAAAGCCCAATGCACGTGTCTGAAGAGGTCATAGAAGTTAGAGAAAACTCCAACACTGTCACCGCCCTAGACAAATGTAATTTCTCACTACGTGCAAAATAATGATCCTTATATTACAGAGAAATATCCCAGTCACCACTCATCAAAGAAGCTTCCTTTGTACCAGAGACTATTAAGTTCCACAGTGGTCATTCACAGTGTCTGTGACTTTCCCAAGCCTAAGTGATACATCTGCAATGCAACCTCCAAAATGTCACAAATGACCAAAGCATAGAAAGGACAAAAGTTCTGCAGAATGTGGGTTCTTAGACAAGACTCCTCTATTAAAATTCACCCATCCAGGGCTCAGGGACCATGGCAGAATAGGGAGGCAGAAATAGTATAAGAGACAAGGAAGAGGCCCACGATCATATGGAAATAAAGTCCTACAAGTTCCAGGAGCCCTGATCATACGAAACTATAGCAATGGTGTCACCATGCACAAGACCCTTGCAAACTCAAGCAAACAAAAATCCAGCACAGAACTGGGGAAGTGAGAAGCAGAACCAAATCTTCACTGAAGAAATATCAACAGCTGATTACTGTTGAGAAAGAACTGATCTTTTTATTTATTTATTTATTTTTGTATGTGTATGAATGTACTGTTTGCATGCAAGTTTGTGCACCCGTGCTGTGCAATGCCATGGAGGTCAAAAGAGGGTGTTGGATTCCCCTGGAACTGGAGTTAAAGACAGTTCTCAGCCGCCATGTGGGTGCTGGGGATCGAACCCGGGTCCTCTGCAAGAGCAATCAGTGCTCTTAACCACTAGGCCATCTCTCCAGCCCCAGAACTGATCTTCTTAAAGAAGGGACTCTAGATAGACTGAGTAGGACTTAGTAGATGAACTTGTACTGAGGAACATCTGGGGTAACTTACTTGACACAATAGGCCTTAACACAAATGACAGAATGTATAAGTTCCAGGGTGCCAGTGGAGAAAAGGGTACAAAGATGATTAAGATTGATTGAGATCTTCTGCATGAAATACACAAAAATTTAATTTAAAATTTATAAAAAAAAAACCAAAACAAGAAACAAAGAGATCAGCTGCTTAAACAGATCCATAACAAATAAGGAAACTGATACAGTAATACAAAACCTCCCAACTGAGTGGTATTTAATGTCTTTGGTTAGGTTTTACAGAAGAATTTTACCAGACATTCCAAGATCTACAACAAATACATCTTAAATTAATCAAAAAGATAAAAACAGAGGGATAACTCCCAAGCTTCTATGAATTTTGTATCACTCTAATACCTGAAGCAGGTAAATACATAACAGAAAAGAAAGCTATAGCATTAAGAACATAGATGCAAAGATTCTTAACAAAATGCTTGCAAATTACATACAGAAACAGATCCAAAAGATCATCTACCAAGATCAAGTCAACTTTATTCCAGAGATGCAGGGATGATTCAATAGACATAAAAAATGTAATAAAACATATACATAGACCTAGAGACAAAAATCACATGGTCATCTCAATAGATGCATAAAATGCTTTTGAAAAAATCCAGTATGCATTCATGTTCAAAGTCCTACAAGGACTTGGACTAGAGGGAATATACCTCAACATAGTTAAAGGTATATACAACAAACCCATAGCCAACATTATTCTAAATTAAGAGAAAAACAGAAGCACTCCCATTAAAATCAAGAACCAGACAAGGTTGTCACTATCTCCACTCCTTTTCTTTTTTTAATTAATTTTTATTGTTATTAAACTTTTTCCACTCCTTTTCAATATAGTGCCTGAAACTCTTATGAGAGCAATAAGAGAAGGAAATTAAAAGAGTAGTAATTGGAAAAGAAGAGGTCAAATTATTACTACTTGCAGACAACATGATATTATACATAACAGATCCAAAAATTCTATCAGAAAACTACAAGAAATGATTACTACTTTCAGTAAAGTGGCAGGTTACAAAATCAACTTAACAAAAATCAGTATCCTTTCTATATACCAATAATAAAAAAAAGTATGCAAGGAAACCTTCCCATTCACAATAACCTCAGAATAATGAAATAAAATATTTAGGGACAAACCTAACCAAAGACATTAAATACCACTATTCTAAAGAAAGAGATGGAGGAAGACACCAGGAGTTGGAAGGACCTGCTACACTCATGGGTTGGTGAAATTCATACTGTGAAATGACCATGTTACCTAAAGCAATCTATAGACTCAGTGCAATGTCAATCAAAATACACAGAATATTCTTCACAAAACTGACAAATTCTATCCTAAAATTCAAATGAAATCACAAAGCAATCTTGTGCAAAAAGATCAAAGCTGGGGAGATCACCATACCAGATATCAGATTTTATTACAGACCTATAGTCATAAAACCAGTAGGGTACTCATGCAAAAATAGACCTGTAGATCAGTGGAACACAGTAGAAGTTCCAAACATGAGTACATGCAATTTCAATCACCTGATATTCGACAAAGTGGAAAGAACCCACAATGGAGGAAAGACAGCATCTTCAATAAAAGGTGCTGGCCAAAACTGATTTCCACCTGTAGAAGAATTGAACTAGACCCTAATCTTTCTTTTTATTTTTTTATTTTTTTGGTCTTTTTGAGACAGGGTCTCCCTGTAGCCCCAGCTGGCCTGGAACTCACTCTGTAGACAAGGCCGGCCTTGAACTCACAGAGATCTTCCTGCCTCTGCCTCCCAAGCACTAGGACTAAAGGCATGCACCACCATGCCAGGCTAGACCTTAATCTTTCACCTTGCACAATAGTCAACTCCAAATGTATCAAGGATCTTAATATGAAACCTGAAACTCTGAAACTGCTAGAAGAAAACATAGATAGTACTCTACAAGATATAGGTATAGGGAAGGACTTCCTAAATGGGAATTAAGTTCCCCAAGCATTAAGGTCAACAATCAACAAGTGGGATGGCATTAAATCTTCAGTACAACAAAACAAACAAAAAAAAAAAAAAACAAGGAGGTGAAGAAGAAATCAACTGAGTGGAAGAAGATATTCACATGCCATACATCCAACAAAAGAATAATATCCATCCATAATATATAAAGAACTTAAAAAACAAAGGGACAAGAAAATAAACAACACACTAAAAAGATGGCCTATAGATCTGAATAGATGAAGAAATAAAATGGTTAAGAAACACACCTTAAAAAGTGTTCAACATCCACCCTGTGATGTCCAGCACTGGGCTCTGACCACCTGAGGACACAGTAACCCCCACCCTGGTAAAAAAGTGTTCAACATCCTTGGTAATTAGAGAAATGCAGAAATATTTACTTATTAATATAGTCTGAAAGATTCAAAGCAAGATTTTAACTCGGTTTACTTTCTTTGTTTAATGTTGTGTTTAAAGTCTTCATTTTGACAAAGGGGTCTAAACCTTGTTCTTTTTCAAAGGTGCAGCTGTTTCAGAAGTAGATTTCCTCTTTCCAATTATATAGATAGTGTTTCTCTTACCAGAGGAAGAATACTGAGAAAAGAAACTAGATACATGATACATGATACATGATGCATGATACACACCTTTATATATTTTTATTTTCTCTTAAGTTCTCCCTCTCCCCTTTTTCATTATATAACTATCCTTACATGTACCAAGGCCCATGTTTGCTCTTTGGGGGATTTTTTTTAAATGTTGTATTCCAAAGAAAGAAAGAAGGAAGGAAGGAAGGAAGGAAGGAAGGAAGGAAGGAAGGAAGGAAGAATGAAAGAGAGAGAGAGAGAGAGAGAGAGAGAGAGAGAAAGAAAGAAAGAAAGAAAGAAAGAAAGAAAGAAAGAAAGAAAGAAAGAAAGAAAGAAAGAAAGAACCCTGTCTTTATCTTTACCAAACATTGTATTATCAGAATGCCTTTAATGCATTCTTTTGGGGGGTTTTTTTGTGGGTTTTTTTTTTTTTTGGTCTTTTTGAGACAGGTTCTCCCTTTAGTCCCAGCTGGCCTGGAGCTCGCTATGTAGACCAGGCTGGCCTTGAACTCACAGAGATCTGCCTGCCTCTGCCTCCTGAGTGCTGGGATTAAAGGTATGAGCCACCAATCCCAGCTGCATTCTTAAAGGATTACGTGGCCCAACTTGCCAAAGGAACAGATACCAATCTTCTGACATGAAAGTTCCTGGGCATATGAATATTCAGAATATGTTACTGTTGGCAAAGCAAGGACATTCCTAGTATCCTGGCAATGTCTACTGCGACAGGTGTTGGCCTTTCAGATACTTTAATTAAAATTTCCATGAAACAAGATTGAATGACCAGTCAACAAAGTTAGGTACTTGAGGCAAGCAGTGCTTACTGATAGTTATGGACATAGCTCAGTTTCTTTATAGTCAGTTGCTCTGTCAACATTTAGAGGATGCAAGTTCTGATAGTGTTTTATGGTTTTCTTAAGTTGTGAATCAATATATGCCATCAACTTTTTGGTAAGTAAAGAGAGTAAACAAACATTGTCACCATCATTTCATGAAATTTGCTAACATCATATAAGTAAATAGAACATATTCTTGGAATAAAAAGGAGTGTGCTTAATGGAATGGGTTAACTTTTATGAAAAACTCAAACCATTGATTTTTATTTTTCATAGTTTCTGCACTGACCTGAGAAAATTTAATCACTGACTTGTCTCTGTCCACAGAGAAGCCTGCACCAGATCACTTTTTTAAGTGCCAATTTAAAGTGAAGAAGTATCTTACTCCAGAGGGCAATATATAGACAGAAAACTTGAGCAGGTCAATAGTCAAAAGATGAATGGTTTTCATCATGGAGATATTAAGTACTGGGCATTGTTGAAATGTTCAGTGTGACCTGGCTTCTTCTTGCTTTGTGCTCATACATCCAATACTATGTTAAGGATATAATCTCCTTTTCATCTCAAACAAAATAGGTATCCATTTGTTTTATTGCTAATTCTTTGTCATTCATAATCAATAATTTTCTGGTAAAATACAAAATGAGCTCCTACAGGACCTATTTTAGCACAGACAGGCATGATTTCATAGAAGTATAGAATTCCTATTACTCTGGAAAATGTATACACATAAACTAACGCTCTTCAAAAGTAAGTTCACGGGCTGGAGAGATGGCCTAGCAGTTAAGAGCGCCGACCGCTCTTGCAGAGGACCCGGGTTCGATCCCCAGCACCCACATGGCGGCCGAGAACCATCTGAAACTCCAATTCCAGGAGAACTCCAGTTCCAGGGGAATCCAACACCCTCTTCTGACCTCCGTGGCATTGCATGACACGGGTGCACAGACTTGCATGCAGACAGTACATTCATACACATACAGAAATAAATAAAAATTTAAAAAAATTAATTAAAAAAAAAGTAAGTTCACAGGAGCGGAGGAAGCATTATAACTGTTAGATGATAATTTCTCAACCATAAAATAGACAAAAATAGTGGTTTTCATGTGTTTTGTCTAAAAACAGTGTTTGAATATTCATTCCACTTTGTTAAAAATTATTAATGTGTGTGCAGAAGCATAGAATTATCATTCATAAAGACCACTGAATGTATAATTAAAGGGAATGCATGATACCCACAATTACATGCATGGTGGCTAATTTCATACTGAGTATTACAATCACATATTTTTTCATGTTACATAAACTATGTTCACAAACTTTGTCATTCATCCAAACATGTCTAACAGGAAAATTTTTAACTACTGCCATACCTCAGGTCTTTATGCTGATATTTTAACTGAGAGTGTCTACAGCATACTTTGGTACTATTCTAGTTCCCTTTCTGTTACTGTGATAAAGCACATTGACCAAAACCAGGATTAGGAGCAAAATGGTTTATTTCATCTTACAGCTCTAGGTCACAGTCCATCATTTAGGGAAGTCAAGAATCTAAAGGCAGTACTGCTTGTCATTCCACACAGCCTTACCTCTGACCAGGGAACTCATTCTCAGTGAAGGAAGTTCAGCCAGCAGGAACCATGGAGAAATGCTGATTCTCAGGGACTCAGCTTAGCTAGGTTTCTAATACAACCCAAGCCCACATGTCTAGAGGTAGTACCACCCAGAGTGGGCTGGGCCCTTCTGCAGCAATTAATTATTAAGAAAATGCCTGGCAATTCTCCAGGACAATCTGATCTAGGTTTTCCTCAGTACAGACTTTCCTCTCAGATGACTTGACGCTGTTTCAAGTTGACAATTAAAGTTAGGTAGCACAGGTACCTTTTGCATCTTAATCAGTTCAGAAATGATTTGTGACAAATCACCATTCATTACCATCCTATTATCTGAAGATCTAGCCATGCCTTGTAAATCACTGCTCTTTCTCTTCCTTTTTAAAGTAAGCTTCGGACAGAAATGTTCTAAAGCAAACAGTGAAAGCTATCTTAATTTTTTAGTGCAGTTAGCAAAGTTTCAAGAAAACATCTCCCAATGGTACAATTATACTGTGCAAGAGTAAGGTCCTGGATTAGCCCAGTCCTCCCACTGCATCCACAGATTTGGTGTCTAACACAAAAATACTTGCTACCACCTCTTCAATATTCTTCTTTAGCTATGAGAACTGTGGCGCATGCATGCAATTTTAACTAACTTAAATTTGTTAAAGAACTGAACCACTGTTCCTTGGGGTGGTATACATGTAAAAATTTCATAGCAACCTTCCAGTGAAAAGATGTTGCTGTGAACCCATGGACTAGATGAAAATATGGGATCTGGTCATGTTCTCTTTCTCTAACCTTTGTCCTGAATACTCTATCTATGATATTTTCCAGAGCTATAGCTTCCTTGACAGCTTTTTGTTTTACCTAGGGAAGACTGAGCATCAATGTATTTCCTCTTAATATATTCAATATTGACTACTTCACCTCCACAGGCAAACTATCCTTACAAGTATATGTTTGTGATACACTCCCCCCTTTCTTTTTTCATAATTTTACAGCTTCATTCATTGGACGTTTTTAATATATAATTGTAACTCTCATGATCCTTTTCATCACTCTACTTATCAATGAGCAAATTTGAATCATTCCCAAATTTGGGGGCAACATATCTTTTTATTTTTACTACTCTTCAACCAGATTCAAATAAAGAAATGGCTTATTATTAAGAACAAAACTTATCATGACCAGATGTAAATTAGCATGGCTGTAATCTTGTTCTGTCCTAGCCCTAGGTTACCTGGTGTAATAACTCCAAACTCTGTAACATTGACTTCAGGAATCTGCTCATATCTTCACATTCCAAATAATCAAAGATTTCATTCATTAGATACTCTATAAAAACACTGGAAGTTTTGTTGTATTGCTCTTAGCAAATGACTCTACCTGTATGAAGAATGAATGCTATGCATATTTTATAGTGAGGTTAAGCTGAGCATGAGCACTGTTCACTGAGATTGTGTTTCGGTGGAAGAGACTGTCCTGTGATAGGCATGGTGCTATATGTTGAGAACTCAGCAGTGAGCAGCAGATATTGCTGCATAGTTTCCCTTTGGATTTTTTATTTCTTATTTTCTTAAACTATCAAAATCAGAAAACTCTGGTTCTGGAGAGATGGCTTAGTAGCTAAGGGCACTGGCTGCCCTTGCAAAGGACGACCCAGGGTCTCAGGACCCACATAGTGGCTAACAACCATTCATGATTCCAGTTCCAGGGGCTCTTACACCCTCTTTAGTCCTCCTCAGGCATTGCATAACATGGGAACACTTGCATACATGCAGGTATTTTCAGACTTTGGAATTTTATTTTCAGACTTTGGAATTTTGGTATATTGGATGGAGGGTATGTATGCATATTTTAGAGTAATATAAAATCCAAATGAAAAAAAGTTAATCCTGAAATATGATTTAGAAATAACATACAGTTTGTTTTCAGATGGCATAATTTTAGTATAGTTTAGTACTAAATTTAGTATAGGTGTGTATGCGTGTGTGTGTGTGTGTGTGTGTGTGTGTTGAAGAAATACAAGTTAGAGGGAACAACAACAACAAAAGAACTGGGACAAAAAAAAACTAACTAGTGAAGTTCTCCCCCAAACAATAATCCTGTGCTTTGAAAAAAAACTCAGAAAAATATGCAAGACATGTATGGCAGAATGCATGAACTCTGGTGGTGTGGAGGGCATGGAAAGGAAATGAGGGCATGGAAAGGAAATTCTCAATTGGATTGAGAAATGATGTATGATGTATGAAAAGCTTAATAACAATAAAAATATAATTTAAAAAACAGAAGAATAGGTCATAAAATGGTCCTGTTCATTTTGTCTTTGTTCTGTTTGCTACTATGAGTTCTCCCTCATTAAATTATCTCTTTTATTCAATAATCTTATTTTTATTTCAGGAGTAAATGATATTTTATTTCTTCTTTCATGTTACATTAGCTATATTCACAAACTATTTCATTCATCCAAACCTGTTGCCTACCAGGAAAACTTTTAACTACTGCCATCCCTCAAGTCTGTATGTTGATATTTTAACTGAGAGTGTCTAGAGCATACTTTGGTCTTGTTCTTTACTGTTACTGTGATAACACACATTAACCAAAACCAACGTTAGAAGTAAATATATATATATATATATATATAATATTTATATTAATATATATATGAAGAGAGAGAGATCTGGCTGTCTCTTAGGTGTTCACTTGTGTATATATAAGTTTAGAGCTGACTACTTGGGATTGGATAATCTATTAAAGGATCTCCTCCTTGGAGAAAACTAGTTCTCTCTCCCTGAGTAGCCGCTGGTTTCAGTGCATGACATCATAGATATCTTTTTTTTATTGATGCTTTGTGTATTTCATACATCATTTTCCAATTCAGTTCAGGCATATATCCCCTTCCCTTCCCCCCATCCCACCCCTACCCATCCCAGATCATGAATTCTGCCATAACTTTTCTGCATCTTTCTCTGTTTTTTTTGTTTTGTTTTGTTTTGTTTTCATTTTTTTTAACAATAAGTGATAAACTGTGAGTACAAGCATCCTTCATGTAAAACCAATTTGCGAGCAGGTGTGCCCAAACCCACACAGCTCATGGGTCCCACCATCCAGCGGGGGGAGGGGGCTTGTATGGTCAATCAAGTTGATCAAATGAGTGTCCAGTCTATATTGTTGTAGTTTCACCATTCACGCCAATCGCAGCCCTTACAAAACAGCATGGGTGAACTTGATGAAATCTGTGCCTTGATTCCACCTATAGGTATATATAACACAACTGCTTTTTTGAGACTCATGGGTCAAAAATAAAAACCTAAAATAAAAAAGGGGGATATAGATAGATACGAAAACTTTTTGTCAAAAAGCTTGCAATCCAAATCTTAAAACTAACTACGGGAAAGGATTTGTATGTTCCAACAGGCCAGAGTATCACCAACTTAATGGCTAAGAAAGAAAATACAGCTTTGCAGTGAGTAGGATGTACCAGAAAGAAGACATCATAGATATCTACTATCTTATGTTTATATTAAACAATTTTATATGTCAACTTGGCTAGGACACAATACCCACCATTTATTCAAACCATGTTTTAGATGTGTCTGTATATGTATTTCTTAGATGAGATTAGTGTGGTGGTTTGAATGAGAGCGTCCCCCAAAGGCTTCAAGTATGCAGACATTTTGTCCCCAGTTGGTGGCACTGTTTTGGCAGATCTTAGAAGGTGTGGCCATGCTAGAGGAAGTACGTCACTGGGTGGGGGGCGGGGGAGGAGCTTAGTGAGTTTAACAAGCCTTGCTAGTCCAGAGGCTCTCTCAGCTTCTGGTGCTCATAGGAGATGTGAACCTCTGCTTTCTGCTCCAGCCCCTGCCACCATGGCTCCCTGCCACAATGGAACCATCAATCGTCAACTCAAATAAACTGTTCCTTTTATAAGT
Organism: Rhizomys pruinosus; assembly: GCA_009823505.1. Lineage (NCBI taxonomy): Eukaryota > Metazoa > Chordata > Mammalia > Rodentia > Spalacidae > Rhizomys > Rhizomys pruinosus. The sequence continues at coordinate 167,171 of VZQC01008587.1, read as the reverse complement.
TCCTTTGGTCATAGTGGTTTTATCACAGCAACAGAAAAGTGACTAATACAGTTAATGTTTAAATAAGTATAATTTGCATAAAGCAAATTATTCTCCATAAAAGCTGGGCCTCATTTGGTCAGCTGAAACCTTTAGCAGTCAAAAAGAGACCTCCCTGGAAGAAGAGAGAATTCTGCCAGGAAATTGCCTTTGGACACAAAGTATTCCTCTCCCCTGCATCTCTGCTTGCAACCTAGCCTCAGATTTTTCACTTTGCCATACATAGTGGGATGGGCATCTGTAAGATAGGCTAAGTTTACACATATATGAGGGGTGGTGAGGAGACACAAACACTGGTGGGTGTGCTTTACAAGTAAATGAGTAGAGTCTGTGCTGAGTGCACACTGTGATACCCACTCTAGCAAGTTTATCAAAAAGGTCAGTGGGTATGAATAAGGATTAAGAAGACTTTTGAAGGAACAAAACCCTTAGCCATTTCTCTTTTATTGTCTGATCTTTCTGCCGATTTGGGACATTGTCATCTGTATATCATACTAAATGCATGCAGGGTTGGAGAATATGCCACATAAAAATACTCCTGACAGAAGACATGTATATTCCTTCACTACTACAATGTGGGTTCCTAGCCGAAGTAGTGGTCTTATATGGGGGAAAATTTTTAAATTTTATTTTGTTGTCAACCAGTCATAATCAGGCTCTTGGTAATTTTTGTTAATCTCACAAATTAAGATCTGTGAATTATCTGTTTCAGAGAATTAGTCTGAAAAGGTCTGGGAATAGTAAGCTTCTATTCAAAAATAAAACAGGTAGTCAAATCCATTGATCAAACAGCCAGGGCAGCTCAAGGACATTGGTGCTTTTTTTAGTGTGCCCCATGAGACAGAATTAGACTGTCCCCAGGTGAAGCAGTAGGACTTAGCACTCTTGTCCTCATTAATGCTAGTAAAAGGAAAGTGTGCGTCTCTGCTGTGTTATTTTAATCCTTAATAATAAAACACCAGACCATAGATTTCTTTTAATGATATGGGAATCAAAACAAGGACTGGCAATGCTATGAACATTAGTTTCTTGCAGAAAAAAACAAATGCCTCCCAGATTCTCGTCTGTTTCACTGCCTTTGTATCTGTATCCTCATGAAAATTAGGGCTTATAATTTTATTTATCCTGGAAACTTGGCAGCTGCTTCTTCCTTTTCTGGCCTCTCCCTCCTCTATATTCTCCTGTCACTATTTTTACAGAGTCTCTCAGGAAATGCAAATATAAATTTATTTTTAAAAATGTGAAAACCATAGAAGCCAGGTCATTCTCTACATTTGTATTTTGCAATAGCTCTCTGGCTCGAGTTTCTTTTCCTATTTTAACACTCAGATTTTAGATGTGTCTTTTACAGTCGCAATTTGATTTCAAAAAGAAAAAGAAAATGTTTAGATTAACATATGCTTAATAAACAAGCCATCTGCAGTGGCAGTACTTTTTTTTTCTTATTTTCTCAGTAAGAATTTCATAGTTTCATTCTTTGGCCATTCTAGATTTATAGCCATAGTTTTCATGATGTTTTGATCAATTCCTTGTGCTGTGCCCAAATCAGATCCTATTACTGACACACCCTTCTCCCACCAAGTGGGTGGGGTCTTCATCTCCTGGCTTCTGGTTACTAGAGCTACTTTGTTAGCTAAGACAAAGTTAGAAGTACCTGGGATTTTGTATCCCCTGGGAGAGCCATTATCAAATGCTGATTAAATCATAGCTTTGCCTGCAGCAGAAACAAACTGTGGAGTTCACACTCCAGGGTTTTCTTTTCCAGCAGGCTGAGTCCAGAAGTGAACCATGAATGTAGGTCCTGACTTCACCTGAAATTACACATTTCAGGATTTCTCTCCTCTGTCCTTATTTTCTGGGTCACTTCGTGGTTATTCTTGGGACACAATTCTCCATAAGTGAATCCACTCCAACGCTCCAGGTTTCTTCTAGTGACCTTGACCTAAATACCATCAAGAGTTTGCATCCAAGTACACAGACACCACACACACACACACACATACACACACACACACACACACACACACACACACACACATACACACACACACACAATCTTATAACTTGAATAAAAAGAGAATATTAAAGCATATCTTAACTCTCACCGGTGAAGCTTCCCCCCTTGCAACAGAGTAATGATGCACACAGAAGGCCATGCAAAAAGCATGTCCCTGAATAAAACTCCTAGATTAAACCTCGCCCACCCATGGCTCAGGGACCATTGTGGAAGAGGTGGTGGAAAGATGGTAAACCTGGGCTTGGTGCATGATCATAAAGAAATAGAGTCTCTGGGAACTTTTTCATATGAATTTACAGCAATTATGTTAGCATGTGCAAATCACATGAAAATTCAATCAGACAAAACCCCAGCACAGCACTCAGGAAATGGCAACCTTAGCCAAATAACTACTGACAGCTTGTTACTGCTAGGTGAGGGAGACTTGATCATCTTTAAGGGAGTCACTCTGGATAGGCTGACTAGACTCCAGTGGATGAACTTGCACTGACGGATAACTGGGTACACAAACTTCACTCAATAGGCCTTAATGTATATGGTGGAATGAATGAAATCCTGTGACAGGAAATACATGGAAGGGGGTGTGATGAGAGAGAGGGCATAAAGATGATTAAGGTGTCCTGTACAGACTGCACAAAAATTCCACAAAAATACATTAACAAAAAGATGAAAAAGGAAAAATAATAGTCAATGCAAAAGTTCATAGACTCAAATGACATTTAATATGTAATACCAGAATCTTTTTGTACAGCTAAAGCCACCTTAAGAGAAAATTTCATAACTTCAAATGCTTCCATTAAAATACTAGAAATAGGGGGCTGGAGAGATGGCCTAGCGGTTAAGAGTGCCAACTGCTCTTGCAAAGGACCCGGGTTCAATCCCCAGCACCCACATGGGGGTTCCAGGGGAATCTGACGCCCTCTTCTGACCTCCACGGCATTGCATGACACAGGTGCACAAATCTGCATGCAGACAGTACATTCATACAAAAATAAATAAATAAAATTGAAAAAATAGTGGAAATACCTCATATAACCTAATAATGCATTCAGAGTCCTAGGTAGATAAGAATAATTCAGACCTCAAAGCACTATATGACAGGAAATAAAGGAAGAAGTTATTGAAATGAAAATAAAAAAAACAATACATACCATTGACCAAACTAAGAATTTTTTCTTTGAAGAAATAAACAAGACTGACAAACTCTTAGTCAAAATAACCAAAAGAAAGCCATGAAAAGAGGGGAATTGCTACGGATTCCAGTAAAACACATAGACTCATTAGAGGTGGTTTTGAAACTTTTCATTCCAAAAACCTGGAAAATCTAGAAGGAACAGATAAATTTCTAGACATATATAACCTATAAAAATTCAATCAATAATATTTAAGCAACTTAAATAACTTAAAGATTTGTGGAAAGCAATGGAATTAGAGTAGTAGTTAAATAACCCCACAAAGAAAATTCCAGGAATGATGGGTTAACTGCTAAATTCTACCAAAATTTTAAGTAGCTTAACATCACAAACTGTTCCACAAAATAGAAGGGTAAAGAGCAGAACCAAACTCCTTTTATAAAGCCAGTATTATCTTGATAGTGAAAGCAAATTAAAAAAAAAACACAACAAAACCTGAAAATTATAGACCAACACCACTGATGACTGTATATGCAAAATCTCTCAAGAAAATACTTGCAAACTGAATTCAATAGCATTTTAAGAAGATCATACATCATAACCAATTTGGTTTCATCTCAGGGAGGCAATATACACAAGTCAATCAATACAATACACTATGTGAATATACATGAAAAGAAATCACACAATCATCTCAATAAATGAAAAAAAGCATTTGATGATGTATGACTTATGGAAAAAGTTTAATAATAATAAAAAATAAAATAAAATAAGCATTTGAAAGAGTTCAACATACATTCATGATAAAAGTCTTGAAGAAATCAAAAACAGGTGGGCTAGACCTCAACATAATAAAGGCTTCATATGACAAATTATAGCCAACATTATACTAAAATGCCAAACAACTAAGAATGTTTCTTCTAAAACCTAGCATGAGGCAATGGTGCACGGTCTCTCTACTCTTATTCAATTTAAAACTTGAAATATTAGCTAAAGTAATAAGGTGAAATGAAGAAATAAAACATATACAAATAGAAAATGAAGCCAAATGGTGTGATCCCACATTTAAAAGACCTGAAAATCTTTACCAAAAAATTATTTTTGTTTAATCTTTATTTATTTTTCATTTTCTTTTTTATTGAATTTTTATGTGTTTCATACATAATTTTTCAATCAGTTTTAATCATCTTTATATGCACTTTTTCCTTGGCAACCTCCCACAGCAACCCCCCCCCCTCCAGTTTACACATTCTGTCATTTGTGCTAGGGTCCATTGCACCAAACTACTCTCCCCACCCTCACTGCCAGCTCATCCCTTGATCTCTAGTCAGCCTATCCAGAGTACCTTTTCTAAAGAAAGCCAGATCTTCCTCTCCCAACCACCATCAGCAGTTAATATTTATTCAGCTAAGGTTGGGCTCTGCTACACATTTCTGCAATTCTATGCTGGGCTTTTGTCCAGCTGAACTTCCATGGGTCTTGTGCATGCTGATACCAATGCTGTAGGTTCATATGAACAAGGTCCCAGGAGCTTGTAGGGTTCATTTCTATTTGTCTTGCACCACCTCCCTGGCTCTTACAATCCTGTCCCTTCTTTGGCAATATTCCCTGAGCCCTGGGTGGATGAAGCTGAATATAGGCAGGCTGTCCATTGAACCACATTCTGTAGTCTGCTAATCTTCAGGGTTTGGCCATTCAGGCCCTTTTGAGTTCCTGGTCTCCTGTTGCATGCAGGAGCTTCCTTAATGAGAGATAAGGTAATTAAAGTTCTTAAGTGTGATAAACGCTTTCAAAAATTTTCAAGGACACAAAATCTACATGTAAAGATTGATAGCCTTTATCTATTTCAGTATCAAACTTGCCAAGAAAGAAATGGGAAAATCTCAGCCATAATAGGTTTAAAGTAAATAAACATGCAAAATTCTAGGAATAGGGGCTGGAGAGATGGCCTAGCGGTTAAGAGCGCCGACCGCTCTTGCAGAGGACCCGGGTTCGATCCCCAGCACCCACATGGCGGCTGAGAACCGTCTGTAACTCCAATTCCAGGAGAACTCCAGTTCCAGGGGAATCTGAGACCCTCTTCTGACCTCCGCGGCATTGCACGACACGGGTGCACAAACCTACATGCAGACATTACATTCACACACATAAAATAAATAAATAAAAATTAAAAAAATATTTAAAAAAATTCTAGGAATAAGCCTAACCAAGGAAGTGAAAGACCTCTACCATGAAAACGTTGAGGCACTGAAGAACTGAACTGAAGAAGACACTAGAAGGCAGCAGGATTTCCATATGCATGGATTGACAAAACACATATGGTGAAATGGCTCTATTACTGAGAGCACAAGGTTCCAGGTACTGTTCTATACACTTAGGGATATATCAGTAAAGCAAAAAGACAAAAAAAAGACACCGACAGCTGAGCGTAGTGGTGCATGCCTTTAATCCTAGCACTCGGGAGGCAGAGGCAGGAGGATCTCTGTGAGTTCAAGGCCAGCCTGGTCTACATAGTGAGCTCCAAGCCAGCTGGTACTAAAGGGAGACCCTGTCTCAAAAAGACCAAAACAAAATAAAACAGAACAAAAAGATAGAGCTATAATAAATTACAAGTCTATATTGGCAATGCATAAAGGTTATAAAATGTTGCTTAAATTTTACTTTAGAAGTTAATAAATCCTAGAGTTAACACAAAAATAGACAAATGCGGAGATTAAGGATCTTGAAAAGTGTTCAAGAGTATTAAAATTTTAAGGTGGTCAGAGTAGACTTTAGTGGGAAGATAAGGCTTGAGTGAGTTGAGGGACACAGCTGTGCAGATAGATGCAGAGCAACATTTCTAGTGATAAGCCTGCTTCCTGTGTTCAAGAGGCAGGAAGACAACCATTTTAGCATCATGGGGAGTGAGAATGAGCTTGCTATGAGAAAAGAGCTTGGAAGTAAAGGACAGGGAGTGTCCGAAATAGGTGACTGTGACCCAGCAATTCAGCACAAGCCCTTCTACTCTGAAGGATTCTGAAGAGCGGATGGCATGACCTGAGCTTTGAGGCAACAGATCACTCTGGAGCAGCAAGGGCAGGTGCGGAGACACAAGGTAAAGCCAGTGTTCCCTGAGAAATTACTTCTGTAATAAGAGACAGTCTGAGAATTATCCAGAAAGGTTTTGTCATGAGCAGGTAACGAGGTTGGGGAAACTGAGGGGGCTTCTTTTAATATTTCATTTATTATTTTTGTTTTATGTGTATGAATGTATTGCCTGCATATGTGTAAGTGCACCCATATCATGCAATGCCCAAGGAGGTCAGAAGAGAGCATCAGATTCCCTGGAACTGGAGTTACAGACAGTTGTTACCCTCTACATGGGTGTGGAAACAGAACCCAGGTCTTCTGCAAGAGAAGCCAGTGCTTGTAACAGCTGAGTCATCTCTCTAGCCACAGGAATCAGTTTTTGAACATGTTACATTTGAGGTGCTGGTGTAACATCTAAATGGAGATTTCAAGTGGGCAGTTGACTGGAGTTCAAACTGATTTTAATTTTAACACGAGTCACCTCCATATGTTTGCTTGATTGTTCTATCATGATGGTGATGAATTACAACAGTAATTCTAGGACAAGGGCTTTCTAATGCTTCTGCATTAAAAATAAAAATATGTTAAAGTAAATTGACTGTAATACCAAGTGGCTATGAAAACATGTATAACTAGAACTCATTTAATTGCTGTTAGGACAACAAATTGATATACCCATTTTGTAAAAATATTAGAGTGCTTATTAAATACTAATGCATATTTAATTTATGACCCTGCTATTATATTCCTAGATAAACAGCCAACAGTAATAAATGCTGTGTTGAGCAAAGACCTCTAAAGAATGTTGATAACAGCTTATTTGCAATATCCAAAATTAAAAATATAACAAACCAAAATACAAGTCCTTATAAAATTAGGTTAGATGGATAAAATGTAAGATGATCTTAAAATGAAATATGACTCATCAATGAACAAGAATAACTACTAAAATACAAAGCATCGTGGATATAATATTTAATGAAATTAATCAAACAATACTGCACAGTATATTTCTTCTTTGAGGGCAGGTAGTGGACAGTCCAGGGATAACTCAGCAACCTGGAACACCCCTACTGGCATCAAACTATGCACATATCCATCTCCAAATAAAACGGCTGGTAACTCTGATCCCTACAATCAGCCTGGCAACTCCCCCATTTTGGCCAAACACATCCTGGAACTAGAGGCAAGGAGACAGTCCAGCCTGGACTGGTTTTAGATGCATGTACAGTTAGGCTAACTGTGACTTCAAAATGAACATTTAGGGGAAATCTATTTACACTTCCATGCCTATGCACGACTGGACACACATATAATACATGGTAGGGAAGGGCTTGTATTGCCTAAGCCTGTCAATCAAAACAAAGCCATCCATACCCTGCCCCTAACACCCAATTGTTCCTTCTCCAGGACCCACAAAAGTAAGCCCTAAGAAGTAACCTGGGCTCATGAGTAAATCTTGTTCAGGCTGTGTGCTTCCCCACAGTCTATCTATTATGTACTTTTGCTTTGTTTCTGAATAAAAGCCCTTGCTATCTTGCTACTTGTGTACATTTCTTCAATTATTTTAACAAGAACCTGGAAACTCTTGGTCCTGACAACAACAACCAGTAGCACTTTGGTACTACAGGAAAGAATAAGCAAAACTGGTCTACAATAACAATGGCTATATTGGTTTAGTGGCCTTTGGTAACACTCTCTGGCATTCCAAGGCCACTAAACCAATAAAGCAAATATAGGTCTCCTTGAGTCAAGTAAGACTCCTCTGTCAGCACCAGCTACACCTCATCTGCCTGGAAATACTGTGCAGCAGTGGCAGCCATATGTCTCTGATGCCACAAGCTTACCATCCTCTAATAGTTAGGAGATTTATAAACCACACGAAGGTCCTGTCATACTTAACAGAAGAAAATGTAATTCATGGATTAACATACCATCCAAACAACTGTGTCTACCTAAGTAACCTACCATAACAATTAGTGATGATGTTTAATACCTATTATCTAATTGCACGTGCTTCATTAGTAGGATCGAAAGGCTATATTATACTGTTTAAATATACCTATATATCTAATTGCATGTGCTTCTTAGTAGGATTGAAAGGTTATGCATGGACAAGCTGACAGCCCATGAAAGAAAAACAGCCAGAATTGACTAGAGACCAAGACAACAGCTCCAGAGAAAGTAGACGTTTTTGCTTCTCATCCACCTGTGCCCCTTTCTAAGCCTAGGGAAAAACTTGCGGAAGATGGGGTGCGGTGAAGATTAGAATGTAAGGGCTGCGATTGGGGTGAATGGTGAAACTACAACAAAATAGAATGGACACTCATTTGATCAACGTGATTGAAATACAAGCCCCCCTGCTGGATGTGGGACCCATGAGCTGTGTGGGTTTGGGACAAACTGCTCGCAAATTGGTTTTTACATGAAGGATGCTTGTACTACGAATTATCACTTATTGTTAAAAAAAAAATGAAAACAAAACAAAACAAAAACCAAAAATACAGAAAGATGCAGAAAAGTTATGGCAGAATGCATGATCTGGGATGGGTAGGGGTGGGGTGGGGGGAAGGGAACTGAATTGGAAAATGATGTATGAAATACACAAAGCATCAATAAAAAGAAACAATGGCTAGAGTAGTGGACAGGCTTTGTGGTACTGCAAGGAAGAAGCTGAGGAGGGTCCTTTGGGGTTGTATGATTGTTCTGTACCTTGATGTGCATGGTGATTACCTGAGTAACATTTGAGATATCAATTCTAATTTGCATGTGTTCTGTCCCTCAAGAAATCAAAGAAAGAAATCTCAGAGAGAGAAAAGGAAGTCTTGGGAGAAGACGCTAGATGACAATAAATTAGGAGGGAAAAGAAGAGCATTGTATATTAAAAGCCAAGAAAAAATGTGGAATGAAGAGAAAGGAGCTTTCTACCAACAGATATCGTGGATTAAGATTAACATTTAGAACTGATTGTTGAATGTAGTCATGAAGGTAACTTCAGTGCAAGTTGTTTGATAGAGCGGTACAGGCAAAGCTGTGATTGGTGTGGGTTTCTAGAGAACTGGAAACAAATGAATTGAGATAACAAAAGAAGAGGATTCAAAGACTTTCACTGAACATGTAACTTAAGAAATAGGAAGAAAAGTATTTACTGGAAGAATAGTATCCAAAAAATGTTGGGTTCTTTTATTCATTTGTTTGTTGTTTCTTTTTATTTTAGAAAAAATTTTTGGGTTTTTTTTTTTTTTTTTTTTTTTTTTTTTTTTTTTTTTTTTTTTTTTTTTTTTTTTTTTTTTTTTGCTTTCTTTTTTAAGACAGGGTCTCCCTGTAGCCATGGATAGCCTCAAACTTGTTATGTAGATCAACCAGGCTGGCCTCCATTTTACAGAGATCCACCTGTCTGGGTGCTAGGATGAAAGGCATATGCCACCATGCCTGCTGAAAGAAAAAAATATTGAAGTGAGAAAATAACTAAAGTTTTGTGCTAATTGTCTAATAAAGGGGGGGGCGAGTCATGATTTAAGAAAGAAGAGAGACTTCCTGGAAGATTCTGGAGGTGAGGGAAATCAGTCCACTGCACAAAGGGCAAGCACAGCTTTGGATAGAAGAATGGACACATGGTAACAAGGCAGACCCTGGTGAGTAGATGTCAGTGTTCTGTTCTGATTGCTCCACTTTCCCTGGTTATATTAGTACTTTCTTGTTGCTGTGACAAAACATACCCTTATAAAAGCAGTTTAAGGGGAAAAATGGGATATTTTGACTTACAGTTCCAAAGAGATATAGTCCATCATGGTGAGGAAAACATGTCAGCAGGAAGCTGGCTGATCACATCACCTCCAGATTCAGGAAGCAGAGAGAGAACAGGGTGTTGGGCCAGTTTATAAAGCCGCAAGGGCCACCCACTGTGACCCACTTCCTCCAATGAGGCTACACAACTTTCCCGACACCAGCAGTTGCTGGAGAACAAGTGTTCAAGCACAAGCGCCTACATAAGGGGAATACAGACATTCAAACCACAGCCCACCAGGTAAGAAGCAAGAAGATAGCCTGGGTTGAAAGTGAAGGCATGAGAAGCTTAAAGAGAAAAAGAAGTGCCGGAACCATCACAAGGAGCCAGAGAGAAGGAATGATCCCGTGCACTCGCCCTTTCCACTCTGGCACCTTTGGATTTGTCATTTCTCTTAATTCAATTCGATCTTTTGCCATCGACTTTCCTAATTCTCTGCCCGAGTTCTAACATTTCATTCTTAGAAAGACCTTCCCTCACCACCTTCTTTCCTTCCCATGCCACCTCTCTCTTTCCCACGCCTCCTTCTTCTGTTTTTAGCAGTTATAACTATCTGAAATTCATTCATCCCATTTTGCTCTGATGTCTTCCTCATCCCAAGGGCTAGAATATATGCTTCATGAAAGCAAAGGTTTTTAATGGATAAAAGTTTGTTGCTGGACACACTTCCTAAATACAACTTGGGATCTGTTAGGCCAAGGACAGATATTAAACATATTAATTATTATTACTGACTTTATTTTCAAAGATATTATTTTCTGGCCAGGTAAAGAAGATGTGAAACAACTGAAATAAGATTTTTTAAAGCTTTATTGATCATCAGAGAATATTTGTGGGGTATTTAAAACAGATTCCGGTCAGGAAAAAAAAATGCATGTTTCTCCCACAAATCCTTGGCATTCAACACATTGTGTTCATAATTTGTTTTATACAATTTTCTAAAAGAAAATTATAACAATATTTAATGTGTTAACCAACTAACTTAACTGTTCCTTGAGTATGTGAAAAAAAAAAACTAAATAAATATGAGATCATCTATCTCCAATATACAACATTCAGAAGTTTCCTCCTCAGATGCAGTTAAAAGGCAACACAATGTCTTCCATTTTTAAAAAAATATTTCTAATTTCAGAATACTGTTCCTACTGACTGTTTTCTTAATGCTTTAGTTTCCTGTTCTCGGCATCCTGCTCAGAATCCTGGCATTTCTCTGATGTATAAATTTTAGCTGTAAATACCTAATCAGACCTTTAAGAATAATTTGTAGGTTGGCTAACTTTCAGGAGGAAATATTAGTGGTGTTTTGAAGAGGCTGGCAGGATGTCTCCAATTATAAAGATGGAGAAAATGGAAACAACAGGACAGTAAAATCATCCAGGGGCAGATTGCATTTTATAGGGAAAGACATAAGTTTGTTTAGCTATGGTCTTCATGGCTTGCAAATTTGTTCAGGACCCCTGCGTCCCAGGGGTCTCAGCCTTGATATTTATGCGTTGGAATATTTCACTGCTTCATAAACCAAGAAGTAACAGGATTTTATTCTCTGGGGAAAAAAAGTATCATACCATGGGTTTCTAAAAGCTCCGTGTCTCTCTCACATTTCTGTAAATGACCCCTACGAAGAGACAAAGTGATAAGCAAAAAGCCTTGGTCCGGGTTCGTTTGCCCATGGACTTAGATATCAAGCATTTCTACATTTCCGTGATATCTAATTCAACTCCAACTGAGACTTCAATTCTCGAAAGCTTAAGGTTATTTTATTTTTGTTTCAGTTCAAGATTAATTTCCAAAATCTTTATGGAAAGGAATCCTAAAACTTCAAATAGCAATTTAAAAACTTGATGTTCTTCCAAAAAGGAAAACAAGGACTTCTAAATACACACTCTCTTAAGGAACTTAAAAACTTATGAACAAATATTATGTTAAATATTCAGAAGCAGAAACTAATCATCTCCAAGAAAGACACCTCAGGGACCAATGTCCTTTGGATGCCCCAATGATATGTCTTCTTTCCCAACTCCACAGAGGGTTCTAGTCTTTGAATATCTTCTCTCAACTTATCTGGATACTTATACTTTGAATTTTTGCTCCAAAATATTACATTTCATCAATGTTTTCCATCAGCATTGAGCTGTAGTGCTGGTTCTATGTTCAACGGAAATGTAGTGTATAGGATCTCTCTCTCTCTCTCTCTCTCTCTCTCTCTCCATCCTCTCTCTCGCCTCCATCCTTTCGTTCTCTCCGCCACCTCCCGCCTTACACACACACACACACACACACACACACACTTCCTTCTTCCTTCCACACCATTCTCTCTTATTCACACACATATGCAAGCACACATATACACAAGGAGCCTACAGAGACTAAGTTTAAAAGACACAGGCTTTTGCACGACACAGGTGCACAAACCTACATGCAGACAGTACATTCATGCACATACAAGAATAAATAAAAATAAATAAAAGACACAGGCTTAAAACAACTGCTTATTGTATTTTGCAAAACATACAATCTATTTTAAATGTGATACATGATGTAATGTTTTCCAAAAATACTTGACCACAGAACATGTTTTCTTTAAAAGTAATCCTTCCTTGCCACAATTATTTTACCTCAGCTCCTACTACGCAGCCTCCCCTGGTTTGAACAGCACACACTAAGATGTATAAAACAGATACCCCACCCAAAACAGCTTATAGTTCAGAGAACATATCATGTTCTCTATAAATGTGCTCTGCAGAAAAATAGTCACAATTCAAATATGGCTCTCTAAGTTTGCTTAAGTAAACAAATAGCATTAAAATTTCTCAGCTCTGATAGAAAGAAGACTATCAAAAGGGAAATAGAGTTGTTAGGAGAAGACTAGGAGAGAGCAGGGGCATACAAGTGACAAGGAAGCAGAAGGGGGGCTATCTAGACAAGGTGGGGGGCAGCAAGAGGGGAGAAAGGACATGGGGAAGGGAAGTCAATAAGAACAAGTAAAATGATATTTATGTCCAAGCCTCATTTTTTATTTTTTATTTCTTGATAATTTATTTATTTTTTTAATTTTATGTGTATGGTTGTATTGCCTGCATGTGTGTAAGTGCATCCATGTTATCCAGTGCCCATGGAGGTCAGAATAAGGCATTGGATTCCCCTGGAACTGGAGTTACAGATAGTTGTTAGCCACCATGTGGATGCTGGTAATTGAACCCTGGTTCTCTGCAAGAGCAACCAGTGCTCTTAACCACTGAGCCATCTCTCTAGGCCCCCAAACCTCATTTTTTAAATTTATGTTTGTTGTTAGTTCTATCATATGTCAAGATCTGAATAGGTACATGGTGACCAGTCGCCACCATAGTAAATGGTAGATACAGCATCTCCCTTATTACACAATGCTCAATTAGACAGAATTTCTCTAGAACATGACACCATGTCTATTGATCTTACACTAAGTAAGTTTACCCTTTTATTTTTTTATATAACTTTTCTTTCAAAGACTACAAACTTTTTCAGAATTTATCCAGATAACTTTCGTAGTTATACTCATAAAGAAAATTTTCTCTTAATAATGAATAGTATCCCTAATTTATGTGCTTAATGGTTGCTTCTGCAGGCCTGTTCCTCTCTCTGACGTCAGAAACACTGACCTGCATTGACAGATTATGTGAGCCTAATCATGGAGTGATCCAAAAATCAGAGGATTTAGTTTGAAACAACCAGAATTGATTATTAGTGCAATTCTTCCAGTTTTAAAACTGCAGAAGCTAAAATCTCAGGACCTTCAGGTTTTGTCCCAGCTTGCACTGACCTTAATAGTTAGAGCCACTTGAACCACCAAAGTCAAGCACAGTAGCAGCACACAGTGTTCTGAGCCTTAAATATTGTCCCTGCACAGTTTAAAAAAAATGCAGCATACTTCTGGCTAAGAAGGGCAGCTGCACAGGAGAGATTTTTCTGTCGAAATTCCTATGCTAATGGTATGGAACAAAGCCTTCTCCATTACCACAGGAATTAGATTAACCTTTAACTGAGGCTGGGTATATTGTGAATGGTAAGCCATGTAGAGAAATACTCATTTGCTCAATTACAAAATATATGTGTGTGCGTGTGTGTGGTGCTATGTATACACATGTAGACTTCCATGCAGATGCATATGGGATCAGGAGAGAGGTGCATACTTTTATTTTGCAGTATTTAATTGCATCCTAAAACATACCCCTTATTGTGATAACAATTCCAGTACTTTTGGGGGGAAGGTTCCTCTTTTGTTTATTTTTTAAGGGATTCTACAATATAATAGCACAGTTGTTTTCAGATAACATTGACGTTGCTCAGTTTGCCATACAATTAGGTAATTGGTGCATTTTTTTGGAGTGAGCCAAATTATTAAGCTTAAGCAATGAATGTAAGTAGCATTCATGTAAAACCAATTTGCAAGTATCTATGTCCAAATTTTGAACAACCCAAGGTTCCCATAGTCCAATTGGAGAAGCTTGTATGCACAAGCATGTTGATCAAATAGGAGTCCAGTCTATATTGCTGTAGTCTCATGATTCACCCCAATCTCTCTGCAGCCCTTACATTCTACCACGCCTCCTCTTCCGCAAGTTGTTCCCTAGGCTTTGGGAAAGGGGTAGAAGTGGGTGAGAAGCAAAACAGTCTATTTTCTCTGGAGATGTCATTTTGGACCCTAGACTATTCAGGTTGATCCGCTTCATGGGTTGACAGCTTATCCAGTGATACCTTTTTAATCCTACTAACAAAGCACAAGCAATTGGATGTACAGGTATTTAAGCAGTACTAAATATTATGGCAAGCTAGGCTGTGAGCATAGACACAGATGCTTGGATGGTATGCTAATCTACAAACTGGTTTCTCTATAAAGGGTGACAAGTTCTTATTGTGGCTTATAACATTTCCTAACCACTAGAGGGCATAAGCTTGTGGCATCTACTGTGAGTTATTCCTCCAAGGAGAGAGCTATTATCCAATTAGATTTGGGATATATATAGACACATAGCTGACAGTGTTGCACAGTATTTCCAGGCAGTTGAGGTGTAGCTGATACTGATGGAGGAGTCTTGCTTGTCTCAAGGAGACCAATATTTTGCTGTATTGCTTTAGTGGCCTTTGGTAATGCTCTCTGACATTTCAGAGGCCAGTTGTACATTAGCAAGTGACGTCTCAAAACATTTTTTCATGCTTACACCAGGTCTTCGACAACAGGGACTTACTGCCTTTCTCCTTGCATATATCCCACTTATAGGCAAAAGGCCTTTATAATTGGGGGGGGGTCCTTGGATCTCCTAGGCAGAATAATTCATTGCTGATTTCAGAGCTTTCCTGTACTAATATATTTTGCTTAATCACACAGCTTATGAAGAATTTACTATTGAACTTGGCTCTAAATAGAGAATTATCCTTTCACAGTTCTTATGCCTATCAGTCAATTAAGAAAGGGTAATTATACCTGTTTTATAAGAAATTACCACTATAACAGTTGGCTCTAATTTACAGTTAGGGAATGACTTCGGTACCATCATGTTTTTCTTTTTCCTATAAGGGGGAACATATATTTATAACATATATTTATATAGAGAGATATTTCAGTAGAGATTTACACAGAAATACAAAATAAACCATATAAATTAAAGGACTTGATTTCTCTGAAGTCATAATCTAATCATATAGCTTTATCAAGCAAAGTGTATATTGGGTAAAATTTATTTGGCAGGTCCTCAACTCTGCCCAAGCTTTGTCCCCATATTATAGGATATTTTAAGGTTTAGTGAAATGTTTACATTAGTTAAATTCGGTTATAGGTTTTGGTGAAAATGGTAATACATTTTAACTAATTGAGAATATAAAATGTTAATTGTTTTATTTATAATTTGTATTGAACTTCCAACAATAACTTTGGGGTTAAGGTACACGAATGGTCTCTATATTTTTCTGAGTTATACAATATCACATTGTAACACTTTCTTTTACTTGTAGGACAATTGAAAGGAATTAAGTTTAAGTTTACTTCCCAAATAAGTAGCATACAGTCAATGATAAAGAATTTGGGTAAATTTAATGAAAACGTATGCCTTGGCTCCTGTTTCTGGGTATGTGTAATACAACTTGGCATCTATAGGTCAAAACATAAAAATTTAAAAAAAAGAGGCAGGTGGGAGGTGGGAGATGGGGTAGTATCCCTTCTGGGATACAATTGGAAAACTCTGTGTTCCAAACCTATTGATAAATTTTCAATTTTGAGATCTTGAAACTAACAATGGGAGGAGATTTGTATGTTCCCACAGGTAAAAAATACCAATCTAAATGCCTGAAATCATACAACTTTTGGCTGTGCAGGATGGACTGGGAAATGCCAGCAGAGAGGCTGACCCTTCTGAACATTAAAGAAAGAGGAACCACGGACTGCCTGAGTCACAGACACTGAGCATCTCTCTGAATTCTATTGGGGTTAACTGTTTATAATGGGCCCTAATGAATTTTACCTTCCAGATGCTGAGAAACCTTCCTACCTCTCCCCTTTATAGGAAAAACAATTCCAGTACTTTTTGTACACATCATTTCATTAATCCTACAACATCCTATTAAATAAGTATTGTTAATGTGGAAAAATAAATGAGGTTCAGAGAGATTAAAGACTTTTTATTGCTGAGTCACATGAGTACTCAAAGCCCAGGAATCTACACAATGGAGTTCTATGCAGCAGTAAAGAAAGATGACATCATGAACTTTGCATATAAATGAATGGAACTAGAAGATATTATGCTAAGTGAAGTAACACAGTCCCAGAAAAACAAACAATGAATGGTATCCCTCATCTGTGGATGCTAGTGCCAATTACCTAGTTGTAAGTATTTCCTATGCATGGTCCCTTGAGCTTTTGTTCAAGTAGTTGGGAGTGATGCATATTGGAAAGAACAACAACAACAACAACAGAAAAGACTGCGTCAGAGAACTGACTGAAATGCTGAAATTCTGCTCAAAAGAGTCAGCTTCCACATTGAGAATTTTGAGAAAGACTGAGAAAAAGATGAAAAACATGTTTGGCAGAATGCATGAGCTCTGGTGGGGTGGGGAGATAGAGAGGGGTACACGGGTCTAGATTTGATTAGTAACATAATCTTGTACAAAAATACATATAAAAAACTAATTAATTGATTAAAAATATTTCCAGACCAAAAGAAAAAAAAAGCCAGGAATCACATTCAAATTATTTTATCTCTAAAACGGATACTCTTCCTATCACATGACAGCTTTGACTCTTAAAAATCATGATGAAATCACTCCTATGGAACATTTTATGCTCTTCTTGAAATATTTTTGCAAATTCAGGAAGGATATAAAATAACTAGGCATTGAATCCATATTCAGTATACTATTGTATATCAGTAACTCTGACAATGTTTCACAACGGTCAGACATTTTCATCAAATCTGGTTCATTTACACGATTCCTGTCCACAATTATTTTCATCTTCGATGCGCATAAATACCAAAATTCAACCCCACTGTCAATTAAATATTCAATCTATCAGTTTCAGTCATTTTTATCTCAGAAGAGATAAAACTTTGGATTAAAAAGCTGAGTTTAAACTTTTAATAACTCTGCACATCATAGTTGTCTGGGATGGATGTGTTCTTAAAAGGAGCATGCCATTGGGCAAGTATTTCAACGTATTGGCAAATGGAAAATATCTTTCATTTAATAATGCCATATAAAAGTAGTATATTGTTGAAATCAGTCACTGTATGTGAGAATTAGGAAATGGAGCCTCAAAGATCATGTCCAGACAGTTGCATACAGTTACAGAGTTTTGATTGTTTGTTTGGGATATGTGTGTTTTCTTTTCTTTTTTTCATTTATAATTTAGAATTTCATGTGTTTAATGTTACCTATTATAAACAGTGAAATTTTAGCAAGTAATTATATCCTTTATTTAAATGATCTAACATCTATTGTTTGCATTTTACAAAATAAGAAATTAAATTTAACATTTCACCTGCTTGACCACTGATGTGGATTCTTTTATATGCCAGTAATTTTGACAATATTTGCTCACAGAAAACAATTGTAAAGTTTGTCTTTGTAGGACCTATAAACTTATTATTTGAATTATTACCTACATATTATGACCATAATATGGCTTCACAAATCCCCAGAGTGTAAAAGTGAACATGAAAATTAAATAAATCACAATATCCCTAATCAAACTATGAAAATCTCTCTTCTCACCTGGTTTTATATTAAATTGCTTTTTTTTTTGCTTCTTCATTTACCTGAAATCAATCACATGCACAATTTGGATTTGATATGAAACTGAAGGATATTGGTTTCTAAATTATGGTAAATAATTTTTTTTTACCTCCTAATCCAGAAGAGATAAAAATCTCTCTTTCATAAAACAGGGATGTAGATCAATTTAGAGCATTTTATAGAGCCCTCTCACTTAGTATGTTTGAACCCTGAAGGCTCAAGACAGAAAATGTTGGTTTAGGATCGCAGCTCATCCATGTCTCTGCATTTTCCAGAAGGATTCCCAAGAAATCCAAAGGAGTGCACACTCTTGCATCCATTTGCAAAGCAAAGTTGTTAAAGAGAGATGGAACTTTGAGGAAAACTCAGAAAAGTCATATCAAACATACAAATAAAATTCCATTATGCTCAGGTAGCACAGGCTCATTTCAAGACCATATTCAGGCTGGGAATATGGCTCAGTAATACAGCATTTAACTCAGCATGTGATAGGCCTTGGTTTCTATCTTCAGCACCATAACAAACAAAAATGATAGAGTTTCAGAGTCAGACACTGAATTAGGGTTCTCTAAAGGAACAGAACTGATGGCATGAACATATACTACAAAGGACATTTGTGGGATTTGAGATCTCCTGAGCCCAGCGGAAGGAAGAGGGGGAGACAGGTGGGAACTGGGTGCCTCAGCGAGCTGATTGTTGATCCTTTGGTCCTGCAGTCTTTGGCTTGATTGGCCTTTGTGGCTGTGAGGTTGGAGTTATCCTCCCAGCTGGGATTAAAGGTGTGGTCTTTGGCTTGATTGGATCTTGTGGTTGTGGGGGCGGAGTTATCCTCCCAGCCGGTATTAAAGGTAGGCTTGTGTGACTCTTGAGATTTGAGATCTCCTGAGCCCAGTGGAAGGTACCAGGGGCCACTGGCTGAAGAAGCCCCTCCCCCCCCCCCCCCCCCCCCGCCAACTGAGAGTACAAAGAAGCATCTGAAGGAAGCAAGAAACCTTCAACACAGTGGAAGAGGCATTTAGGACTCACATTGGATTACTGGCAAGGAGAAGCCCATATGCCAGGATCAGGAAGAACAGACAACATTTGAAAGGGGCAGGATAATCCAATGTTCCATAGGCTTTACCAACCCTATGGAAGACTCCTGAAGTGGGATTCCTCAGGGGATGCCCCAGGAACACAAAGACATCAGACACACAATTGGAACATATAAAGAACTACAAGATCATAAAGAACAAAATTAAAGAACGAAGGAAAAGAGAATGAGTACTCAAGAAGGACTATAGAGAAGAGAATGACAGCTCTGGAAGGAAGTAAACGCGAAAAGAACCCATGCTGAAAAGAAAAAGAAACCAACCAGCGAACAAAAGAGCTCCAAAAAGAGATCAGAAAGCTCCAAAAATAAAATAGAAACACTAAGAAATCAGAAGAGGTAATAAAAAAGGAAATCAAACACACGTCATCATCAATAAGGAAAGGAATAAAAAAGCCTCAGAAGCAAATGGAGGAACAGAACAAAGAATATCAGAAACCTGGAAGATACACAGAACAACTAAAAAAAACCTCAAGGAAATATTATGAAAAGAGTTAAAAATACACAAAAATGGAACAACCCATGAGCTGTGGGACACTATGAAAAGATCAACCTCCACTGCAATAGGAATAGAGGAAGGAAAAACAATCCCAAGGAGAATGGTCTTTATCAGATCTTCAACAGAATAATGATGAAAACTTCCCCAACTAAAAGTAGACAAACTAATAACAATACAAGAAGCACAGAGAACGACAAAACAGACAAGATCAAAAAAAAAAATTCTCCATGCCACATCATAGTTAAATGCTAGACACAACCCCAAAACAAAAGACAAAATCTTTAAAGCCACACAAGAGAAAAACAAGTGACCTATAAGGGGGAAACCTGACAGAATTACAACGGAGCTTCCTTCAATGCAAATATGAAAGCAAGAAGAAACCTGAGCAAAGCAGTCCCAGTGTTAAGGGACAATAGATGCCAACCCAGGTTCCTATAACCAAGCAAAATGTCCAATCATACTTGAAGGAGGAGAAAAATCTTCCATGACATAAACAACTTGAAAGAATACATGTCAGGAAAACCAATCCTTCAAGAAATATTGAAGCATTCAAGAACAGAAAAAGGAGCAACCAACCCTAGGCACCTAGAATAGAAATCAATAAAAGCTAACTGCCAAAGAAGTAGAAACCTAAATCAAAATCGAAGATGGATAATAAGGCAAAAGGAACACAAAACCTACAAAAGACATATACCTGGAGACTGGATAAGGAAACAAATCCATCGTATGCTGTCTACAAGAAAACACAGATTACATCTTACCTTCAAGGACAGCACCACCTTAAAGTGAAGGGATGGAAAAAATATTCAAGCAAAGGTACCAAAAAAGAAAGCAGCAGGTGTTGCTATTTAATATCATCGGAGAAAATAGACTTCAAAGTAAAAGAATCAGAAGATAAAAAGAAGGCCATTACATTTTCATCAAAGGAACATCCACCAAGAAGATTTCACATTATGAATATATAATGCCCAATTCTTGTGTACCAAACTTTATAAAGACTTCTCCAGGACATCAAGGCACAGACTAACCCTAGTACACACAGAGTAGGAGATTTCAATACCACTGAGCCCTTTGGGATAGTAACAGAACAAAAAAATAAACAGAGAGACGGTCTGAACTGAACGACATGAGACACCAAATGGACCCATAGACCTCTTCCGAACATTCCATCCTAATACCAGAAGAATACACTTTCTACTCAGGCACCACACAGAACATTCTTTCCCAAAAGTGACCATATACTGTGACACAGAAGAAATCTCTACAAATGCAAAAAGATTGAAATAATTTTCATGCATCCTGTCAGACCCCAGTGCTTCCCTATCAAACCACAGTGCAATAAGCTCAAAATCAACACCAGAACAGCCCTCCTGATACAAGAACACATGGAAGAACTAAAACAAACTGAAACACTCTTCTTTTGAATAATGAATAATGAATCAAGGAAGAGATAAAGAAAAAAAAAAAAAAAAAAAAAAAAAAAAAAAAAAAAAAAAAAAAAACACAGTAAAATCTATGGGATACTTAAAAGCAGATCCTCGGTCCAACTATCACCCCACTAAAAGAGGGAAGTTATAGCCATGGGTGCCTCCATTAGAAAAACACAAAGAGTGCCAAACAACAACAAGTGAATGATCGAAACACAGAGCTCTAAAAAAGCACTTGCGAGGCAAAAACAACAACAGATGAACCCTAAATAAATGCAACAGACAAGTAAAAATAAAAACAAAAATCCAGAGCAAGAAATCAATGAAAAGAAACAAGAAAACAATACAAAACAAAAAATCAATGAAAAATAAAAATAAAAAAAAAACTTTGAAAAGAATAAAAAAAAAAACAAGAGAGAACACAAAAGACCCCCTCTATAAATAAGAGCACAGTTAACAAAAAGAAAAGAAAGGAAACAACCTCAAATCAAATACAAGCCTCCTGTGAGGCCCATGGCAATATTGATATTTCACAACGGCCCAGGACACGATCAAAAACTTCTACATGGGCCTATTGCTGCACCTCTATTTTGCTGGTTTACTATTCTCACCCAGTTTTGAAAACCTAGCCGCCATGGCTGTCATATTCTTCCACATCCTGGGGCATCCCGCGCAAGGCTCCCCAGCCACGCCCGCGACCCAGCATCTTCCACCCTCCCCATCACATTGACGCACTCGCGCTGTTTCCGTCAGCCCGCCTCCCAACCTCCCCCTCCCCACGAGGCCCACCACCAACCCCCCGGCCCAGCTGGTTTTTCCACCCCTCCTTCCCCAGCAGACTTCTCTACCCCCTTTCCATTTCCCCCCACCCCACATTTCCCCCCCTCCCCTCCACCACCCCACCCTTTAATTACTGGAAAACTATACTGACCCGGTTTAGACAGTATAAAACAAATCAGAGGGGCCTTTCCCCCCTTCCTCCCACTCCCAAGATTCCTTCTATGAAACCAACACCACTCTACGTTAAAAATTACTCAAAACCAGACAGGCAGGGTGCAAAAAGGGAAATCCAACTAACAAGTGAAGCATTACAATTAACGACACCATACCATCTCCTATTTGAACATAGATGCCAAAATTCCAAACAGAATACTGGCAAATCCATACCAAGAGACCCCCACATCGAAGAAGATCATCCTCATCAGTAGACCACAAGTTGGATTCATACCAGAATACAGGCAAATGGCAAACCACATGCCGAGAGAACGAAGAAAGAACAATATGGGAAAAAAAGAGAAAAAAAAAAAAAAAAAGCAAAAAAGAAAACAAAAAAAAAAAAAAAAAAAAATCAAAGACAAAAAAAACCACACCATCATAAAAAAAAAAAAAAAAAAAAATCTGAAAAAAGAAAAGAAAAAGAAATAAAGAGAGAAACAAAAAGCCTGATATTTTAGAAAAGAAAAAGCCTTTCAGTAAGGAGACCTTTCCGGGCCAAATCCGCATCCCTCTTTCATTGATGCTTAAGAAGAAGGGAGAGATTGGAGGAGTAGGGGGGGGGAAGTGGAGGAGAAGGGAGGGAGGGGAAGATAGGGAATATAAGAGGATCCTAGACGTGAAATTTGGGATTGTTATTATCATTCCCTCAGTAAGATCAAATCCCATATACAAGAGTAAATATCCCATCCACACAGCCAACAGCAGTATCATCCTAAAGTGGGGAAATGACAGAAACATATTCCCTTTAAACAGATAAAAAAAAAAAAAGACCGGTATGACTACTCGGCAAAGGCTGGGAAGGGCCCCCTGTCACACCTCCCTCTTCAAGATAGAAAGACTGCACCACTTAAGTGCTAGACAGGGAGCAAGAGTGACAGACAGACTCACTGGGCGACTCACACGGGCTATTCAGTTGGTGGGCGGGTGCGGGGGGGGGGGGGGGGGGGCGGGGGGGGGGGGGGGGGGGGGTGAGCGCGTGTGTGGACCCTCTGCCCGTCAACAACATACCCTACATTTTGGCTGGATGGCAGTATGCTTGTGATTCTCCTTAAGGGATGGCCCCTCAACCAACACCCCCCCCCCAAAGGTATATCCCCAGAACCCACAAATCCTCGTCACCAAAATCTTAACCCAACGCTTCCACCGCCCGTTGGCATTCTACCAAAATGTACCACCTTAAAACACCTTCAATAGGGAATGGCCTTGAAGTCTTTTCTTTACCAGCCACATCCCACCCCGCCCACCAACAAAACATGATCCCGACTAAATTATCCGATTTTCCAAAAGCTCGAACTTCCCCCACTCAACAAATAGCCATCATCAAAACAATAAAAAGATTCCCTAGGAACACAGAAACATAACCAAAAGACACAAAAGAACAACCAAGCAAAGATCTCACAACAAAAAATTTTAAAATAAACCCGTAAAAGAAAGAATTGGAAGAGAACCTCAGAAGATGGAAAAACCCTCCCATGGCTCCATGGATTGGGAAAATTAACATTGTAAAAAAAAAAAAAAAAAATTGATAGTTACGCAAAATCCCATAAAAAAATCAAAAACAAATACCAAAAAACTTATAGATAAACCAACAAAAATAAAAATCCCCAAGAGTTTCTGTCACAGGCTTGGAAACAAAAGTTCTTAAATAGTTCTTTGGAAAAACAAAAGGAACCCGAATAGCCAAAAACAACACAAAACCCTCCGAGTGAAAGAGCTACACTGGGGGGTATCTCTCATACCACAGACTTCAAGTATACTAACAGGCTAAGTCATAAAAAACAGCCTGGTACTAAGGCACACAAAAACAGACCTGTTGGACCAATGGAACAAAAACCGGAAATCCCAATCTGAGCACATACAATTTCATAGCACGCCTCTCATAGATTTGGACAAGGGGGCCCAAGAAAGCCACAATGGAGACAAAGAAAAACAGCATTCTTCAGCAAGTGGTGTTGGCAAAAAACTGGATCACCCACACTTGTACAGAAATGAAATTAAACAACCGCCTAACCATCTCCTCGTCCGCCCCTCCGCGACGTAAAAAGTCAACTCCAGGATGGATTAAAGACCTCAACGTGAACCCCCCAAATTCTGAAGGTGATAGAAAGAAAAAAAGTTGTGGCAGCAGACTCAAGACACATAGGCATAGGAAAAGACTTCCTAAATCAAACAAGCAGCTGCACAAGAATTTAAAGGTCGACCAATTGAACAAAGGGACCTCATCACCTCAAAAAGCTCCAAAAGCTCTGTACATCAAAAGAAACCAATCAAGTGACAGAGACAGTAAACATCCCCCAGGTGTGGAGGCAACCTTCCTGCAGATACCATCTGACAAAGCATTGATTTCCAGAATATAAACTATTTTATCAAAACACGAACACAAAAAAACGAGAAGACAAACAAATGACCCTCACCAAACAAATGGAGCAAAGACTGAATCAGAGACTTCACACAACGTGATGAATAGAGATGTCTGAGAAACACCTCAAGAAAACTGTTCAACATCACCTAATCATTACGGAAATGCAAATCAAAAACACCACTTTAAAAGATATCATTACTCCAATAAGAGACTGGGCTAAGGATAAGAAAAACAAATAATACCAAGTGCTGGGAGAGGTTGGGGAGTTTTTGTGTTTTTTTAACAAACATCATCTATCTTGCTGGTGGGAATGTAACTCGTACACGCCACTATGGAAAGCCAGTGTGGAGAACCCTTGGAAAACTGGAAATGAACTTGCCACCTGACCCAGCCATACCACTCCGGGTGCGATGTACCTTGCTTAAAACTTACTGCACCTAGAGATACATGGCACGGCATGGTTTATTGCGCTCTCTTCACAATAGCAAAGGAGTTGGAAACCAACCTAAATGCCCCTCAACCTGCGATGGATAGAGAAAATTGGTGGTACATATTACAAATGGAAGTTCGATGCAGCGCGTATAAGAAAGACGAATCACGAGCTTTGCAAGGAAAATGGCTGGAGCTAGAGGACATTCCATGCTGATGTTAAGCAGTAACACAGTCCGCAAGAAAAACAAACGACAATTGGTATCCCTCATCTGATGGATGCTAGTGCCATTACCCAGTTGTAAGTATTTCTTCTTCTCTCGTGTTCTCGCCCTGCTCGTTGGGTCCAACCTGAGCTTTTTTGACAAAAGCAGTTTGGGCTATGGCATTTGGGTGGAACAACAAAAACAACAACCAACAGAAAAGACTACTTGCAAATCAGCATCAAGAACGACTGAAACAGTGAATCTTCTGCTCAAACCAGTCAACTTCCCCATGGGAAAACATTGAGAAAAAGAATCAAGAGATAAAAGCATGTTTGGGCAGAAGCATGAGAGCTCCTAGCGTCGGGCGGTGGTGTAATGGGCGGGAACCCACAGTCTAGAATGTTAAAAAATAAATAAAATTAATTAACTTAATTAATTAATTAAATAAAACACAAGACATTTGTGTAATTTGTGTGGAATTTTGGTGGCTTTCTCATTATGTTGGACTGGGGTAGTACAACAACAACTTTCTACACTGGCGAGGGCTGAAGAACTGAGCCTTCTTTTTGCTTTCCTGGGGGGGTGGTCGGGGCTCTGCAGGCCAAGCCTGGCACTGAAAGCCAGAGGATTCCTGTAGAGCAGCTGGTATCTTAGTTCACATTGAAAGGCCACCTTAAGGATCTGGGACCTGGGCTCAGTCAAGGATGACCGGAGCAACAGCAATGTAGATTTCTTCACCAGCAGGGAACAAAGGGGGGGCAACAAACTAGACACTGAAAAGAAAGCAACACTACTTTCCATGGGCTGCTTTATATATGGACCGGCCCTAGGAGGTGCTGCCCACTCTGGAGGATGCTCTTTCCCTGTCAGTTAAACCTCCCTGGAAATGCCCTCACAGATTGTCCTGGGGTGGGATTCCATATCCAACCAAGTTGACAGCCAAGATCCATCACAGACACATAAGACTGAAAGCAGTGTAAGAATGGTCAAGAGGCTGGGGATGTGCCTTGTGGCTCAATGGTAAAGTACTTTCCCAGCATATGTGAGGCCCTAAGTAAGATCTCCAGCATTTGTGTGTGTGTGTGTGTGTGTGTGTGTGTGTGTGTGTGTGTGTTGGAGGGGGAGGTGCATGTTCATGAATAACACAGGCTCCACCTTGTTTCCTAAATCTGAGATTTCTCCATCTCGCTTCCATATGAAACCCAGCAGAATCAAAGAGTAGCCTAGATAAAGGATAAAGCATCTCTCCTGTATCACCCATGACTTAGTGGAACAGAAATGGCTGTAGCAGCCATGGAAAATGAGCACTGTGCCTGCACATTCTGACCTGTCAACGACCCCAAATAACGACAGCTCTTCCATCAACATGAGTCCTTAAAGTTCCTCAAGAAGAAGGCTGAGCTGCTGACAGAGACACGTGCCAGAGACTGCTGTACAGACAACAGATTCCTTAGCGTAAGGCCATTTTATATGAAGGTCTGTTAGATACTGCAGTCAGTATTACCCTGACAATTGCATCCATTTCACACATGAGCAAATGGGGGCCGGTGCTCTGCAAGCTCTCTCCACTTACCTATGATATTCCAGATGTTCTTCAGCTCTTCCTTTAAAAGTTTTGAAAGGCTTGAAAAAGTTCAGTTTTCTTTTACTTGTGATGTGTCATGGGGAACAATAAAGAGCGGAAGATCAGAGCATGACTAGAATTTTATTGATGACCCAAGGCAAAATAAAATTCAGCCTGCCTTTTTGCAGCAATATTAGATCTGCTGCTCTTTCAGCAGTAAAATCTTGTTTTGTCAGCAGCTACAGAGAGTAGATACGACTCAGAGGACACATAAAAGCCTACATGTAAGGTAACTAACTATTATGTTTAGAAAATCTCCTTTTTTCTTCTTTTGCAATATAAGTGCACTCTAAATTTTCATATTTTAAATAATCACAAAATAACTCCCAGAAGGTAGAACCTCAAAAAATGTTGCACACTATTTGTGTCCTAATCACATAACACAGAGGAATGGTATGCTGAAAAACCTAAGGACATTCAAATCACAAATGTTAACTATACAAACATTGCAGATCATTGAACATAGCATCTTCATTCTGTGGAAGAGGAAAGTGTGGCCCAGAAGAATTATAGGAACTGCACAGAGTTCCAGCAGGCCCAGAATTGTCTTCAGAGAGTTCAGGTTTCAGGTAACTTGCCTTCTAATGCTTTGGAAATATGCTTTCTTGTTTCTATGACATTGTGTTTTTTCTTTTAAAAGTTATTCTATATTATGGAGATTTATTATACAAAATTGAGCTGGCAAGTAAAACAGTTCTAAGTCCTACCAACAGCTGGTTCATAGATTGTACTCAACAAGTGATGGTTGCTTGGGGTTATAATTTTTGTATTTCATGAACTAGTTCAATAATTTTGCAATGGCCTAATAGTTCATAGTTCAAATGTTTAGAATTCTTATTTTTAAAAGTTTTGAAAGACAGATTAAAAGATAAATATGAATTGTTTCTCAGGATTAAACAACATAAACTAATACTTTTTTAACAAATGCAAAATAATTTTCTTTATGGCTGTGACAGAAGCTGAAGACCTAGGATTTATTCTCATTATAAAAGTAAATATATACTGAATAAACATGTGAAGTAACTGTTTTTAGGCACCAGACAATATAGACTGTTCTTTCAGAAAAGCAAAACCAGATAAGCCTTGTAATTGCTTCTGTGCTCTAGCCTTCCAACCTGCACCTTGAGAGACCAAACAAAGATTTCACTCTGTGGCAGGGAAAACAGAATAGAGAGACCAGGCAAACCAGAAAGCATTAGAACAACATTTACAAAGAGCTAAAATCCACAAACTGTGAACTTAGATTTTATATCTCATGAAATTTTGTTCAGAATGAAGAATAAATTTACAGAAATAAAACAGAGATAAAAAAAAAAATACCTTATCCTCAGTGTACCTGTAGCACCAGGCATGTTACAGAATGGGCTTCGGATTGAGGTTCCATGATCCCAGCTGTGAACATGGATCTACACCAGAAGTCAGCACCTTACAGAATGAGAGTCAAATGCAGAAGCTACCTATTATATTGATCATGAGTCAGTCTGATTTTCAAAAGCTTAAATGATTAGGGAGAAAAATATCATTTTTAAATTAGGTAAAATTTAGCTTAGTGAAAATTTTATTAAATAAAAAATATAACCTTCATAAATAAACTTTTATAGGAACATGATGCCCATTCAGTTTCTGTACATAGATAGAGCTCTGTGGAAATTATCTGTTCAAAGTAAATAACTTGCTACATTAACCCCGGTCAGGCTATGACATTAACACTCATGACACTATCCAGACACACAGCCCTCTTTTCTTCACTGATTCACTGACAGTGTTGTGCTACATCTTTTTTTTTTAATGTGTTTGTTTAGTATTTTGGATGGAGAGTGTTTTTGTCTTGTTTCCTGTTTTTAAATTTTTCTTTTGACAGTGCTGGGAATCAATTCCAGTACTCTACCGCTGAGCCATACCCTAGGTCCAAATTCTCAATTTTGTTTGAATATGAAAGGCTTCTGGTAATGAAATTCAGCCCTGCATTGACACTGTTCTTAGATACCAGGATCAAAGTCAGAGGTATCAAAGAGGTATTAGTTACCCAGATATTGATACATGATTGGTAACAGATCTAGATAACCAAAAAAATAAGAGAGAGAATAAAGATAGCTACGAAACACACACACACACACACACACACACACACACACGGAGGGAGAGAGAGAGAAAGAGAGAGAGAGAGAGAGAGAGAGAGAGAGAGAGAGAGGCACAGAACTGGATAGACCAATCTAAACAATGGCATAAAGGAAAACATTATCGGAGCAATGATTAAATCAAAGCTGATCAAAGCTCACAAGGCCTAATGATAGAGCAGGTAGCAGAGAGGGTGGGAGGTACTAACAGCTGCTAAGAAATGACAATTAAGTCAAGAAAATAATTTTTTAAATTATTTTATTTAATATTTTTATTTTATGTATATGAGCATATTGTCTGCATATCTGTAAGTGTACCCATGTCCTGCAATGCCCAAGCAGGTCAGAAGAGGGTGCTGGATCCCTGGAACTGGACTTAACATGGTTAGCCACCATGTGCTTACTGGAAACTGAACCTATATCCTCTGCAAGAGCAGCCAGTGTTCACTGCCCTTACCCACTGAGCCATCTCTCCAGCACCCTAAAATAACTTTTGCAAATCAGGTCCCACACTCATTAATTTACACAGAGCTAAAGATGCAAAACGGAAAGTTGGTTTCATGGAATACCAGCTAGAACCACAGGTCAGAAACCAGACCTAGAGTTATGAAAGATGGTATAAACCCACCCAGGGTCATTCATTTCAGCAAGTGGAATTCAGACAAATTGAGTTGGCTAATACCCTCAAAAGCATATTTGCTGAGATCCCACCCTGAGGATGCAAAGATAGTCATAAGCTGATCCATGTGTGCTTTGGGGCACACGAAGCTTCACTGGAATGGGAGGCAGCCTAACAGGAGGAAGAGCACCAAGATGGACTTGAAGCTGATCCAGGATCCTACTTGGTTGTCCTGCAGCACAAGCGAGGCCAAGAAAAGGAAAGTAAGCCTTTGAACATGTTCAGCAACCACAGTTAAGGTAGATGATGTGAGAACCAAACCATTTCTATGATGGAGACGAGGCTTTTCAGTGCTTTAAAGAATCATTAATTTTTATACCGTTTTAAGATTCAAGCATACCAATATAACAGGAGTGCTAATCACCAGATGCCAAACCAGAACTGCTGAAAAAATTGTATGAAAGCAAAAATGATAGACTGATAGTCAAGATACCCTTTGAAATAAGCATTGAATACACAAAAGGCCATTTCCATTGCTACAGAGCTAGCACATCGTAACAGCTATTTATAAATGAAATATTTTATGAAATGAAATTTTCTACTCCTTTTTAACAATGAAAATCATTTAAAATGTTATCTCCAGATTTCATTTAAAAAATATTTTCACAAAACTTCT
Organism: Rhizomys pruinosus; assembly: GCA_009823505.1. Lineage (NCBI taxonomy): Eukaryota > Metazoa > Chordata > Mammalia > Rodentia > Spalacidae > Rhizomys > Rhizomys pruinosus. The sequence continues at coordinate 136,822 of VZQC01008587.1, read as the reverse complement.
AATTTTCCAAACTGGAAATCTCTGGAAAGAAAGTAAACAAAATTGGGCTCTGGGACCAGTAAAAGCAAGCAGGCCTCTTATTTGCTGCTGAGAATGATGTGTGCAGGAGTGACAGGTGTACCAGGCCCTGAACCCCACCCAGTCCTACCTATGCTACCCTCACTTCTGGGGAATGCTGGCTTTGGTGCAAAGCCATCATCCCAAGCCCAAGGAACAGACAGAATATGAGCTTCAATTTTAAGTCTATTAACTGATTTTATGCCCCTTTCTTGTGTTTCTCCCACTCTGCTCTCCTGGATTTTTCTCTACTCTCCTCTTCCCTAAGTTGGTCCCTCTAACCACCATTGGCAACATGGGCATCACTACTGGATCTCTTGCTAAAAGCTGGATTCTGCCCCCTGATCCAGCATTTGATTCTGAAGTTCTATGCATATCCCCTTTCCATGTGCATCACGGTACACATTGACCAGAGTCTGAGTGTGTCTATTGTCTCTTCCAGCATCCAAGTACTTCCACCCCATAGTCACACTTAACCACCCAATAGCTATTCACTAGTTCCCCTCCATATCCCAAGGGGATGCACCCAAGCCTCATCTACAGAGAAGATCCCTCTAAAATACTGTGGATCCATTCTTCCAAAGTGGCAAGAGAGCACTCTCTAAATGCATCCTCCTCATAAGAGTAACAATATTACATGCAACTGGTTTTAATATCCTGGTCCTAATCCATGGACTATGAGGGAAAGTTGTTAAAACTAACATGTCTTTGATTTCCCAACCTCCCAAGTATATAGATTAGGGAAAGAGGGTCCATAGAAGAGAGTCTGAGAATGGTGTCTCCTCTATAAACTGTTCCTGAGCAAGCATTTGTGAGCATGCCAAGGAGAAGCAAGCTCCTTACACAGGGAAATGGAAACCACACACATCCAATGATGAGTTACACAGTTGCATCTCCATTGTTCCCATCAGGTGAAGACACTGAGCTAGGTCATCTCTGAGGCCTCCTCAAGCCCTACACATCTGGATAGTCTGTGAAGAGGGACTCCATCTAAATGGACATTTAATGTTCAACATACAAAAGCTTCCTGACGATGGGGCATAACTTTAGAGTGCTAATAAGCATTTGCCATGGCTAAAGCACAAAATTTTTAAAGGAAGATGAAAGGCAGATATTTAAGAATCGAGAAGCCATACTTAAAAGTTAACAATTTGTAGAATATGTATGAGGGCTGTGTCCCCAAAGCACTTAGCGAACTCAAATTCGTAGCTACTTATTTATCAGCCTGTTTCCAATGCCCGAAGCATGACCGAGATTGTGAGTGCAGTATTTTACAGGAATGTATCATCAATATCATTCAAAAAATGATGTCACTGAATAAGAAATTAAAAGAATTGTCTCATCATTTTGCAATCTATGGCCATAAAGGCAACCAGACAAAACCTATATGAAAGGAAGCCACAACATGCCATCTCCCTGGTTACAACTGAATGGCCCATTTGTGTTTTTAAGAATATAATTCTCCTTTACAAAAAGTCTTAATAGTTATGAATGGCTTGTTTTCAATATAAATACTTAATGTGTTTTTCTATCAGATTAGTTCATTGTGGAATAATGTACATCAATTTCATGCATAATTTGCTCTTTTATAGCTGAAACATCAAATAGAAACATTACCACTAAATGTTGATCTGTGAAGCAAAAAAAAGTCATTTTTTAAAATTCGAAATCAGACCCATGTTTACTGAGCCAGCGAGAGCTGAGAATTCTGTAGAGACATCACACTGTTTTCCTAAGGAGACGTTTCTTCCCAATGTAGCGTTCCACTCCTGCTGACTGGTTGCTGTTTAAGGCTCAATTTTTAGGCACAGAAGATTATCATTTCCTTTGTAAAAGCAGAGATTGTACTTGATCACAGAGCTTGGCAAATTCTGATATAGCCCAGGAGCTAAGAATGATTTTTGCATTTTTAAGTACGTGACCAAAAATATAAAAAGAATAAATGTGTTTCAAGTCAGGAGAAACTGGTATGAAATTGCCATTCTGATATAAATAAGATAGTGAATAAGGCTTGGGACACAGAAAACTCATCAGAATTTTCCATGTTGCCTATGACTGCTTTCCTGCTGAAAAGCTGCAGCAAGTGTCAGAACATGTGAGCTATGGTTACCATCTGGCCATTTAGACTGCCAGCATGCCAACTCAGCCATACTGTATTTAAGAAATCAACTTTGTGCCCCATAATAGAGAGGCAGTATACTACCCAGCAAAGACAATTCCTTGTTTCTCATATTTTCATGACAGAAAAAGTTGGGGAAGAAATGAAAACTCAAAACTAAGCTTTGGCTTTAAACAATTGAATTTCTCAAAAAAATCACCTTTTCATTCTAGAACTTATCACCTTCTCCAGGCTCAGTCACTTGCTCAACACCAAGGTCTCTGATTTCTTCTCTGTCACTTGCCTTGCATGGAGCCACCACCCTAATCATGCTAACATAATCCTCAATGTTGTCTTGGTATCAAACTCAAACGGATTTTTTTTCACTTAATTTTACAGTGAATTTTTATTTTTCATTCTTTTGTCTGTTTCATTAAAATATGATCCCAATGTGGGAGGAGTCTGTAGTCATTCTGTTTGTGGTCCTACAACACTTTTTAAGAAATATTTATTACAGTTAGCACCAAATATCTTTCTATATGGAAAATGCTTAACAAATATGGAATGAGGGGGTAGGTTGAAAAGAAGTGACTGAATAAGTAAGTTTCTGATGGCTGCTACCGAAGTCTTACCTGTGGCTGCAACACTCCATCTCAGCTCTTCTATTTATATAATCCCCTCCTGTGAGTGTGTGTGTGTGTGTGTATGTGTGTGTGAGAGAGAGAGAGAGAGAGAGAGAGAGAGAGAGAGAGAGAGAATGTGTACTCCTGATATAATTGGATTAAAAAATTTAGGTCATTTCAAAACCCTTAATTTCATCTACAAATGTCCCTTTTACAAATTTGGTCACATTCACAGGTTCCAGGAATAAAAACAAAGATATATTTTTGAGGACTCCATTAAGTCCTCTGTACTTACCCCAGAATACCAGGGCATATATCATCTCCCCTGCCACTTCTCAAATAAGAAAACACTAGTAATACCACAAAAGATCAGTATGTGAAGCTAGGTCAATCTAGGTTCAAGTATATTCCCTTAACGAGTACAGCATTTTACTGACAAGAGTCACTTTCTAAATTACCCAAACTGCAAGCTAAATATATTTATTTCCCAAGTCACCACAAGATCCCTCCAAACCCTCTACCTGCTTATAGATCCACTCAGTGTTCAGAAATAGAGGCTATGTCACAGGTCACCAGAAAATCCCCAGTTACCTTGGGGGTTAATCAGACACATTCTCTAAAATTAACTTCTTGCTTCTCTTAAATGTATTTTGTTCTGTGCTGCCTAAGTTTCACTGAAAGCTGAATTTCCTCCTCAGAAACACAGACACTGTGTGTAAGATGCTGTGGGGTTATCTCCTTTTTACTTTCCTCTGGCAATCGTAAAAGTATAATTTTTTTAAAGTTGGGATGCAAATGGTACTAGAATATCTCTTGCAACTTGAAATCAGACCAATATGGAAGCACCAGGGTCACTTGCACCAGGCCTGTCAGGTGCACGAGAGGACACAAGCGAGCGGTGACTGTGTTTCCCCATTCCTTTTGGGGTTACCTGGTTTAAGATTCAGAGTCAGTTCCTTGTAAAAATTGCCCTCCCAGTGGCTTGAGAAAATTAGTGCACTTCTAATGCAGACAATTTGGCCCTTTCTGCAGCTGGATCAGAATGATTACAGACCATGCTGAGTCAAAGGAAAAATACAGCCAAAGGAATGAAAAGGTTGAAAGCCAACCACCTAGAAACTTATGTCAGTGTTTATGCTTAGACTCCTCGGCAAACAAATATCACACTTTAATACAGAAGCACAGGAAAGAAAATCCTTTAACTCGTGAGCCTGTGGAAAGCAGAATGAAAAAGTAGCTTTTCCATATGAGTCAAAGCCTACCCTTCAACTGGGTGAAGAATGAAAAGGCTTTTATGCTAGGTCTCTTACTTCTTGTGGAACGTCCTGACGGACATTATGAACAGAACACTAACAATGACTGAGCAACTTCTTCCCTCCTGGTTGTTCATGATAATTGCATCACGTTAGTGTTCTCAGCCAGCCTTGAAAGGAGGCAAAAGGCACTGTTTTTTTAATTGAAGAAATTGAGGCTTGGAAGACCTCAACATCTTTCCAAAGTTCATTCAGTTGATTTGCAATGACATAGGGAATGCAGAACAGAATCCCAAATACCAACTTATCTAAACTAAGTTCTTTCCCCTGCTCCTGCCAGGAGATATAAACTTGTGCTTTTAAAATAATGACACACTAAATCTGCAATCAAGTCATTATAGCATTCTGGGATGTCTGCAAGTGGCATGTTGTTCTTACTAAGGACAACTAGGATATATGACATTGTCTCCTTCCATTTTGCCCAGCCAGCAGACAGACTGTCAAATACCAACTGCTGTGATCTGCTAAGCAAGGTCAACTGCTTGATTTCTATGAATAATTGGATGCCATTAATAATGGTCAGCTCCAGGATACAGGAAATTGGTCAAGTGTGGTAACTGTATTTTGAATTCCAGCGGATTATTTCCTAGGGAGGGGAAAGACACTGTATGAGTTATAGTTTTTCTGTGTACAATAGAGATAATTGCTTCCCTAGAGGTGAAGGGGACAAGCCAAGGGCTCTCTTATCTAGTAAAAAACACAGAGGTCAAGTTTTACAAGTTATGGCTAATGCTGAGGAACCAGATCATTGCCACAAGTCTTTAATAGTTAGCTTTCTAGTCCCTCATTCAGATGGCCTTACAGCTCCATTGGTTCATCTCTATCCAACCTTTGAAACACCAATAAGTCAGACCAATGTCTAATGAGGAAATGTACAGTAATTTATGTCAGTCTGAAAATGTCAAGCATACATCCTTTGCTTTTTAAATATATTTGATGTGCACTGTGAATTAAAGAATGTAAATACTAAATAATTATACAACACATTATCTGTTTAAAAACACTTTAAAACTAAAAGCATTTTTAACATCTTCCAAAAATAAGAAATTTTAAAAATTATAAACAGTTACATTTATAATTATATAAAAAAGAGAGATTAAAAGTGATTTATACATTAGAATGTATAAGGAATGTCTTTGTGGCCTTGGATTAGGGAATAGTTTATTGGATGGGGCAATCAGACAGGTCAAAAAAAAAAAAGATGTAAAGTGAACTACATCAAAATAAAAAAAAAACATTTGCTACAAATGAGACCATCAAGAAAGTGAAAAGGGCTCAGGTTCGAGCACTGGCTGCTCTTCCAGCAAACCAGGATTCAGTTCTCCGCACCCTCACAGCAGCTAATCCATCCTTATCTCCAGTTCCAGGGAATCCTATCCCTTCTCTGGCCTCTTCGAGTATTACAAGCATGCAGTGTGTATACATGTAGGCAAAACGCTCATACATAAAATTAAAATCTTATTAAAAATAAAATCAAAAGACAACTCACAAAATAGAAGAAAATGTTTGCAAATTACATGTGCAATTGTCAACTCAAAACCACATCTCTTTCTTCAAAGGGAATAAGAGAATTTATTTTGGAGATAAGTACTAGTAGTTATGGCCTGGGAACACAGATTCAGGTTACCCCAAATTCCACATTCCAATGCGGCAGTATTTTAATGAAACTTTTATAGTAACTAAACAAATGAAGTCATAAATCAAGGCACATTTCAAATACATTGGTGGAAACACTAAGTAGGCAAGTTACTACAAACTGAGGAAATCTTACCCCTGGCCTCAGACACTATCCAATTCTTGGCCTTTGGGTTGGTGGACATTAGTGATCTGTTCGCACATGCCAAAAGATTTACTTAATGGTCACAAAGATACAAGATACTATGTCAAAAAGTTGGATGATAAATGGCTATCAAGGAGGCCAAAGATAAATTGTAATTAAGCTCTGAACTTTGAAAATTCCAATCTCTCCACGATCATTGAAACTCTTATCAGCCAATCAGCCTTGCAGAAATTTCAATGTCAGGTATGGTTCCTCCTAGGAACTTTCATTCACATAATGAAAGATGTTTGGCTCAATATAAGTAGCCAGCAAACAGAAAATCCAAATACTGTTCACTCATGGTATCAATAAACTGTGTGCATATTCCTGTAATAGAGTATTATCTACCCACAAAAAGGAATAAAATACAGCTAGATACTACATGTTTGATGCATGAAAACATGCCAAATGAAAACCATCCTGTCACCAAAGGTCACATAGTGTGTGATTCTATTTCTGTAATGTCCAGAAGCAAATGCCTAGAGGATTAGATTTGGGCTTGCTTAAAATTGCAACTGTAGACAGGAGAAAGTTAAAATTAGGTGCTAAGGCAGACAGTGCTTCTTTTAAGAGAAATGAAACTGTGATGCAATTAGATTATGGTGATTGGTGCACACACCTCTGCAAACATACCAAACAATATTTAATTATATATTTTAAATAAGAGAATTATATTCCATGCGAATTATGTTTCAAATTTTTAGTTATTAAATAATATCAAATACAAGCAAAAGCAGCATTAGGTATTGTTTTCTTCCTTAATGAAAAAAAATCATATTTTCAGAATCCATGTCCAGGAGAGAAGCAACCTTCTGAAGGCCTTACCAGTGACAAGGCAAGTTCCCTTGGACTTCTACTTGAAGAGTTTCCTCAGTCCAGTGGTTTCATAAATTTATTAGTTTTTGCAGTCTGATTATTTAATATTGTTGTCTTTTCTTCTCACGGATAGAAGACTTATTGATGCATTTTAAGAGATATGTTCAAAAAGTTGACATAAACAGAGGACACGGTAACTATAGGGAGTCAGTGATACCAGCCTTGCAGAGGACTGTGTTTCTAGAAAACAGTAAAGAGCTACTAAAGCATCCCAGAATGTGGACAAGGTCTAGGTAGGTCTCTGAAAAGAATATTACATGGAAGTTCACATGGCTTTAAGGCATGAGAAAAATCATATAAGTTGGTGATAGTCTGTAGTTAAAGGTGACGGCCAAGAATCTTGGTGCCCCAGTCCTTAAATATGACTCATTTGCTAAGCAGTAAAAATAAACAATAACAGAGGCCTTTGTCTCCTCCTGTTAAAACCAATGCCTTTCCCCAGTAGAGTATATCCATTTTCCTTGTTAGGTAATAATATTCTATTTGTTCTTTGAAGATTTCATACATGGATGTAATGCATTTTATCACATTCATCCCCCATTAATGTCTTCCAACTCCTCCCAGGACCCTCCAATTCATCTCCTTCTATACTTCCTATCATTATTTTTTATTAAATTTTTTTTATTTTTTTATTTATTTTTTATGTGTATGAATGTACTGTCTGCATGTAGGTCTGTGCACCCATGTCGTGCAAAGCCGCAGAGATCAGAAGAGGGCATTGGATTCCCCTGGGACTGGAGTCAAAGACGGTTCTCAGCTGCCATGTGGGTGCTGGGGATCAAACCTGGGTCCTTTGCAAGAGCAGTCGGTGCTCTTAACCACTAGGCCATCTCTCCAGCCCATCTATCATTATTATTTTAAGCACCTATTCTTTTTAAAAATTTTTATTGAATTTTTGTTTATTTCATACATAACATCTCAATCCATCTTAATCACCCTTATACCCCTTCTCCACTGGACCCTCCCACAGTAATCACCTTTATACCCCTTCTCCACTGGACCCTCCCACAGTAATCACCTTTATACCCCTTCTCCACTGGACCCTCCCACAGCCCCCCACTGGAATGCATACATTTCCCTGATTAGTGTTAAGGCCTATTGTGCCAAATTAATCTCCTCAGCCATTCCTCAGTGCAAAATTCTTCCACTGAGCTCTAGACAGCCCATTCAGAGTTCTTTACTTTAAGAAGACCAGTTCTTCCTCACCCAACAGTAATAAGCTTCCAATATTTCTTCAGCTAAGATTGTGTTCTGCTGCCCAGTTCCCCAGTTCCATGCTGGCTTTCTGTCTGGCTGAGTTTGCAGGGGCTTGTGCATGTTGACATCATTGCTGTAGGTTCATATGAGCAGGGTCCCAGGCGCTTATAGAATTCTATTTCCAAATGATTAGTCATCACCTCCATGGCTCTTAAAATCTTCCCAACCGTCTTCTGCAATGGTCCCTGAACCCTGGGTGAATGAAGCTTAAAATCCTGCAGACTCCTAATCTCCACAGTCTAGCCATTTATGATCTTTTGAACTCCCCATACCCTGTTGCATGAGAGAGCATCCTTAATGAGAGTTAAAAGATCAAAGAGTCCTCTTGGCCTCTTGTTCTATGTTGCATAACTGTCCCTTGGTTACAGAGGTTGCACTACAGATGTGCCACTTTGGCTTGGGCAATTCACAGACAATGTCTATGCATGACCAGTTGTGGTACTCTGTAATTGTCTCCATCTGGAGCAAAAGAAGTTTTTTGATGAGTGGTGTCTGGGATATTTGTCTTTATATATAAGTATACATATTTTAGCCTTAGTAAGAAGTTATATTAACCTATGGATATAAGGGCCTTGGGAATTTCTCTAAAATCTTTGACCTCTCCAGCCATGTGTATTTGGCTATGTTTACAATACCACATGTGAGTTTTCTCCCATTGAGTGTTCTTTAAGTCCAATTAAGTAGCCATTGATTGCCCCCAAGATAAAAGTGGCACTGCTGCACCAGTGTCATATGCTATGCTGGACTTTGATGTGGATATTTGGTCTTAAGATGGTGTTGTCTCATTGGTTGCTGTTCTTCTTTAGAAGGTTGTACAGTGTTCTAGATCCATAGATATGAGCGCCACACCTCAGGGAAGGTGGCTTCCAGGTCAGTCCCAGCTCCCATTGCTCCAAATCTGGTCTCCAAAGATTTCATGTCATTATTATTGTTATTGTTATTATTAATATTGCTGTTATTGTTATTACTAGTATTAGCCCCCTGAGTCCAATTAGTGCTGATCCACATGGATGCTGGGCCATCTACTGGGTCAGGGGCAGCCTACCACACTCCCACAGAAAAGTGGCTCTCCCTCTTCCCTCAGCAGCCTTCAGTTGTCCATTTGTGCCTCAGCTACAAGTGGGTCCTTGGGAGTCTCTCCTCTATCCATGATGCCATTTGGACTGGCTTGATCTTGTGTAGGTCTTATGCAGGCAACCACAGCTGAAGTGAGTTGATACATGACTCAGCTATGTCATATTCAGAAGACAGCATTTCCCAGCTCTCCTTGCCATCTTCCAGCTCCTATATTCTTTCTGCCCCTCTTCCATGATTGCAAACTCCCATTTTCTTCAAAAACCACTTTAAATCCCACATAAGGCAGTTAAAAGAAGAGGAGAAAGCAGTCTTATATCAACTTCAATGTTCACAAAGTCTTCAAGAAACTCATGAAAAGCAGATGATGCCTGAGACCCATGGCTTGCTCAGCCGCACGATGGGGAAGGTGATCACCGCCTGCCTGAGAGAAATGAGTACAAGTATAGCCTGAGCCCAAGTAAGAAGGGGAGCGGAAAATATAATGTGTATGCATGTGATTTGCATATGGTCTGTGTCATATATATGTATATATGTGTGTATGTGATATGTATGTGATGAGTTGGATATGTATATTATGCATATGGTGTGAGTGTGTGAGTGTGTGTGTGTGTGTGTGTGTGTGTGTGTTGTGTGTGTGGTGTGTTGGGAACAGGAGTGGGAACAGTTTAGGGAGAGCTCAGCTGAACACCAGGGCCCAGGAGCATTTTAACTGGATCCAGAACAACAGAGAAAAGACAGGAGTCTCCTTGTGTTTAAAGAAGAAACATGCAGATAATGAATGATGGGGAGGTATGTTTTGTTCTCCCTGCTGCGATCCCCAGGCTTTAAAAAAAGCAGGTGAGACAGGTAAGCAACGTCGCAGGGACTTCGTCAGACCAAATCGCTAAGTTGTGCTCTCAGAGACTATTCAGGGGAATCGACGCTATTCTCCGTTCGCGGTCGCTCATGCGATATTTAGTAAAAATAAACAAAAATTAAAAAATCAGTTTGGCTTAGGCCATTTCTTTATTGACATTGATCAACCCTATTGCTTTCATTGTCTTATACCTCTAGTTGGGTCATTTTTATTTCTCTTTTTATTTCATAAACGAAAAAATGTATCATGAAGAGAGCACTACCAAGCCCTGAAGACAGAGTAAATTAGAAGCAACCTTCTTCTTGCCATCTTTTCCAGAACTACAAATCTGCTGTGTGTCAAGAGTGGGAAGGTGAGAGAGGAGGTCGATAGCTCATAGAATCCCATGTTTTATTCATCTCTCCAGAAAGCTGTGGATATTAACTAATTGCCCAACTTGGTGCATCCCTGCAGGATAAAGAAGGGTAATCCAGCTGTGTCCCACTTTAAGGAAAACTGAGTCAAAAATGAATTATGAAATGAATCAGAAGCCATGTTTAGAGAAGGGTTCACCATAAGGTTGTATTTTAAGTGCTCCCCTAGTGCACATAAAACATTACTTCAGTTATAAAATGACTCATTCTTTTATAAAATCCAATCATTAAAACATCTAAGTTTGTAAAAGCAGGTGCATTGGGGGTTTAGTTGTTAAATTCATTAAAAAAAGATTTCTTTAAATAGCACAATGCTTCTGTATTCCACCTCCTAGTGCTAAAAATATGAGTTGGTTTGCCAGCAATTGATTAAATGTAAACTCAGGAAATATGACTATTGTCAGAGCTAAATATGCCTGTGTTTATCTCTCTTGTTTCTGTGGGTAAATGGGAAAATTGAAGATCTGAGAAAGTAAGTATTCTCGATTAAGGTTTATGATTAAGTTCTCATACTCTCTTTTCTGTAATATATCTCTCTATAATACTAACACACGCTAATGAACAAAGCAGAGAAACATGGGACTAAATGGATAACTCCAAAATTGGTTCATCTTGGATTTTGATTACATTTTTTGTTTGAGAAGTATGTCTCAAATTTTTCAAAAGCAGGCATTGGAAATCTAATTTTTATGCATGTAAGTTGAAGTTGTGTAATATGTAGAAAGAGAAGGAAACACAGGAGAGTAGGTCTGCCAAATGTGCTATAATCTAAGGGCAGTTCTCGATATCCCATAATGTTAGCCTATCAAGACAAAATGAAATAAAAACTTTTATAGCAGGATATTATGCTTTTCAAATAAATAAACAGAACCCCCAAAGATATCTGTGCCTTCAGAATTCCTCTGTACAGCTTGTAACTGACTTCTTTTTTCAAAGCCAATTTTTATTGAACCTTTGTGCATTTCACACAAAATTTCCAATCAAATTTAGATCCATGCCCTCTTCCTTGCCCCTCCCACCCCACCAGTGCTCATGCATTCTGCCAAACATATTGTCATCTTTCTCTCAGTCTCTTGCACTAGCATCCATAGATGAGGGATGCATCACTAATAATTAAGGAAATACAAATTAAAACCACTTTAAGATATCATCTCACTCTGTATATGTTGCTAGGATCAAGAAAACAAATGATACCAAATGCTGCAGAGGTTGTGGGAAAGGGAACACTCATCCACTGTCTGTTGTGACTGTTAACTCTACAACCACTATAGAAAGCCAGTGTGTGAGAACCTTAAAAGACTCAAAAGAGCTTACCACCTGACCGATCCATACCACTCCTGGGTATAACAACAAGATTCATACTAGCACAGAAAATCATGCACAGCCATGTTTTTTGCAGCTCTCTTCACTCAAGATCAAAGGACCTCAGTGGTGAAACAATAGCTCTGAAGGTTATACAAGAGAAACATTGGCAGCAACCTGCAAAACATAGGTGTAGGAAAAAGCTTTCTAAACAGCAGCTGTGCAGGAAAAAGGCCAACAATTGACAAGTTGGGATTTCATTAAAACTGAAAAGCTTCTGTACAGGTGAAAGAAACAATCAAGGAAGTGAAAGGAAACCCACAGAGTGGGAGGAAACCATTCACCAGTGATACATCTGACAGGAGCAATTAACATCCGAAATATATAAGCTACTGAATATAACAAAGAAGAAAAGAAATGAACCCACTCAAGAGATGGAGCAAGAGCTGAACAGAGACTTCACAAGTAATTAAATAAATAAGGTTGAGAAACAAATTAAAAAGTGTTCACCATTGCTATATTAAGGAAAGGCAAATTAAAACCACTCAAGATATCATCTAACTGAATAAGACTGGCTAAGATCAAGAAAATCAAAAGACAAATCAAAATGCTGGAGAGGTTGGGTGGGAAAGAGGAACACTCATCCACTGCTGGTGGAATGTAAACTCATACAACCATATGGGAAAGTAGTGGAGAACCCTTAAAATACTCAGTCTACCACCTGACCCAGTCATACCACTCCTGGGTATATATCCACAAAACTCATCCTACTGCAAGGAACATGCACATCTATATTTATTGCGCTGTCTTCCACAATGCAAGAGCTGGAACCAACCCAAGTACCCCTCAACTGACCAGTGGATAGAGAAAAAGTGGTACATCTACACAATTGGAGATTCTATGCAGCAGTCATAGAAAGATGAATGTCATGAACTTGCAGGTAAATGGATGGAACTTGAAGCCATTATGCCAAGTGAAGTAACACAGTCCCAGTAACTGACTTTTTAAAAAATATTTATTTATTAATTTTATGTGTGTGAGTGTCTTTCCTGTGTGTAAGCACACCCATGTTATGTAATGCTCGTGGAGGTCAGAGAAGGCATTGGTTCCCCCCCTGGAACTGGAGTTCTACATCATGTGGGTGCACTCTTGCTCTTAGAGGCAACTCATAGTAATAGACTGGTGTTCTCTAGTCCTGCTGACCCCAGCTACCTTGTAGCCCTGTCATGGCTGGCTCCTGTTGTCAGCTTGACACACCTGGGAAGACAGAACCTCAGACTCAGGTAATTCCCTTTATCAGACTGGTCTGTGGGCCTGTCTGTGAAGCATTTTCCTGATTGTTGAGTGGTGCGGGAAGACACAGCCCACCATGGAGTTTTGTAGGTGGTCTTAAGTTGTATATGAAAGCGACTGAACACGGGCCTGAGGAGCAATATGGGAAGCAGCCTTCTTCTCCAGTCTCTGCTTTGGTTCCTGCCCTCACTGCCCCCAGTGTTGGACTGTGACCTTGGAGTTGTAAGCTGAAGTCAACCATTCCTTATAAAGTTGGTTCGGGTCAGTATTTTATTACAGCAACAGAAAACCAAACTATAACAATCCCTCTAGGAGACCATGCTCAAGGTGGCTTGGAAATTGTACAAGTATCTTCATCTCCCAAAACAAATTTTAAAATATGAACTTCACATGAGCAGCATACACTATAAGTGTATTATTAATTATGGATTGTTAGGAATCTAAACTTGAATTTGTGGCAAGAGCACTGTGGGTTCTGACAGAAGAACAGAAATGTATCCAACTTTCAACTGCATATATGACCAGTGTTCCAGATGCCAACAGAAAACTGAGTTTTACATAGAATTTGAATCTTGACTAAGAACTTTATCTTATTAAATTATGCCCTTGTTAATAATCAAGTCCAACAATACCAGGTAAAAGGAACTATAATTCTTGATAAAATGGGAGCATAGGACTAAATCACAGAAGGGAATAAAATTGCTTCGAACAATCTACTTAAAGATTCCATTAAGTAATGCTGGTTCATTTTGAATCTTGAATGGAGCTACATGAGTTCCACATGAATTGGAATGATTAAAAACAATGCTCTCAGACAATAAGCATTAAATCAGGCTATGCTTGTGGAAAACAGATAAGGGAGCTTTTGACAAAACCAAAACACTGAGACTGAATATACGTATTGAGTATTCCAGGAGACAGAGGCTATGGTCGAATGGAGATTTGCAAAAAAACAAACCAGTGCTATGAATAGGAATAGCCATGCATGTAATTTTTGTCAAGACAAATTAGCTGATTAAAGCTGTTAGATATTGTGATATTGCAAAATGGTGAGCTGGTGAAAAAATTCACTAAGTTCCAGTGAATAATAAAACTGAAAATGAACAGAGATTACAACATCATGTCACAAAATAGAGCTGAGAATAGTAGTACGCTTTGTGGCCACAGTACCTTCTATTGTAGCAGCTTGGATCAGTTCACAAAAATCACTGAATCATAACTTTTATGGTTGAAGTGGCTAAAAAGACAATCCAGTCCAAACACGTATTCAAGTCTTCTGTCTCCTGTAAAACATCATATGCATACAGTCAACCTACATAAGCCTTCCAGGAATCTCATTTCCTGCTGACTGAAACATTCTAGATCTATAAGGAGAGTTCAGAGGATTCAAACCTGCCATTCCCTTTGCATTGATGCACACAGCAAAATTACTCATCAGACAAAACTTTTAGTATGACAAGAACAAAGACAAGACTGCAAAGATGTCCTAGGACACAGACTGGAAGTGGCAACTGATTTTGCAGATGTTAGAAACATTTGAATCAGTTTGCTGAATATCAGGAGTAAGAGCTGAGAGAAAGTAAAACCATTCTAGGGAGACTCGGCAACTGTAAAACTTCTAGAGGAGGATTATAGAGTACACATCTTAGGGTTTAAAACCATACATGGAAAAGCCAGGCTTTCAGAACCTTTCCTCCATCCTGTGCAATTCAATATTTATCCCACCCAACTGAAGCTTCCAATATCCATATGCTGAACAATGACTAACCATATATACAGTTGTGGTTGTGGACCCCTAAGTTTATAATGGAATTGAAAAACTCCCATAGCCTAGTGATTCTGTAACTCTGATAACATCACAAGTGATGGTGACTGTTTTGTCCCAGTTATATGAGGGATAGCTTATGCAACTACATACAGGACAAACACCTAGTATGATAATAAGTGACTACATCACTGGTGTCATGTATTTACTATACCTTTATTGTTAATTGGTAATGTTCTTTTGGTAAAATGTTGAGTGTAAAACATACCGTATTTATCAACAACAGCTCCTAATATATCTTTTATTTGCTATATATCCTTTCTTTCGTGTGTGTGTGTGTGTGTGTGTGTGTGTGTGTGTTGTATGTGCATATATCTGCACATGTGTGGAGGTCAAAAGAGGACATCACTGCCCACCATATTCCTTTGAGATAAGATAGTTTATTGAACCAGGAGCTAGGCTGGCAGCCAGCAAGCCCCAGACAGCTATCTTATCTCTGTCTCCTTCCCCACCACCACCCCAGTGTGAAGCCATGCTTAGCTTTTCACGTGGGTGCTAGGGGTTTGAGCTCAGGTCTTCATGCTTAGCTAGCAAACAGTCCCAGCTGCTGAGCCATCTTCCCAGCCTGTTCATTATATCTCACGATTACATCCTTTTCTCTTGTGCTTGTTGCTCTGGTGCTGCTTTGGTCTTCAAGGCCCTAGGAGCACTAGGCCATTTTGTACATGGATGTATAAATGTGCAGGCAAATACACCCCCAAGATGGAGAGTAGACTATTCCCTCTAAATTTCTGCATGAAATTGCTAAATAACATATTTCTCGGAATGTGACCTGTTGTTAAGGGATTCCAATTATACACAAAACTGTGCTGGATACTTACTTTGTATCAAGTAGTGTTCCAGGAATTGTGGCTTTGGCAGTGAACTAAATAACTAAAGTAAGATAGGACGGGAGAAAAAAATTAAGTATGGATGGGGGTCAAAGGCAGGCCAGAGCCTGGAAGGGTATGTAGAAAGGAAAGATGTGAGAAGATGCTTGGTAAGCCAGGGATACAGCTGGATAGCAGGAACAATTTCTTATTTCTATAGCAGAGTGGGATTACTATGGCTCAGTGTTCTGAGTATCCTCACACTGCGGTAAGCACCTCAAGACTGCCCATAGCTACACCATACTATAAGCCTCAACTGAGCCCAAAAGTTAAAACTTAATTCACAGTATGGGAATTTAAAAAGTGTTTAATTCAACTACGTCCCAGGGGACTATGCATGGGGGCATCTCTTGAAATGTCCTGCAAATGTGAGTCACCAGTCTTCCTGTGCAGGGAGGTCTTGGAGATCCACTAATGGGACTTCAACCAGTGTCCAGTCTATAAAGAGGGAAGTCTGCTCATGCTTCAAAAAGGGCAGCCTGGTCTAGTAAGACCTAACTGTGTCCTCAAGTGAATGGAACTGGTGATTGAAAAGCCAAAAGGAGCCAGGGGCTCCCACTCCCCCCCCAAAAAAATAATCCTGTGTGACCTTGAGGACCAGATCCTCAACTGACCTTAAGAAAGCAAAAACCTTGGTTAATTTGGGCTGTGTGGCCTTAAACATCCAAAAGAAAAGTATAACCAGAAATAAATAAATAGTAAGTCCTGAGAAATTGTGCTTCAGGTATAAAACTTGAGATCTTAGTGAAAAGACAAAAGAGCACAGTTGTTTTGCCTGTCTTACTGGCAAGTGAAGCTACCCTGTGACTGCCACTGCTTTTGCCATCCTTCAAAGACGTGAAAAGATACAGCTTTTCAACCTTCCAATATGGACTGAAGACTCATGTCTCTCCAAGTATCCTACAAACCTTCAGTGCCAGATGGGGACTGCTGAGACATTCAGCTTGTGGACTGAGCTACTACTGGGGTTTCCACTTCTTCAGAGTATAGACTGCCATTGTTGGACTACCCAGGCTGTATCATGGAGACCAGTACAAGAAGATCAAGACAGGACATGGTGCTTACTGGACCTCATTTGGTGACCATGGGAAGGGGAAACCCCAGTGTGGAAAACAAGGGCAGAACGGATGGTGGTTTGGGCTTGCCAAGGAGGAGACTTCCAACATGACATCTTTCAGTCTAATTAAAAAAAAATCATAAGCCAAAGATGCTAATTTCTATGATATATGTGGCATGTATATGTGCATATTTTGGAGTGATGTATATGAAACAGTAAACTTCTGCATCGAGAATTTTGAAAGAGACTGAGAATAAGATGAAAAATATTTGGCAGAATGCATGAGTTTTGGTGGGGGGGCAGGGAGGGGGCACGGGTCTAGATTTGGTTTGTAATGCAATTTTGTATGAAATGCACAGAGCTTCCATAAAACATTGGCTTAAAAAAGTGTTTAATTCAACTGAACTGGGGCAGGAGTTTGAGAATGGGCCAGCATACACCTGTTTACTAAGAAACTAACTCATTCTACATGGCTTCTGTACTTTACACTTGGCTTGCTTTTGGAGAATAGGAATTGTTAGAGGGGCTTAACACCCCTAAGCTTGGGGGCTTAAACTTTTTCACCCCCAAATATGTTGTGTCCTATATAAAATGCCTCAAACTGTAGCTCTTAGCTGCACACCCTGGACTGAAGGCCCAGTGTGTCGCTGTCAGCTGACTGAAGGCCTTCTATTGACTTCATTGTATGTCTGAGTTGTCCTCACTGGTGAAATTGCCCCCTTACAACTCAAAGAAATGAAAACTAACTTCTGCACTTTGAATCTGAAATGGCCCTCATAGGCTCTTGTGTTTGAAGAGTAGGTTCCCAGATCTTTTAACAGGGTGTGGAATCTTTGGGACAGGAAACAGGAGACAGATGATTTAAGTTTGTGAGGTACACCATTGAAGACAGGCCTTTGTAGAGTGTAGTTCAGTCTTACTTTTGGCCTGAGGTCTCTGCTTCCTGATCTCTCAAGAGGTGAGAAAGAGGCCCCAGCTGCATGCTTCTTCTGCCGTGGGCTCTGCCATGGGCTCTGCCATGGGCTCTGCCATGGCCCTCAGACATGAGGGGCTCTACCCTCTCAGACCCAAGGCCAAAATAAGTCCTCAAGTTTCTCCTGTCACGTATTTTCTCATAGTAATGAGAAAAGTAACCGATACAGAATCTGAAGTGTTGGAAATGCCTGTCATCCTGATCATTGTACACTGTGTACACATTACAGTGGCATTCTGTATGTTGTAAACATGTAGAATCCACTGCATCAATTTAAATACATATTTAAGTACATATATGTTTTAAATATATACTTAAATACATTTAAGTACATATATGTTTATATATAAGTTAATAAATACAAAGGTAGTCAGAGAAGGTTTTCCTGGGGTAGCAGTTGAGCAGCACTTTAAAGAAATTCAGATGGGTATCTGGGGAAAGTTCTGGGATGTGGAGAAAGTTCTAGCCAGTGCGGGGGGGGGGGCAAAGACAGAGGAAGAAACGTTCCATCAGCAGGAACAGAAAGAGCCAAAGTCTTTCAGAGATGAAGCTGGAGACTAGAATCAAGGGATGCAGGAGCAAGAACATGGTGGAGGGCAGAGCCTGACCACTGGAGGGGGACTCCTGGGGATGCTCTTTGACCTTGAGGGTATTTGATCTCACTCTCTTTTCTCGAAGAAACTGTTGCCAGGCTTCATGGGAATCTGTTCAGGATCTTCCTGTGAGCCCCTCTTTAGCCTGGGTCCATCCAAATTGTGTCTTGCAACTAGAGACTCCTTGTCTCAGTTGCTCTCTAGGGAGACCCACATTCCTTAGTGCCCCCAAAATGTGTTCTGATGTCAGAGGCAGAAAGTCTCTGCCCCTCAGGCAGTTAGCTCTTCTACACTTCTTGTGAAGCACCATTAAACATCTCCCCAAATCTGAGTAGCCATTAAGCGCATATGGTGGTACATGCCTGTAATCCTAGCATTTGGGAGACTAAGGCAGGAGGATTGTAAGTCTAAGACAGTCTGAACTATGTGCATAAGGACACCCTGGTAGGCGGGAGTAGCTGTTGCTTTCCTACCTATCTAATATGAGTGTGGGTTACCGTGGCCTAATATTTACAAATGAAATCTGGCCCTGAGCAAGAATTATCCCAACAGGTACCAAAGAAAACTCCATTTTATTTCTTCTTAAGGAGCCACCTGGTCTGAGAGGCTGCAGTCAGAGCCACCCTGCTGCTATCATTGGGATGTACATAGAGGGATAATGGCACCCCACAGTTACCCTGCAAGGGGTCTCTGCTAAGTCCAGCATGTGAGTCACTGGGTAAGCAGTCAGCTCCAAGAAACTGACTGGCTTCTGGACTCCAATACGGGGTATTCTGATGATATCTGTTTAGCATACTCCCAGAATACATTACACTCCCAGGTACCATGAAAATCGTGCTATTTCCTCGAGATCCTTTAAATCCACAAAAAATGTCTAGAACTGACTGGGGTTGTGTAGGCTGGCTGCCTAATCTCCCTGTCTCAGGCACCTCTTACTGCCTAAGTTCTAACTAGCTGCTGAGGTTAGCAGATACAATTTAGGTGATCTGTGCCTTAAACAGATTTAAAAAATGACGTCTGCTTTTACCAACTACTGAAAGAAATTTAGTACAATATTTGTAAATAAGCAAAATATGTAGTCAAATCACTAGTACCTATTAATTTCTCACTAACAAAAATCACCTATTTTCATATCATATAATTGATTTAGATTTCTTACTATTTGCTTATACTTTCTCAATATAATGGGAATTGTTAGGCTCATCAGTAAATCTTTCTTTACATGTGTTGGCAAGATACACATATTACCACCGCGTTGAAAGTTCAGTTTTTAGTATGTTATCATTTTCATATAATTTCGACGGAGTCCTATAAACTGATAGCATATATAATGTGACTGAATTCTCTTTTATCTCCATTTCATAAGCATAGTACACAAGGCCACAAGTTACCAGAAAAATAAAGAAAAAGGGAGAGAGGATGAGAAGTTTGAGAAGCTCCATAAACAGCCCTTGGGGCTGGTGGACTTTGAAGGGTGTTTTCACAGATTAGCATTTGACCCTACAGGAGAAAGGAGGCCAGAGGGAGTTTTATGATGACAGTCTCTGTAAAATGTCAGCTGACTAACAATGATCTGTTACAGGGAACCACAGGTCCCTGCTAGAAACTGTGTCACAGGGGCACAAACAATCCACTTGTTGGGGGGGGGGAGGCGCGTTAGAACAGCAGAGACAAGGGGTGTTGGTATAAGGACACATCAGCAAACAGGTGACAGTGAGCGCAGCCTTCACTGCCTCCGAACCCATTGGTCGCTGGCTATTTTTCCATGTTAATATTGTCGTATCATTTATGCCCCCCAAGCCTGCTACCTTCTTAATTTAATTTTGAATTTAAATTTGTCTAGAATTTTTGTGAATTTCCTACAACATATTTTGATCATATTTAGATCCTGTCTCCTATCTACACCCCTTTACTCCCAATTTCATGCAGACAGACAGACAGATGATAATAGAGATATATAGATATATTTTTAAGGATTCTCAAGTCAAACTTGTGTCCCCAAGTGTCCTTCAGTGTGGGTCCATCCACTAGAATCTGGTTAACCTATCTAGCATGGCACCCTTAAAGAAAACCAGCTCTCTCTCCCAGCAGTTATCCATTGCCAGCAGTTCCTCAGCTAGGGCTAGGGTTTCCTATCTATGTACCCCCCCCCACCGACTTCTCTGCTGGGATTTTGTCTGTCTTGGGCTTATGCGGGATGTGTGCATTATGTCATATAGCTGTAAATTCACATGAGTAAATGCCCAGCTGCCTAGAAAACTGTTTTCTTATGGTCATCCACCTCCTCTGGCTTTCTTGGTTTTGAGCTTCCGTAGTCCCTGTGTGTACATCTGGTTTCTTTCATATTCTCCTTGCCTCCTCCATGGGTGATGCTTGTAGCCATCTATGGATATATGCTGCATTAAAAGCTTCAGATATCCTCCAACCATGCCAGCTCCCCAACAGGTGCTATCAGAGCTCAGAGACCAGAGAGTTGGCAGGGAGAAGCTGCACAAGGCCTCTCAAGTAATCCTCCAAAGGGGAAGTCTGGCTTCCGGCAATGAGCTCAGGCCAGCAACAAATGGCTGCCAGGTTCCAATTTCTCTTGCATTGTAACATTGAAATTCAGCTAACTAGAAGAGTTCATAAGCTGAGGGAAAAAAAACAGTGCACAGAAAATATCGAATATTAGAATGGGCTGAATATCTCCCACATTAGAAGGGGAGACACAAGAGAGATTCAGGAGGGAAAAGTAAGAGGCAGGAAGACGTTCTGTAGATCACTTCTCATTAGAACACCCGCCGTCTAAGTTAACTGAACAATGGAGAAATGATAAACAGACGGCCAAACATCTTCAAAAGGCAACGAAGCTTAAATAGATTTCCGAGTTGTAAACTGATTCTGATTTTCTGGCATAGATATTTTTTTCCAAAACACATTTTCAACTGACCACACCACAGAATGAGCAGTCCTCCTGGCCTGCAGGAAGATGCCCACAAGGAAGAGAGACACAAACTATAGTTGCTGCTGTACCCACTGCTGAACGATTACTTACACATGCCAGTCAGACCACACATAACATCTTCCCAGAGTCACACTGCACACAGAATAAATACCAACCTTCTCCCCATGGGATCTGGCTTCCCCAGCTCGTCCTGAACTACTCACCTTTCTAATCACCACTTCAAGCCATAATGCCCTTCTTCCAGTTCCCCCAGATGACTCTCACCCTCTTATGCATAGCCTTCACGTTGACTGTTCCTCTCCCTGAGACTCCTTACCAAAATATTTGCTGACATTGTTCTCACCAAGTTTAAGTTTGTCATTGTAGCAAACAAAGTTCAGAGTTACTCCATCCCTAGGTCCATCACGCCCACCCCCTCCCTTCATTTCCTTCAGAATACTAATGTTGTACAAAATCCTTATTTCTTTGCTTCCCTTCCCCTGTCTTCTCCAGAACAGCTTATCAATCTCTGACCCTGCCATATTCCCAGCCAGTGGAGGGCACTCACCATATAAGCCCTCGATAAATATTTCACTGGATCTGGATCCAGTGAATGTTATTCTCTACTCATGCTTGGAGTGAGTCTATGCCGCAATCTGTCTGCCAACTTCTGCTCATGGGAGCATGACTCTGAAATAAGTCAGCATACAAGAACTTACAGATTCAGAAAATTCCTCCTGGATACAAAATGCACCAGAAATGTCAACGCATTTTATTTTGCACCACTTAGATCAGCCATTCCTACCTGCCACAGTCAGGGAAGCCGGAGTATAGTAGAGCTAAGTTCTGAACCACGGTACCAATGCATTAATTTGAAAGGAGGAAAATACCATCATTGCCATTTCCAATACTGATTTCTTACACTAAGAATTGGCAGCTATTGTAGGATAAGCAGGAACTTTTTAATGCAGGTGGGCTTTGGTTCTTGTTCGTGTCCCAGCTCTTTATATCTTATGCACTTAATTGAATATTTTGGGGGGGTTGGTCTTTTTGAGACAGGGTTTCTCTGAAGTCCCAGCTGTCCTGGAACTCACTATATAGACCAGGATGGCCTTGAACTCACAGAGATCCATCTGCCTCTGCTTCTCAAGTGCTGGGATTAAAGGTGTGTGCCACCACACTCAGCTTAGACTTAATTATGTATCCACAAATTCAACTTTGAGTCCCTAACCTCTGATGTGGATATAGTTGGATACAGGGCCTTTTAAAGCTGTAAATAAGCTTAAAGAAGCCAAGAGAGTGTGACTGTTTTCTGATAATTGATGTCCTTATGAGAAGGGGAGGGCACACCAGAGATATCCTCAGTCTACCTCCCCCTATCTCTCCATGCACACACACACAGAAGGAAGGCCAGCTGAGGACACACAGCAATAAGGTATCATCTGTGAAGCAGAGGGAGACACCACCCTGCCAGAACCTTCACATTGGACTGCCCAACTCCAGAACTGTGAAGAAGGAAACTTCTATTGCTAAAGCTGTCCAAACTCTTGTTTTGCCTGAGCACACTAGGAAAGCTTAGAGAGTATAACCCTACACAAGTTCTTAAACTTCCTAAACTCAACATCCTTATCTGTAATATTAAGAACAGAAAATCCAGTTTGGGCTAACTAGTAATCACTTTACTAGTGATTACTAGTGATGCATATATCTAAGTATCAAAATAAGTATGAAAACATCATTGTGTTCTGTACGTTAAATATATAGTCGATTAAGAAGAATGCTTTGTGTGTAGAAATACTGTGAAGACTAGGGATCATTTTATGCAGAATTCCAGGAAAAGTTCTCAATGTTCACGATGAGTCCCATCATGTTCTGCTAGCTATGGACTGCCTGTCGAGTCTTACTCATCACTGAGGACACTTCTCTGTGCAAAACCAATTGATCAAATACATAGGAAAACAAAATGGTCTCTCGATACAAATTAGAACAAACCATTTAGTAGTGAAATACATAAACTGTCAAATAATAGGAAAGAGGCTTTTCGATTTTGACCAATTGATTTATCCTATGTGTACCATACATTAATTTGGAATATTCAAGAAAGAAAATTCTCTTGTAATATTTGGTAATTATCTTAATTCCAAATAACGTGATTTAAAAATAAACAATTTACTTGGGTAATTCAGATTATGAATTTGGGCCACAGGTTCCTCTTATGTTAAAAGAGTATGTGAGCATACATTATTGTAAATACTATTCCAAAGACTATTCAAAGTCTCATAAGACCCTCCCTTGAACCTGGCCATCCTGCCAAGTGATTATTTACACACACACACAAAAGTGAGCACTTAAGATCAGTAGTGTGATGGCACATTTTTTTAAATCAAGATTTATGTCTTCAGTTCATCCTCAGTACCCTTTCAAAATCTATGCCTTTGAGAGTGACATTAGCATACAGTTCTTGAGCTGTGGCTCATGCTGCACTGAGATATGTGAACTGACAGAAGTGATAGCTTCCCTTCCATGGCTCAGCTCATCACCACTACACTAGAAAACCTGCTTTGATGTAACTTAGTCCACTTCAATGCAAGCTAAATTCCAAGTGCAAGTCAAGATTATATTGTGTCTGGTCCCAATGGTGCATAAAAAGACCCGAGATCCTGGGAGAGGCTTACAGAGGGCTTATGGGTATTTAAACCTCAATCCTGGGTGTGCACCCAAAGAGAAAGGCTGGATTTACTGTACATACTCACTAAATTGTCCTGAAGGAAGAGGATGGTGCTGACTGGGTATTTTATTTTTTTTGAAAAGCCTGAACTTATAGCTATGTGTAATCAAATGAAAGGATTTGTGCCCTGACATAACAAGACTGTGTTCTGTGCCCCACAGAAGTCTCCATGGTCTCCTCTTGACATGATCTCCAGTCAAGAGTCTGACAACATGCAAAACCACATTACATCCCTCTCCTTGTCCTGTTCCTGAAGCTTCCAATACCATGCAAATGGTGCTTATATTTATTTTTTGCATTCTTTCTGTATGTATTTTAAGTTGAAAATGAAAGATGATAGATAGATGATAGATAGATAGATAGATAGATAGATAGATAGATAGATTTATGATCTGCCACATGTTGTTTTGATATGTACATACTGTGAAAGAATTATACTGAACTACTTGACACATACATTATCTCACAATGTAATTTTTAGTAGTGAAAACACTTAAAATCTTGAGCCAGGTATGGTGCTGCCAAGCTGTAACCCAAGGCCTTTGGAGGTAGCCACAGGAGAATGAGGAGTTCAGGGTTATCCTTTGAGGTTAACATGGGCAACAAGAGATCTTATCTCAATAAAATGAAAAATAAAAGAAAGAGGGGGGAGGGAAAAAGAATAAGTGAGAGAGAAGAGGGAAACACTTAAAATTTTGCAGTCTTCGCAGTTTTCAAATAATACAATTCATTGTCAGTAACTATCATCATCAAGGTCATGTGAAATACATGTAATTATCTATCGCCCATATCTAATTCAAATGCATCCTATGACCACCAATCCTACTCTTTGCACACTTTCACAATTATTTTGATTTGGAAATGTTTTCTCATTCTTCTCACCACAGATAAAAACCACTTTATACAACAGCATCTGAAACAGTACTCAAATATGTAATTCTTACTTATGGCCGGGCCATGTTGGTCATCTATCTGTATGTTAAATACTTTAAAATAAGCATGCAAGTTGTATCTATCCTCTCAAAAGATGCTGCTACTGGATAGCTGCTTTTGTAATTATTGTAAAACAAGAATGAATATTCATTGCCATGAAAATTCTTGCTTAAAGGTATATAGAGCAGCCACCCAAGGAATTTTTGCAATATTATTTTCTAGTGGTTTCCATGATATGAAATATTAAAAAATATGTAAGTATTGGGGCTGGAGAGATGGCTTCATGTTTAAAGCACTGGATGCTCTTGCAGAGGACTCAGGTTCTATTCCCAGCACCTACATGTTGGCTGTCAAGGATTGAGAACTACAGTTCCAGAGGATGCAATGCTATCTTCTGGCCTCAGGGGGCATTACATGCATGTGGTGCACTTACATACAAGGCAAATGGTCATATACATAAAATAAAAATAAATGTTTTAAACATGATAATAATAAATCTTGAATTTCTTGATTCTCCTCATTTTCATGCCAATTTAAGAGCCTATATTTTTACATATCTTTCTAGATTATATCCTAAAAAATATTCATGTCTGTATTTAAATATAAATACATATGAATGTATGTTTATATACATGTACTATGACATGCCTTATTAATTGCTTCTGGTTAATATAATAAAAGTCAGTGATATAAACCGATATTTCTTTGGGAACCAAAAATAAAATAATTCACTCTAAATGACTGGATTTTCTCATAAAATTTCGACCATTGTGGTACAAGCTATAAGTGTAATAAAAT